>BMAU01008215.1:0-600000 GCA_019973935.1 Trichonephila clavipes | reverse complement strand
TTAACGTCAATATACATTATTACTGCACTAAATAATTTGTTATTGCATGGAGGGGGGCGTGATGAAAATTATGATTGAATATTAAGTCGCAAGAATTGCAAGTTTGAGAAGCACTGCCCCACTCCCTACACAAGAATTTGGGATTTAAAGGTTCGTCAATAATGCTAAGACTGTCTTTGGTTCTTATACAAACATTTTTAAAACTTTTATTTTTCCTTTAAGAAAGCAGTAAACATCTAAGTAAAAATATTTAAAAAATACTGATTTAATACTGGATTTCTAGATCGAAATGCATGATCTAGTATAGTTTTCTTCATTTGAAAATTTAGCGATATAGTCTAGGATGGCATATCTTTCAATTTTTTTTCACGAGGATTTTTAGAGTATGTAAAAGAAAAAGAAATCTTAACATTAAAAGAAAGACCTTTGCGGCCACCCTAGAAAAGCGCTGGAGATCTTAGGGTTCCAGAGACCCCAGTTTAAGAGCCACTATGCGGAAGGGTTCGTTAAACTATTCAACTAAGAATGATTATTGAAAGTCTTCTGCGATCCTTTTGATGTATGATGTTGATTTTTTATGATGTTTTTGATGAGGAATGAGGTAC
Organism: Trichonephila clavipes; assembly: GCA_019973935.1. Classification (NCBI taxonomy): domain Eukaryota; kingdom Metazoa; phylum Arthropoda; class Arachnida; order Araneae; family Nephilidae; genus Trichonephila; species Trichonephila clavipes. The sequence continues at coordinate 599,395 of BMAU01008215.1, read as the reverse complement.
AGCCTCTCAGACTTTTCAAAATGTAAATCCTCCTTAATATTGAGCTGCAAATATGGCTACCACACTGGGATTTTGGCATGAATGAAGGATGCAATATCGTCTACGAGCATCTACTAATATCTGTAATCATTCACTATTATTTTAATCGTGAGCTTCATTGACTATGTATACGTTATTAGGCCGAGGCATTCATTTCTGATGGGGATTTATTCTGGTTTGAAATGCCAAACTAAATGGATGGAACAAAATCCAAGTAAAGGAGAATGAATCTCTTGGATTATCAATTGTTACAGTGTTAGTAAAAATTAGCCACACACATCTGATGCCGACAGGAATTGGGTCCGGTACAGTGGAGTACGCAACGGGGGCTTCCACGAGTCCAGACCCTCCCCCCATAACATTTGATTTTTATGGTTGATTATAATCCTAATACGTTACATTTAATTAAGTATTTGTTATTAAAGAATTATTTTATTATTTTAGGATAATTATTTATTCAATATTTTATTTATATTGTCTTCTTTTTCCAACAAATGACAAAATCAAAAGAATATATTTAGCGGAGTAATGGGGTTTGATACGAGACTGGTGAATTTTAAAGTCTTGAATCCCCCTTGAAAAATTGCTGTGTGCTCTACTGGTCTGGTAAAAAATTAACTTGCAGGGATGTGAAACAAATTTCGTAAGACAAAATAATACTTTAATCGGTTTTGAGGTACATATGATTCGAATATTTTTTAATTGGCATAATTCGCTATATATGAACAATTACGTAACTCATTTAGCTAACACAATGAAACATATCTTTATATTCCATGCCCAGAGGCACACACAAGGATTTCTCAAGGGGGGACGGGTTCCAGGGCCGAATGTTCATTAATCTCGTAGCATACCCCAATACGCCAACAAATATATATTTTTTTATTCTGTCGATTATCGGGACAAAAAAACAGTGAATAATAAACCATTGAATAAAAAATTAGCATTAATTAATAAAAGAAATTATTAATAGTAAATAATTAGGTTTTACGTACTATATATGCACAGAGCAGTGCTTCTCAAACTTCCAATGTTTGCGACCCAATTTTCAATCCTAATTTTCATCGCGCCCTTCTTCACCCAACAACAATGCATTGAATGCAATAATAATGCACTTTGACGTTAAAGCCACAATACGCGATTTTAATAATAAACTATACAAATTTTCAAGTTAAGTATTAAATGTGGTATACGACAAGCCTACGTGAATCACTAATAGTTATTAAACTTGTCCTTCACTTAGTACTGTGAGATATATAAATTATCAAATACATTGATAATTATTCTCAGTACGGATACATTTATAACTCTCACGTTATCGATACATTTATAAGTATATCATATCAGTGTAAATGTGTATTTTTTTATTATGTCCGACTGTATATATTGTTTTGTTTCCCTTCAGTAAATTTGCAATTTTTTAAATCCTTTATTTTTGACTTTTAGATATGCTCGCGCTCCCTACAGTTTGAGAAACTCTGGAATATATATGTGCTTTTTTCCTTCGCTTCTTTTCACTAGCTATCTGAAAGCATGCTGATTGATTCAAAGTATCTCAACAAGTCTTGGATTGGCTGACATCAAATAGTTGCTAATTGCGAGATAATTTTCAAATGTATTACTGTACCACAAAAATGAACTACATTTTTTTTCACAAAATCTATTACTGGTGCTGTGGTTTGTGTATTACCATTGTAAACAATCTCCTAGGATTGGCCTTGTTAGCTTATTACTTCGTGAATTAGTCACGAATTTGTCTGCGAATTGCTCAAGGCGTTGTCACATTAACTTGCTTGGCATAAGGCCATGGCTTATTCTTAGAACATTCTGTCATTAATCGTATTATGGAATATGCTTATGCTCTGTAAGTTTTATTGGTATTCTTGCAATTAGTAGGAAGTTTCCTCATTCTTCGTATGGAGGTTTCTAGAAACGCTTATTAGTTGATTCTTGGAAGTTTTTTTATAAAGGTTTCTGTATGTTTATTTCAGTTGAATGATTTTGTTCTCAACTGTTTTTATTGTTATTATAAATCATTAAGAATTAGTAAGTGTTTCTATTAAATTGTAGAGTTACTTGGCACATGTGAATTATTTTTTGTCCATCATAAAACGTAAATAAATGAACAAAATAAAGTTAAAAACAATCATTTCATCAATCATGCAAAACAACTTTATAAAAGAAAAAATGCATCTTCTCGGATAAAAATGAGTATTATGATAAAATAAGTGATTCTCTACAGGAGAGTGTAGCCAGAATATAATATTAATGTTTGAGTATCTGAAAAAAATATTCCGAATTCGGCCCCTATTCTTTAACATTAGCCGAAGATAGCCTTAAAGACAAATATATTTTGGAAATACATCTGACTTTTAGGCATGATTAAGGGTTTCAATAATATGCACAAAACTCTATTTGGGTGGGAGGGAGGGGCTGAGTCTAAAAACTACGTCAACGGAAATGTCCAGGCGTATTTTCTGCAGTAAAAAAATTAAAGACTATTGAGGATTGAGCACCCAAACCTTACCCTTGTGTACACCACAGCTGGATTTAAAGACTCTTCGAACTATAATAGAAAAAAACATGGTAGATATTAATCATGGTGAAGACGATCATGAAATTACACACATGAAGATATTGGTTTTTAACCACAGTGTTGAAAAAGACACCATTTTTCTTAAATAACACATAATATCCCTTAATAACACATATGACCTTTAATAACGGTCAAGATATGTATAAGATCGTAATCACAGGATACAAAAGACATTCAACCTTGGCCGAGAAATTTTCATAACTTGTGACGTCTTACGCGTCTTTTCTTTAACAAGTCCTTTGGGCCAGAATTAATGGCAACTATTTTCCAACCAAATCCAAGAAACGAGAAGTGAAGAGATGCGAATAATATAGGATAAATATAGGATCTTAGAGTAAGCGGGATCGCGCAATGTAAGGGCATGTAAAGGAATGTTAGACAATTGACGTGCGTTGTGGCAGTTGATGATTATTGGAGTTCGTCGTTCAAGATTTAAGTTCTACGTGTCGTGGATAAACATATTGATGATCGATTAGAAGTTAAACGTCAAGCTACATACCATTGTAGATAAAGACAAGTTTATTACAGAATAATATAAGGTAGGATTGTTTACTTATTAGTATATTTGAAGATTAGGCGGTTCGATTATTGAGATTGGTCTGAATTATATTGTGTGTTGCGTATTGCGTCATAGTAGATTCTCTCATTAATTATTAATATTATATATGTTCAAAAAGTTTAAGTTGAATATCTTAATAAAGTCATATTAAGATAATGTTTGATTCTAGTTCTTTCGTTAACCCTACACCTCTAGCTCACGCTGATGCTTCGAGGGATGTACTTCCAAGGGGAGGTACATCACAAACTAAGCGGTACATATGGTATTTATCAATGGTTGAGCACGATGTCACAATAAGTAGTACATCAGAATTATAAGCCCTTTGAAAAAGCACATGAAGTCTTAAAAATATTCAAGAGTCATACGAAGGCGTATTAAAGAGATACAAGAAAGCTTTGGCAATACTTTAGAGATCTGAATCTTAAACTCCGTAGTACATGAGATTTTTAGTTATCTTGATTTCAGAAGACATGTCAAGGAGCATATAATACTTTAAGTGTAAGTCAAGAGATACAAAAAATTTAAATTGTTAGTACCAAGTTAGTGCCATAATCAAGGGACGTACAAGGTCATTATTAAGATATGCATTTAATTTTTTGTGAAGAGGCATATGAACACTTAATTATATCTAAGAAGTCCAAAATATCTTAATCATATTTATAACAGCAGCACGTGACTAGTGGTGTAACTCAAAATAATAGGGCCTCCCTGCAAAGTCAGTTAATGGGCCCCAACGCGGTTCTTAGAAAAATGACAAAGCATATGTGCTCAGCGTCAATTCGACTTTGGGTCCCCTAGAATCCAGGGCTACCCAGCGATGCGGGGGGGATACGTTATGACCCGACACGTAGCGTTATACCACACAGTACGTTAAATTATCGAAGGAGATTTAGTGGTTAATTATGATTCAGACTTATAAGATTAATAATTGTGATTATACACAGAAGATTTTCAGTTACCAATATGTATGAGACATACCTTCTTATATATTTTAACTTCTAAGAATCTTATTTTGCATTGTGAACCTTTGTAAATTTGTTTAAAAAAATTCACTCTAGGAATCTAAAAAATATAGCATTGTATAAAAAAGAGAACCTATTTACGTATTACAGAGCAAAAAACCTAGCAACAGCAACAACATAGTTTCAATATGATTCGCTATCTGAATAGCTGTATCTTTTCCACCCTGCAAAAAACCCAAAAATAAAAGAACGAAAAGATATGAAGGAAAGTAAAATATCCAACTAAAGTAACAACCGACGTGCGTGTTAGACGTGCACCCCCTCTCCCCCTTTCATCCACAATTCCCTTTTATTTTTTACATGCATCTCCTATAAATATACAGTCAGGGGACCAGGGAGAAGGAAAATAAGGTATCGCCGTCATAAAATATTGTGTTCTAAAGTGGGTGTTGTCAAATTCCCTTCCTTGATAGGTCAAGACACGGGACCCTATCCCAGCCAATAAGATCACGTCTTTGAGGCCTGTCCTGATAGGAAGCATAATAACATATTTAGTGTCCTAAAATCTAAGCGCTGGATAAAAAGAAGAAAAAAAGAATCTGAGGTTTTATCGTAACTTGGAAAAATATGACAAACTAGTATGGCCACCATGTTTGGTCACTGAAAGTTTTGGAAAAAAAGGAATTCACTTTCAATTTATAAGAACTCTTCAAAGTTTGCTAGAAGTTAAAGTTGTCTTTTTAAAAAGATCAAGAATTTGCTCATTTGTGATTTGACTTCTTCATCCACCAAGTCGAAAATATAACTTGTATAAATTAAGATATATTTAATTTATTCAACTGTAAATACCTCTTAAAGCTCTCAAGTTTAAGTAATTACCGTACAATCCGGCGTATAACGTGCATCACCGTATAACATGTACCTAGACTTGCAAGTTGTATTTTTTAATTCTTAAGTATATTCGCCGTATAACGCGCACCTCGTTTTTAACGAAAAACCTGTAATGTACGTGTCCAATGCTCTTATGTTTTCAAGTCATTTATTCCTGATATTAGTCCAAGCTTTAGAGAAAAAAAAAGTATATTTCTAGAACTATGACCCTTTGAAGTTCATATGGAATGCCATTATTTTTAAATTAACCGTTTTAGACATGCATAGAAGTTTAATTTTTTATGCTCATCTTTTTTATTTTTTTTTATTTTTAAATCTCTCAATTTTATACTCGGCGTATAACGCGCACCTTAAATTTCTATCTTATTTTTTGTGTAAAAATTGCGCGTTATACACCGGGTTTTACGGTAATAAATTCATAGCTATATTAGAATTATCGTCCATGAAAATACTTAAGCTTATGTCTAGAGAATTTTTAGTAACTTCTTTTCCTGAATATTTCATTACGTAGCTTGACATAGCAGTAATATGAAAATCTAAAAGTTACACAGAAAGATTGAATATCTTCTAATTACTTTAATTTATTGTTATAAAATATCTAATTAATCTAAGGAACAACAAGATTGTATTGTTTATCCTCAGCATTTAGATTAACAATCACTATTTAAAATTATAAATAAATTAGTTACCAAATATCGTTTGCTTAGAATTAATTTCATACATTTTTGTAAATCTTATAGTAGTATTAATAATTTAATTTAATTGCATTAGTTTCAATATTGAAATCGTTTGCTATAATGCTCAACACTTAACTAGTTTTTTAACTTATTAAAATTAAGTTCGCGAAAAAAATGCATAGAATTTCGACTCGAAGGTAGAAGAATTGCTGTAGGTATAATCTACTTCATGTTCTATGAGTGTTTGTAAAAAAATATATGTTTAATAAAATTAGGTTGGAATTTTATTTGGTATAAAAAAATAAGAAGTAATTTCACAGAAGATTTTATGGTGTGTGAAATGGAATAATTAGAAGTGGATATAGTTGTAAAAATGCTTTTAATTAAAAATATGGATATCATTCTTAGAAGGTATTGTGAAAAAAGCATTTTTTTTATCAAACAAGTTTAATATATATTACGTTGAATTATTGTAACTACCAAACGAATTAGAGAGAAAAAAATAAAACTTATTTAAACAATAGATATTTTAACAGAAAGAGAATTTTTTCAAATGTAAATTGAAAAACATTTTCAACGTTTCATCACAAAAAAGAAATTATTTATATAAATATAGCGATACTATAGAAATTACTTTTTTTCATCCATATTAGAGAATAATGAGATTAACTAAAGTGACACTCTGAACACATAATAGCTGCAATCACATGTTTCTGTCCTATCGGTTCATAAATATATATGACGTCATAGTGTCACATGATAAATACAACCACGTGTTTGCAACTAATCTCTTAATGTACTCCGCTGTTTCTAACCTTTGCTTTTTACAGAAACTTTGTCTTAAAATATACATATTTCTAAACTCTAATAATACACACACGTAAACAAAATGAACTTAATTTAAAAGTACACGTATAATATCAGAATTCTTTATAAACTTTGAATAACATTTTGAGGAATCCTGATGCTTGAAAATATTTACCAAACATCAAGTCGTGTAGCTAATACAAGTCTAATACTAGTTTTGTCTTCAAAGGAGATCATGTGATTGCATTTATCATGTGGGAGATATGAAGTTAGTCCATTTAAACCAGTTTTAAGGTAAAATATAGCAAAGTTCTTTAAGGTATCCAAATACGATTGGAGTAATTTTTTAAAAAATCACACACTGAAACATTAGAAATACTTTTTAATCCATACCAGTAAGTAATAATATTTAACTATACGTTTATATAATAACATTTAAATAGTTAAAGTTATCTAAACTTTACAAACCCCCCAATTATAAGGGAAATTTTAGCAACATTTCTTGAAAAACTTCAAAGCCATTACAGAAAAAAGTAATAAACATAATAGTAAAAGTATTACTAAAACAAATTATAGGCATTTATCTAGAGAGGTACTTACATATAATTGTTTTATTATAATTTAAAAATTTTAGAGCAGAACACAAGTTAATATTTTAAGAAATGTGACATTCTTTATGAGACTAGTAGTCAAAATGACAGGCCATAACTGAAAAATATTCCTACAATAAGTACATTTCTTAGAGAATAAGATATATATCATGTTCAAACATATAATAAAAATGAATTTATAACATCTTAAGTAATCAGACCCGCGGTGGAAGATTTTGAACAATTTATAAACACCCACTTTTAGTACATTAAAAAATACACACTTCCGGTTTGTCTAATTTTATAAATTGATTCTAATTGGGCTTCTGGTAACGTAGAATCAAAAAGAAGCATATTTTGCAATGCCAAAAAAATAGCTGTATTCAATAAAATAAAAAACAAAAAATATGACCTTATTTGGTCATTTCAACGTTTTCAGATACCTTAAAGATGAGTCCATCTTTAAAAAAAAAGAAATATAAACCTTGTTAGAAAGTATGTTTGTCAGAATAGCAAGCGAAACCCTTAGATCCATTTTCTGAAGATTGAAATTTATTTCTGATATCTCTAGACGCAAAAGAATCGAATATTTAGGGAAATAATTACAAAAAAATGAACATTTTAAAACTGTATAAAATATCTCATTTATCCACATACTTAGAAAGTTTAGAACAATAAAGCTCCATCTTAACCCCAATGTTTATTTCCTAATATTTCTTTGCTATAAACAGCATTTAATGGAATTTACGCAAAAACCATTTCAGCGCGTTACAGCTTAATGATTATCTTTGTTATTATCTCAATGATTACATAGTTTCTAAAAAGATAGTAATTAACTTTCAACACATGCAGATTTTTTTTTCTAATTTTAGTCCTTACTAATGCAATTTCCTTACCTTCTTTTTCTCAGATCGGTGCGACATCAAAAAATTTATCTATTTTTAAATCTGTTATTCTGTTAATTAGGATTGAAATAGAAGCAAGATTTAACTAATAAAAGTAATTAACTAGCGTCGTTGTTAACTGATAGTAATTAAGTCTACTCTAAGACTTTCAAACTTAAGCAATTAATTTCAGAAATGTTAATCAAACATTTTTTTTTGCTTGTTATGTTTTTGCTTAAGATAAATTGATGAAAATGGTTCAAAATATAATTTTCTGAATCCATGATTTCAGCGGGTTTTTTTTTTCTCCTTTTTTTTGAAAATTCGTAAAAATTGTTAATGTCTTCCTAATATGTGTTTCTTTCTTTGTGATAAAAATAACAAATTAACCATTTTTTTCTACCTTCCTTATTTCACTAATAATTTCCTTCCTTTTTTTTACTGCTTTGAGAAGTAAAGAAAAGTAAAAATAACAGATAACACATTTCTAAACTGCTGTACGGGTTTGTAAAGAGATAATAGCATTCATTATTTCTGAGGCAGCAATCTTAAATAATACAATATGTAGAATTAAGGTATCCTACTACATTCGAAATTGTAATTTTACAAAAGCGTACAAAAGAATATATTTTTTTAATATTTAGTGTTTTCTAGATCAGAATACGCATATATATAAAATTATTTTTTTAATATTATTATAATAAAAAAATATTTAAATGCAATAATATGGCAAAAAATGAATTTAGAATTATTTATTTTCAAAATGTTCTCCTTTTATGAAAAATGCCTCTATAATAATAATATTTTCCACATTCATAGCTAAGACTTCTCAAGAGAGCCTGAACTAGGATTTTATAAAGAAATTCACATTATTTCCAGAGTTATTACCAATTGAAATAATTATCGGTGTTTTTTTGTTAAAATTTCTCCACTGTGATGTATTAACATATGAATAAATCCGATTCTAAGTTAAACATTTCAAACATTCGTGTCCAGACTCTGTACAGAGGTTTGAGCTACATATAGGCAAAATATAATTATAGAAGAATATTCCATAAAAAAAGAAGATTGTTTTGAAAATAAATAATTCAAAATTAATTTTTTGCTAAAATATTTTGCATTTCATTAACTTTTTATTGTAATAATATGCTTAAAAAATTGCATACATGTATTCTAATCTTTATATATATATATATATATATATATATATATATATATATATATATATATATATATATATATATATATATATATATATATATATATATATATATATATATGGCAAGAAATATGATGGTACCGAACATAGTCGGATACCTTAAATTCTGAGGTAAAAGCGAAACTAAATATGCATAAAAATACATTGATGTAGTACATGCATAGAAATACATTGAGTTATTTTTCTTCCCCCATATTATGATACATATTAAAAATATATTAAAAATGCCAACTCTTATTTTTTTAAACTCTTGAATAGTTATTCTTCATTAGGGCTGCTATTAGCAAATTAGAGTTGAATAATGTTTTAAAAATATGTAAACATTAAATAAGCTGAAAGAATACCAATTAGTCAAAATTTTAATGTATAGTATTATAGTATTTGTGGCGAAGAGCTTATCTAATTAAAAAATTTGATGTAAATTTAAGGTTCATGGTTTAATTTAATTAAATAATACCCTACACATTAGGGCTCATCATGGTTATATGGAGTACAAGATGTTCTAAGGCGCGCAGATTTGCGAAAAACAATAAAAAATAACAATTTCAATATTTAATATGCCCACAATGGGATTTAATTTTCGAAAAATTGGGAAAAAACCCTTAATTTTTGTTAGATGATTTTAGATTCAAGCTCTAAAATTATTTGTACAACATAAATAACCAAACGGGATGGTTATCGATAAGTGATTACTTGGTAGTAGTACAATGTACATTGCAACATTTCATAACCTCAACTTCAAGTAGCATAGCGGAGAATATTAGAGCCCCTATGCAAAGTCATGTTTTGGTCCCCAAGCCAAAATACATACATGGTATCAGTCAGGGTTTGGGCCCCCTATAATCCCTGCTCCCCCACAATGCGGTGTTTGTGGGGGTGTACGTTAAGTCACTACTCAGCTCTCTCCTCGCATCGTCGAATCTATCAGATTCAAGATTTTCTGTTTCATGATTCATGATTTTTATCATGCACAGTAATTTTAACAATATTTTTCTTGTGACTTATTTTTTAAATTAAAAAAAGTAGCTGTTAAATAAGCCTTATGTTTTTCAATTCCTACTATTAGCTCACACCCTCTATATATATTCATTTGGTTATCTTGGTGGAATTTTCAATCGTTAATAAAATACATTTTAAAGCGCTCCATTGAGCTGAGATTTTATATACATGATTTTTTTGGATGACAGTACACTAATTTAATTATAATTAATAAAAATTAATTTATTAAAAGTTATTATTTAAAGAATTGCAAATACAGCCACGTTGGCATCTCATTTTTGGCGACTTGTGTCAAAACTTGAGAAGGGTTTTTTCCTACGTTTTAAAGCATCCAGTTGAACTGAAATTTTATAGACACAATTGTTTTGGATGACATTAAGATACTTTAATAATAATTAATAAAAATTAACTACCAATTAATGTTGTGAATGTGTCATATGTATATACATATTTATATTGATTGGAACAACTTAATAAAAAGTAGCTAAAATAAAATTTCTCTTTGTTGATCTAAGTAGGAATTGACTTAATTTTTTTTATATTACTTGTTTTATGTGATTTTTTGGTAAGTGTCCTCTTATCGCAATAAATGTTAAAATGTAATACAGTAACTGTTAAATAAAAATTACTTTGATTTTAATGCAAAAAGCTCAGGTACTTAACTTCCGCTCTCTTTGTGGCAGTATTTAAGATAAAAATGATTTTTTTCATTCACTTATATAACAGAGAATATCTTTTCCACGTAAGTACATTTTGAAATTCTAAAAAAAGAAAAATAAGAATGTCCATCTTTTGTACTATACATTGCTATGAAGAAACAAACAAATAGTATTGAAAATGTAATACATAATTTAAAGAATTTGTGGGGATCTTATAAGTATACGATTTTTAAGTATGCAAGTAGTTTTTAAGTATAATTTAGTTTTACTAGTGGTAAATTATCAATGTTTTGTTCATCTACGAAAAATACCAGAGAAATTTATTATGTTGTAAAATACATTAACCGCACATACAATTCACCTTTCATATTACAAATAATCAAAATTTGAATGTAAATATTTTCGTATAAAATAACGCAAAAATATCCATTCGATGTTTTATTATTCAATCACCTTCAAATAAAATAAATAACATTATTAATTAAAAAAACAGGAGCAGGAAAATCTTCAAACGTAATAAATAAAAAACGAATACTATTCGTCATAAAAATCCAATTAAATAATAAAAAGTGACCAACTTTTTTTTTGATGGTATACAAATAGTAGCGTATTTAGCATCTATCCCTTTTATACAACAGGTCTCAAAAGGTCACAATATATTAAGAATAAAGACGAAAATGAGCCAACTATATATTATATATATATATATATATATATATATATATACACTCTGTCGCAAAAAAATATATGCACCCAGAAGAAATCAAGCTACAATCACGAAACTCGGCAAGAATGTAGTCTGGTAAGAGATATGCAAATGATTAAAATTTCGAAGCCAATGAGACAAGGCTAAGTGTGCTATGCGCATATTAGTTGCGCAACTGGGAGAGTTTAAAAGCATGAGTACGAGCACCGTACGGCTATCCAAACGAATCTGATGACTTTGATAGACGATATTGAGACTTAGGATGCCTCTAAGACGTAACCGGTGGCAACGAGCAGCTGACGGACTTTGATAAATATAATAGGCCTCAGAGAAGCAGGTTGGTCGAATAGACGTATCGGCCGCCCCCTCGGTCGGAGCGATATGGTAGTTGCTCGGTGTTGGCAACAGTGGATCACAGAAGGTAGAGTGTACCGTCGCGGAGGGTCAGGACGTCCCAGGAACACAAATGATCGCGAGGATCGTGCAATCAGAAGAGTGGCCACTTCGGCACCAACAACGTCTCTAGCATCGATTCAACGCCACTTACCTCCTTCCAGACATCCAGTGCCATCAAGAGAAACCATAAGGAGACGACTGACCGAAGTTGGCTTGAGGAGCCGACGTCCGCTAAGACGCTTACCACTGACCCCACATCATAGGCAGTGTCGACTGGATTTTTGCCGACCTCGGGCAACTTGGAGTGTGACAGACTGGAGACGTGTCATCTTCAGTGATGAATCCCGATTCAGTCTCAGTGCTGATGACCACCGCACACGTGTCTGGAGGCGCACCGGCCAGCGATCCGATCCGGCATTTATTGTCGAGCGGCATACAGCAATTTCACAAGATGTGACAGTGTGGGGAGCAATTTCTTGGGACACACGATCATCTTTAGTGGTCCTTCAAGGCACTTTGACAGCTCGCAGATACGTGGACGATATTTTAACGCCGATTGTGCTACCCATGCTATCAAGTCGCCCAGGTGCCATTTATCAACAGGATAATGCTCGTCCACATACTGCGCGACTCTCCCAACAATGTCTTCAAGGATATGACGTCCTACCATGGCCTGCCAGGTCACCAGATCTTTCGCCAGTAGAGCATGTCTGGACGCGCTGGGAAGGCAACTGCAGCCGTCCTAAGATACAGGAGAATTAACTGCGCAGATGCAAAGACTATGGCAGGATCTTCCACAGGGGGTCATAAGTGATCTAATTGAATCGATGCCACGCCGAATTTCGGCTTGTATAGCTGCCAGAGGTGGCTTTACTACTTACTGATTTTTTAACCTTTTGCAAGCTGTAACCGCTTAATAAAATGATATTTTGTTCTGAATTTTTAATAATTTGTTTATTTTCATATACACTACATGCATACCAAATTTCAATGTAGCTCAATTTCTTCTGGGTGCATATATTTTTTTGCGACAGAGTGTATATAACAGACAAGAAACTATTTAAAGAGTTATTACGGTGAATTATGATATCCAATGATTGAAGGGACGTGAGAGAGAGAGTGTAATATACAATTCTTGCTGAAGCCCTGATTACTTGCAACAACTTACGACTATCTTACGAAGCAACAATCAGAAATTTATTGCCAATAAACTTTTATAGATATTAATACAGCAGTCAGTTACAAGGTATTTATATTGAATGAAATGAACACACACTCTGGGAGAATACTTCGGTTGTAAATTATCTCCTTTTTATACAAATAATATCTCCATTTATAATAGAAGATTGAATGGAGTTAGTTCAAACGGCTGCATATGCTTTTATTTTATGCTCTGGGTAATAAAGTTTAAATATTCAAACGAGTATCAACAAGGTCTACATTTGTACCTTATTTGGGGTTCTAGAATCTAGATTAATAAATATATAAATAAATTTCAGTATGTTTTGTTTTTGTTTTTTGTAATTTATGTTTTTTTATTTAAAACCTATTTTTTATAATATGAAGATGAATTTTATACTTTACAGTAGAACGTCGTTTATCTGAATAAATTGGGACCGGGCACCATTCGGATACGCGATTGCGAATGCGATCCATGCAGTATATGAAACCGTGAGTATGAACTATGTGAATAATGAAAATCATCACATGCGGGAAACGTGCTTGAAGAAAAAGAAAACTAGATGCAAACTGTCGCAATTTTACCTTTGTTGTGGAAAATAATCACTTATTTTTCGCTGTACCATTGTACACCTTCATTTTTTCGTTACAAAGCCTCTTATTCTCTTGAGCAGCAGTAGTTGAGTAGGACAGCACTCTGGTTGTTGTTCGCACCACTCCATAGCGGAAAACATGCCAGCATTTGATAGACTATTGCTACTTTCGTTGTTGATGTCCTCGTCTTTATCCGTTTCATCGTCGACAGGGTCGGATTCTGCTTGCACGGAATGTACAATCTTGTCATCATTTAGCATTTGAAATCTACTGAGTCTTCTGCATCGATTGACATCCAGGTTTCTATATCTTCATCACATTCTTGAAATCCTGGGATCGATTGGACAAAGTCGGTAATTTCATTCTTGTGGTAGTTTTTGTCGCCTTCTAAATTGATAAAAGTTGACAAAAAAACTGGTTCGGATATTTGACGTTCCGGATAATTGACGTTCGGATAAACGACGTTCTACTGTATTTTGTTTGAAGATTAAAAATTGAAAAACAAAATATTTCTAGTAAATGTGCATTTTTGTTTACCAAATAAGATTCAAAGAGTATAGAAAATTTGATAGTTTTCCGTTTCGCCGGCACTTTCAATATTTTAAGTCCCCAAAAATGATACAACCGTCTCCCTACTGAATACTCCCTCTGGTAACCATTTACCACCACACTTTCAGGACAATTTACGGTCTTTTCTTATCAGTAACGTATTTTTAACAATACATCAAAATAGACGAAAACTCAATGAGATCTAACATTTTTATGTGCATGATGTGTGTTGTCGCCACAATGTGTGTGTTTAGTGTTGGATATATTTCAAGTAGATTCACACGAGCAAATTTTAGACTAACACATAAGCCTTTTTTTATTTGTTCTAGAAATCTCGTCCATTTATATTGATGGGGAACCGTAAGCTATTAAAATCATAAGAATTCTGGTACAGGCTTTTCTGATTGATCCAGGGCAAGATACTATTAATCTAATAGTATACTTATAAAAGCGTGTTGAAAACGCTGAAATTTTAGTTTTGGATAGATAAGATTATGGTTGTATCCCTTTAGGTGGGTACACTAGAAATTAATTATCACACGAAGTCTTCGAAGCCTCAAGATCATTATGGATTAAAACCCCTCAAGATAAAATTAACGGGATTTATTACATTCATTAATGAACATTATTTCCACTTGTTTTTTTTATTTTTATGTTAGATAGTACTAGCTGGTATACCCGTTATTGGCACGGGTGAATTAAAAATTTAAACAATAGGAATTGAAGGATACATACGTTTTTAATGAGTTAATTTTACGTGAATTGCAAATTAAACAACAACAAAAACTTTTTACATATATCAGAAGAACAAAAGATCATCTCTTTAATTTTAAGTCTGTTGGTCTATTAGCTGATAAAAAGTACTTTTTTTTATATTTATAGCACCCCCGTATCTTCCTTGTGGGTCAATTTTGGAAACATCTTCCGAGGCTGTTCTCTGCTCTGCAAAGGTAACATATTGTAACACATTTTGTGTAATGAATGCTTAAAATGGTGCAAATAGTTTATATCTGGATGCGTAATACGTTAATTTTACTTTCTGTAGTATTTGTTTTATGTTAAAATTGTAACATTCTCAAGAAACACCGTCCCTAACATTATAATGGTAATTCAATAGAAATATAGCAAAAAGTTGGTGATAGAGCCAAGTGTACATCATTTTTGGCGACCCTTTTGGCAACTTGGCGATGGACTGAATGGTGCAGAAGTTGATATGCTGTAGCGTGACCTGGTGGTGAGTTGCAACAAAGAGGATAGAACAAAAAACCTTCACCACATAAAAATATACATATTCATGCCAATTTTCATAGTGATCAGTTGAACGGTGTTGGAGTAATGCAATTTCATATATATATACAAACATTTATTTATATGTACTACATATAAATTTATATGATCAAAAATCTGATTTTCCTCGATGATAAAATTCCTAATACTTGTAACAATTCACACTAAACAGTAAATCTGCAACCTCTTTCTTTTCTTATCACTTCTTTCTATTCCTCTCCTCAGGAAATATATTTAGTAGCATTTATTCAGTATTTTCCTTTAAAAGAAAAAACACTCAATATATATTTTCCATTCTTATTACAAAAGCAAACCTCACGTTGGTCTCAATTCATCTCAGTGACCAGAAATGGGCGGCCATTGCACTTCCACTGTTTCCGAAACATTTCAAACTAGTGAGGTCGTAAAGTTTTACGTTTTAGTAAATAGGGCTACTGCTTTTAAAGACCCTGTCACGAAATCTTATAAACGGGAACCCCCAACCCTACCCCTCCTGGAAACCTCGATCCCGACATAAAATTGATAGTTCATATAAAAGTGCGCGTTATCGTGCCCCTACTCGACTGGTTGGATTGAGAGGGGGGCGGTGGCCCTAGGTCTCACTCTCTCACCCATCTGACGTTAAAATGCATTTTGAAACCTCAAAAAGATGTACCGCCTATGTCGGTATCTGTCCGTCTGTTTCATTTGTGGGGGAGGGAAGAAATCGTCGTTTTGTTATGCTGGGAGTGTCACTCATACGCGAAGTTAAAAATTTTTGCTCATATCTGTTCCGGAACTCAAGTTTCTTTTTATTTTCTGAAAAAAAAAGAATTGTTCTGCAAGATTATTTGAGAAACTTATTTAAAAAGTTTTATTTAAAGTCGGGATTTTTTAGACTGAAATCGTCACCCGTAATTTGTAACATATTTTTGTTTTAAGATGGAAATTATTACTTAAACGCATCAAGTAAAATGACATAAAAATAATAACACACATTTTTAAAACTCTCCCTCTCAATTCATTTTAATTTACCTTATTTCAAAAATATTTTATACGTGTATGAATAACATTTCTATTTATTACATGTCTGGAAGTCGAAATCCTAAGAACCTGCACTTCGCTGTAGATACCTGTCCACGTAGACATCTTCGGCAGCGAGATGACTGATGACCTTGTCAAGGAGACTCGAAATTCTCTTCTGCTTTCCAATAGCCTTACCCTTACTGATATTGATGCAATAGCCAAAAGTAAAGTCGCCTCCCATCCAGTTAAGAAGTAATTCATTCCAGAACTTAATTGCAACCACGTAATTTCAACCATCATAGTTAGACTACGTGCACGACACTAAAGGAATTAAAATATCCTCTGATGGCCAAAGAAGTTACAATACTTGTCCTCACTGTCCTGACATTCAACTTTCTCCTAATCGTATTTATAATTGTCCTTCTATATTGTCTAAACTCAACAACATAAACCTAAGCCGTACGGATCATCAACTGCTTTATTCGCCAAATGTCTTCGGCATTGTAAGAGCCAATTTGGACGTCTTAGGCGCCATTTGATTTCTCTGCTAGACCTGGACAAAACAATAACATGTCTGTACATAACTGTTCTTTATGTAAGTGTTTAGTGGCAACGATCGTTTATAGACATATCTGTTTTTAATATAGCTTTAAGTTATCCTATTTCTGACTGTACCTCTCCAAATTTAACTTTTCTTTCGGTTTCAATAATACTAACAAACACATAACATTCTCTTAGTGAAGCTCAACTTCGGTTTAGAGCAGGGATGGCGAACCAATGACACGCGTGCCATTGATGGCACGCGACACAATTACTTTGGCACGTTTGTGATCAAAATGGTTAGCATTTTAGTTCAAGATAAGAAAGTTCACTATGAAGTATTACGAATAAACGCAACTGATCAGTCGCGTATTTACAGACATATGCCAACATTTCAAAGACTTGAATGTAGTTTCAAGACCCAAATAAAAAATATTATCTTCAAGAGGGATCTCAATGCTTTTGACGCTAAATTGCATATTTTCAGAAACGATATTATTACAAGAAACTACAAATACTTCCCTAACTTGAAAGAATCAGACGAAGAAAAAGTTGTTCAATAACTTATTTCTAAAATTATTATGCACCCTGATGTGACTTCATTTGATAAACTGAACTTTTCCCAATTCAATTAGAAGACATTGAAGAACTTGAAATGTGCAACTGTGCTTGATTTCCTGACTAATTCAATATGGATTCAAAAATTTATTAAAACAAGAAAATGTTGAAATTGAATGAAACAGAAAATTAACAAGTAATATAAGTAAAAATGTCAGTAACGAAATTTTGGAAACATGGATTTCGATTCTAGATATATTTAACTGTTTGAAGAAGCTGGCTCATGCTTTTTTAACCATATTTTTATCTACCTATATGCCCTAGAATTATTATTTTCAGAGATGAATAACATTTAAGACTCACTTAGAAAACCATTTGGCAGATGACTGTAATTAAGCATGTGTTCAGCTAAAAGTAGCATTTTATAATCTTAATGCAAGTTAATTGTCATCTGATCGGCAACAACAGAAGTTACACTAATGTTACTTTAAATTGAATTACACGTATATCCAAAACATTTACTGCTATACAAGACAAAATGTATTTTTAATAGTAAATAAAGAGTTTTGAGTGTGTGGTTAGTATTTTATTTTAATATTTCCCCCAAAATCATAAGTCCAAATTGTTCGACGGCACGTCTATACCCCATTAAACACGTTTTTTTTTTAGAAAAAATGGCCCGTTTATCCGAAAAGGTTTGCCAGCCTTGGTTTTGAGAAAGAGGCGCCTTGCTTTCCGGGCTCACAATATGTCCTTTATCTTACGATGTTTTCATAGGTAAATAATTTTTCATACTCAGTTATCATTCGGTCCATGAAGTGTTTGATTTGGTTTCATGAAAGCAGTACACACCATCACTTGAATTCTTCGCATTTAATTACGCAGAACCCATCTCGAATATTTTTTCACACCAATCCCAATTTCTGTATATGGCACGAAATGTTTTGATTAAACCGAATCAAGCATTTCCACAATCTCCGATGTTGTCAAAAACCAATTTCGCTCTAAGACGGAACAACTTATTAGAGTCGAAATCACCTACAGTTCGATTCAGACCTCTACATGAATCGAAATACTGTTATTTTAAAAGAAATTGCATTCCTTATGAACTTAAAAATAGTTGTAGTTCGATAACTATATTATTTTGTTCGAAGACTTGAAATAATACCTCTAAAAATGACTTAAAAAAATAAGAGTATTGAGCATTACATTTCAGGTTTTTTCGTAAAAATAAGGGTGCGTGTTTGTCATCTGCTAGCTTACTCAGATTTTACGCATGCGCTGCAAAAAAAGCTTTTTTGTTTTTGGCTACGCAAGGCGCTCGCTTCTAATTAATTCCTGTTTTCAGCATAATCCCTAATTTTTTTATTTCAGAATAAAATTATACTATTGTTTTGAAGGGAGAGGTTGTTATATATCTCTTTATTTGAATGTGTGTTTTTTTTTATTTTATTATGCACATTTTGTAGTACGAAATTGATCTTTTTCAAAATAAATGCTTTTATCGGTTCTGGAACTTAGAGTAAATAAACTTTCTCTTTCACACCTACATCAGTTGGACAAATTTTCAAAATTTGTTTGTGGTTAGTTAATTATAACGCTATAATTTTAATTGAATAGGAGGCAGATATTGCATTTTTAAGTATAAAATTAATTAAAACTACTGTACTGTATTTTTTGGAACGAGTGAATATTAACGTCGCACTGTTCAGCTACATGAGGGCTTTTGGCAACGGATCACGTCATTTTGAACCATGGTCAAGTGACGTGGACGACACCTGAGCTGGCACCCCCTCTCCTAACTACCACACCACACCAACGGGAGGACGTTTCAGCTCTCGACAGATTTAACGTGCATCGCTGCCCTACATGGCGGGTCTTTAGTGGTACTGGGCACGAACTCGTGACAAGGCAAGCCACGATCCGATACCTATACCACTCGGCTACCGCGGCCACTCGATGATGACTGGAGATCAGTTATATATCGAAGATTCGTATTTTACGTTTGTTAATTCCAATGCTTTACTTGGTAGTTATAAGTAAACCAGTCACATATTTTTGTTAAATTTTAAAAGTACAAAAAAATCAACATTGATTGAATCTAACATATATTATCAGCCCCAGATATTCGAAACATAGTCATTTTGCTACAAGCTCAATTTCGAACATTTTTTTTCTATGCAGGGCCAACCAAATAGAATTAAATAAGAAACACCCCCACCCCTTCAGCTCTTTACCACTAAAGAAAAACTCAATGTGTGTGAATAAAGACAAAAACTCCATTTAAAACAGACCCCTATCCTTAATAGTAATAAAAAAAATATTTCGTTCCTAAAAAGGAAGGAAAAACAAGAAAAAAAGGTTGTTTTTTTTCGGAAGTAAATTGAAGCCGTCTTTCCGTCTTTTCCAGTTATTTTCCTGGAACGTTCACTAAGTCAGACGGCTGTCTCGCGGACCCCGTAATACGACACAACGTATGTCTCTTCCTGCAGAACTGACCACTGTATTAAAGTATTCTAAGTGGCCTTTTTTTTTATCCTGTCTGCTCCTATAAACGTCATATACTTTTTCTTCGCAAAGAAAAAGTTTGTATACAAACTGATAAAAAATTTTCTTCTGTTTATTTTGTTATAAAAATAATTCTTTTTTTCCGTGATAGTATTAAAAATTTCTAATTGAATCGTCAGGACAGAAAAAAAGAGCATAGAAACGAAACACAATGCTTTCATGCTTATGTTTGAACTTTTTTCCTTATTCGCTATTCATTTTTTTCCAAGTTCCGTAATTCTAATTATTTCTTTTATGAGATGCGGTAATTTGTAACTCGAATTTTCATGACTAGGTAGTTTCAAATTTAAATTTCTACTATATTTGTGTGTTTTCATATCTACTTTTTTTTATGGAGTAACGTTGATTTTACTGCGCGTTCAATAACCATAAAATAAATATGACTAAAAAAGAACGTTATTTACCTAATCTGAACCATTTTAATCAAATGTGTTTTAAATATTGTATTTCTAATGAAATTGATACTGAAAAACTGAAAATTATGAGACAGAGATAGAGAGAGAGAGTATCTATTGCAAATAATAAATAGTCGAACTGAAATGTTTGTAGATCAATATATTATATTACATTATAGTTTTAAATCCCAACATATTGAATTATTCTAAGTTTATTCTGGGATAGCCTATCGATGACTAGAGATATTTTTAGAATAATTAAATATGTTGTGATTTAAAGTTATTATGTAATATAATACATTGATCTACAAACATTTAAGTTCCATTATTTATTACTTGCAATAGATGCTAATAATATTCAGTTTTCTAGTCTCAATTTAAAAAAAAATACAATATTTACAACCTATTTAATTAATAGTTCAGATTAGGTAAATAACGTTGTTTTTAGTCGTATTTATCTTATGGTTATTGAACGTGCAGTAAGAGCAACTTTACTCCATAAAAAATAGATATGTAACAGATTTAGTAGAGATTTGAATTTGGAACTACCTTGTCAAGAAAATCCGAGTTTCAAATTACTGCATCTTATAAAAGAAATAATTAGAATTGTGGAACTTTGAAAAAAAAGGAGCTCATGTGTCCATCAAGCCTAATTAGATTAATAAAAAAAATCAAGAAAAAAAAAAGTATGTATATGTGATGTAGAAAAGTACAGGCACATGTTATTTTTCTACATTGCCACCATACTTATTGAGGCATTGTGTAACTTGTCTACCAAATAATCGAAACCAGCATCGTAGAAATCAATGTTTTGGTAGTGCAACCACGTCAAGATGGCTTGCTGAATCTCAACATTGGTTCTGAAATGCTAATCTCTTAAGTGTTTCCTTAAAAGTCAGAAGAGATGAAAATCACTTGGTGAGAGGTCGGAAATATAAGTTAATCACTGTGTGTGTGTGTGGCGTACCGTACAGCCCCGTTCGCGGTGGGGCTCATGATTGTAGGGTACCAAACTCAAAGCCAATGTTATGGTTTCGTAAACCTTTGTAAGATCAAGTTTGGGGCCTCCAAAAATGAATTTGCAGGGGGCTCTGAGGTTATCCGTTACGCATCTAAGGGAAGGAGGTTTAATGCCTCCCATGAAAAAGCTTCCGCTCCATCTCGCACATCTTTTCTGGCTTTGTCTAATTCCGTGCACCAAAAACCATACCTGTCTTCGTGACGTATATAACTCTTGTATGATACACTTCTACGAATTGCCTATGAATTTCAGCTGGTGAATTTTTCTTTAAACGTAGATGCCTTGCTCACTTCTTGTTCTGATCATGCATCATGTTTTCTTGAAAACAGCTATGTTCTGACTGAGATTTAGTCCTCTTACTGGAGCAGTGGCGCAACGGAGTATGTTAGGGATCCCCTGCAAAGTTCGGTTTTAGGGCCCAAGGTGGATTTTACAAGGAGTACGTACTTCGTGTCTGGCAGGCTTTGGGCCCCCTAAAATGCGGGGTGCATGTCACGCCACTGTACTTGAGAACCATTTCCCACTACTGGCACCGTTTGAATGTTGTGATTGTCTTCTTTATCTTTAAAAAGTGTTTCGTTCAAACGGATAATCCGCAGACCCTTCAAACTTGTTACTATACTTTTTGAAACCCCTCACGTATGTATATATATGCAGTAAGCGTAACGGAGGATATTAGGGCCCCCTGTAAACTCAGGTTTCAGACCCCAAGCCGAATTACGTACTTTACGTCAGTCCAGCTTTAAGTCTCCTGGAGTCCTTGGCACACCACAATGTGGGAATGTACGTTACGCTACTGTATATACATACATACATATATATATATATATATATATATATATATATATATATATATATATATATATATATATATATATATATATATACGAATATATACACTGCTGAACAATTGCTAAGGACGGATCACAAATTGCTATGTAGCATAACATTAAGCGAGACATGAGGCCTATTAGGATAAATATAGTTGCCACACTGTTCAGACATTAGAATAAAGAATATTTATTGTTCTGGAAAGTACAAAAGCTGTGAAACATCTGAAAGAAAAAAAAAAAATGTTCATTTGATCTGCGTACGGAGAAATGGAACAATGCATCTAAAAGTCAGCAGGCACCTTAAAGAAAGGTATCATTACGGGATATGTCCAACGTGGAGTGTGATGCAACATTCCACACGTCGTACCATACTTTGCACAACATTATCCAGTAGCTGTTGAGGCAATTTATTCCATTCCTCTGTGAGTGCACGGATGAGGGTGTTCTTGTTTGTCGGAGGATCGTTTCGACCAGCAACTTGCCTTCCAAAACATCCCACATATTTTCAATTGGGTTTCGATCTGGAGAGCGCGCTGGCCATACGAGACGTTGAATACCCTCACTGTCTAGACAATCCTGAACAGCGAGTGTTCGATGACACGTTGCGTTGTCGTCCATAAAAACAATTTTATCACCGACAGCACCACGGAAAAGACGAATATGAGGAAGTAGAACTTCATCAATGTACCGTTGGCCCGTCATAGTCCCATTCGCAACCACATGTAGGCGCGTGCGGCCATTGATCATGATGCCGGCCCGCACCATGATACTGCATGTCGGATATCGGTCCTTTTCTTGGATATTTTCTGGACGATAAGCAGTACCACTCTCGCGCCAGATCAGTTGGCGTCTACAATCCGATGACAGACTGAACCTACTCTCATCTGAGAATAGTACGCATGCCCAATCCTGTTCAGTCCAATTGTGATGCTCACGAAATCATGGCAAACGGGCAGTACGGTGCTGTCTGGTCAATGGGACACACACAACCGGTCTGCGTGCGTATAGTCCTCCTCCCCTCAAACGTCTGGCAACAGTTTTTTGGGAGATCTGCTTTCCTGAGGCAGCAAGAAACTGATTTGCCACCTGCTGAGCTGGCTGTGGTACGCCTGTTCCTTTTTGCTGATCGGACGATATATCTGTCTTCTGCAGGCGTCGTACTTCTAACATGACCTCCCCCGTGCCGTCTACTACACATTCCAGTAGTTTAAAATGACTTCCACAGCCGTGAAACAACGATGTGAGCGATGTCGAACTCCCTGGTAACATCTGTTATTTTTCGCCCTTGTTCGATCTTTCCAATAATTCGGCCACGCATAAAATCATCTATGTGATGTCGGGAAGACATGCCAAAAATTTTAAGTTCGTCTATTAAATCTTTCCTGTAATACTTTGACTTGAAACAACAACTGTCCACACGCGTCAAAACCTTTAAAGCTCTTATGAACGCTATCAGGTGATGAACAGACGTGGAAAAAAAATTTGCATACTCATACTTCTTCCTACTAATATCCCGCACTTATTCTAACTTTCCACATTTTGCTTCCTTTCATTTTGTGGTTGCTATGGATGATAGTGTTATCCGTCCTTAGCAATTGCCCAGCAGTGTATAAAGATATATGCAATAACTCCAAAAATAATTAATTGTAATAGCTTTAGCATTTTTTAATGTCCAGTCCTTCAAGACAATCATTTATTTATTTTAATTGGTTGCCCGCCTGCCAAGAACTTATGAAACTATCTCCATCCACTTCCTTAAATCCCGTGATGTCCCGTTCCCCATAAATACCGAGATATGGAAATTGCGCACTCTCACTCTCTTCTGCTCTCGCCTCTCTGCAATCATGTAGTCAGCCAGCCGGCTGCCAAGCTTTGTGCGTTTTTGTGATTGTCATTGTCTGTGATGTACCGTCCAATCTTTATATTTGTAATATTATATATGCTTCAAGAAGTGAAATAAATTGGAGGTTATCCTTTGAAGATTCCTGCTT
Source organism: Trichonephila clavipes (assembly GCA_019973935.1). Lineage (NCBI taxonomy): Eukaryota > Metazoa > Arthropoda > Arachnida > Araneae > Nephilidae > Trichonephila > Trichonephila clavipes. Next base: position 574,891 of record BMAU01008215.1, on the reverse strand, counting down.
CTTCGATAATACAGTATCATTCCCACACCACAGGCCACGTCCTACCTTTGTTTCGCCGTGTTAAAGTCAACCACTCGCCACGATAAATTATGTCACACAATAAGTTTTATCGTAATATATATATATATATATATATATATATATATATATATATGGGAAAATGACTACGACCTAAGGATCATAAATGCTTTATTTAACAAGATGAAGGAAGAAATATCTAAAATACATTAAACAGCAAAGGAGAACGTCTTTCTCCTACGTCTAGAGCTCAGCGTTCCTAACGTCCGTTTGCGTAATTTCCCGTGTGTCCTTTAGTCGGACATTCCTGGCGGGGTGTGACGTCAGTGTGGACTGCTCCACCCTAAGTAACAGGGGAGGGGTTGTGACATTGCACATATCCAATCCTAATATATATACATATATATATATATATATATATATATATATATATATATATATATATATATATATGTCAGGCCCCAGGCCTGCTGGTAAAATGAGGAGGGCATCATCTTCAAAATACTTCTTTATTTCGCTTCCATCACATAAAATCTGAACATGGCGGCCCTTTGCCGCGCAACCGGGTGGTACAAAAGACAACATCTGAGCAAGGAGACACCGGTCAAACCTTTTCTAGTATGCGTTCGCCTTCGTCAGCGCTCGTTGCACCTTTAAATAGGCTTATTTACCCACAAATCCTTACGCGATGGTAAAGAGTTCGCTCTATTTTCATCTATTACTTCCTTAATTTTGAATCTAAACTTTTCAAACCTGACATATATATATATATATATATATATATATATATATTCTGGAAGAAGTTTTTATTCATTAATGAGACAGTGTTCAGCCATTCTACCGCAACTGTCTTTGATTCTGTGAGTTGGATTATAATTTATTTCAATAACTGCTTAGTCATCATCTTTTGGTTTAGGTTTCGAATGAAGAATAAACCCGAAAATACTACAGTCTATGACCATAAAATGAAATGAGGGGTGATTTGAAATTGAAATGTTGGCTGATCTTTTCTGAGTAATTATCATTTAAATTTTATACACGGGCATGTACAGGTAAAAAGTAAAGATTAAATGGAAAGTAGAGTTATGGATAAGTTATAAAAAATTTAATAATTTTTACAAACACACGCATATGCATAAACGTATCATATGATTACGGTAAAATTTCAAAAAGTTAACTCAATGGCTAAAATATGCCTCTTGGTGTTTAATAAGAGATGTCACAAAATAAAGTAATCGTTTAATTTCAATGAGCTATATATGTTCTTAAAAAATGCTCATTTGAAAGAGTACGTAAAATTGATAACAGCCGATTTAAGAGACTTATCAAATGACGAAGTTCTAATAATTAATTGATTTCACATAGAATATATTTCCTCATCGCATTTCCTTTAAGTCTTATCTGACTTCCAGGTTTATTTAATTACTGATTGTCTTCTTCGATAGATTTAATTTCCTAGATATATATATTCCCTCTTTTTTTTTTTTTTTTTTTATTCTTCATTCTTGATAGCACCCTACTTATCATGATTCGTAATAAATCAGTTCGAAACTGGATAAATGTAATTGATTATAAATAAATAAAAATGTTGCTGATAAAGGTGGCGTTAGAGGAAAGCTATTAAAAATGTTGCAAATGTTTATCCGCTTATTGTTCTTTTAATATGAACAATAGATTTAAAAGTTAATATACTCGTAAATGATTAAACACAATCGGTAAAGTGGCGATCAGCTTTCTGAATATCGTTAAAGTTAACTTATATTAACCAAACTGTTTTTACTGTTAAGCATAGTCTTTTTACTCTCTATCTCTTTTTCCTTTCTTTCTTCTCTCCTTTATGTCTCTCAGTATTTCTCTTTCTGTTTGCTTTCCCCTCTCTCACTCTCTGCTTTTCTCTCTCTTCGCTTTTTTTCTGACGAATCTGTTTTTCTCTCTCTCTCTTTCTTACTCCATCTCCACCTCTTTCTTACACCCGCTCCTCCACTTTCTTACTACCTCTCTCCCTGTCCTTTGCTCTCTTCCCCTATTTTTCTTTCATTCTCTCTCCCTCTCTTTTTCTCTCTTTCTTTTACCTTCTATATTATTCCCTCTCCATCTCTTTCTTCTCTCTTTCTTTTACCCTTTATACTATTTTCTTTCCCTCTTTTTCGAGGCCCTACCCTTCTTATTATCCTTTCTCTTTTCCTTTAAATCCTTACTCTTTCTTTCTTCTCTCACTTTCTCTCTCCCTCTATGTTTTCTCTCTCAAAATCTTTCTCTTCCTTTTGCTCTATTTCTCTCCTCTGTTTGCATCATTATCTTCCCCACACTCCCTTTCACACTCTCTTCTCTCTGCGTCTTTCTCTTCTTCTCACTCCCCTTCTCTCTCTCTTCTCTGTGCATTTTACTCTTTTTCCTCTCACTTCCTTCGTCCTGAATAGTTCAACGTCTTTTAAATTTTTACGTTTAAGGAGGATACCTTCTGCAAAAATTATTAAAATATTTTTTTTAAAAAATAATTATAATTCCATTCAAAAGAAGAAAGAAAAAATGATTATTTTACGCTGACAATTAAGTTTACATTATTCATAAAATTCTTTAAAATACAGTGTAAAAACTAAACATAAACCGAATTTCCTGAAAAATAGTTAAATTTAGCGATAATAGACATTTTTCATACTTGCGAAAACTCAAAATAATTTAGTTGTTGTGCCATTTTTAGTACCAAAAATTATAAAGGGTGTTTTTTTAGAGGTATAGAACTTTAAATTGCAATAAAACAACGATGTATTATTCGATTGACATGAATTTTTTTTATTCGAAAGATATTCTTGTGTCATTACATTTCAAATATGATTTCTGGCATATGATTGTCACGACTGGCTCGGATGTAGTCCAAACTGGACGTCCTATTTTCAATGACTTTTTCCAACATTTGTGGCCGTATATCGGCAATAACACGGCGAATGTTGTCTTCCAAATGGTCAAGCGTTTGTGGCTTATCCGCATAGACCAAGGACTTTACATAGCCCCACAGAAAATAGTCTAGCGGTGTTAAATCATAAGATCTTGGAGGCCAATTCACAGATCCAAAACGTGAAATTAGTTGGTCACCCAACGTGTCTTTCAATAAATCGATTGTGGCACGAGCTGTGTGACATGTTGCGCCGTCTTGTTGGAACCACAGCTCCTGGACATCATGATTATTCAATTCAGGAATGAAAAAGTTAGTAATCATGGCTCTATACCGATCACCATTGACTGTAACGTTGTGGCCTTCATCGTTCTTGAAGAAGGATTCCACCAGCCCATAAAGCGCACAAAACAGTCAGCTTTTCTGGATGTAACGGTGTTTCGAAATACACTTGTGGATTAGCTTCACTCCAAATGCGGCAGTTTTGTTTGTTGACGTAGCCATTCAACCAGAAGGGCTCTTAATCGCTAAACAAAATTCGCTTATGAAATTCGGGAACAACGGCAATCTCGTTTCGGGCCCATTCGACGAATCTAAAAGCGTTGTTCAGGCGTGAGTCTATTCATGATGAATTGCCAAACCAACCTGAGAATAAATCACTTGACAGCTATTAAATCGGTCGCCATCTTTGAAAGTAATGCCAACTTAAACTTCTATACCTGAAAAAAAAACACTCTTTATTTTAAATATATTACTTAAAAGTGACGGACCTCTTGTTTATATTTGTATATATGTATTCAAGTTACTAGTGATTCTAAGCAATCGTCACTTGGAAAATGTGGACAGTCAAACATGCTGGTAAAGATACAGCTACAATTCTTTTTCTTTTGGGGGTGGAAGGGACAAAGGAACTCCACTCGAAAAGATCACGTCCGAGGAAAGCAGACTCCTAAAAAGGTGCAGTGGCCGCTTTACCGGATTCTACGATGCACGTAGAGAGAGTTTTCCGATTCTTAACCTTATCCCTACTCCGTATGCACTTACATATAAGTAGGTTTTTTGGAGATTTGTTGAAAGGGATTTTCTCTGATCTGGGGACGATGCTAAAAGGCGCAGCATAGGTATTGCTTACAGGGATTTTATTTAGGGAATAACTAATGCGGGATTTGAGAGTCTGGACGCAAAAGAAGGATCGCTAAGAAACGGATGGTATATATATATATATATATATATATATATATATATATATATATATATATATATATATATATATATATATATATATATATATATCCATATATATATATATATATATATATATATATATATATATATATATGTATGTATGTATGTATATATATATATATATGTATTTATTTGTATATATATATGTATATATATATATGTATATATATGTATATATTTGTATATATATATATATATATATGTATATATTTGTATGTATATATATTTGTATGTATATATGTATATATATATGTATATATTTGTATATATACGTATATATATATATTATGTATATATATATGTATATATATGTATATATTTGTTTTTATATATATTATGTATATATATATATACTATATTGGATGACAATATAGTAATTTTTTATTGTAATTAATAAAAATTAATTGATTAAAACTAGTTATTCAAAGAATTACAAATACAGCCCCGTTGGCATCATGTTTGGTGGCTTAGCGACCCTTTTATGACTTATGCCAAAACATAAAAATGTTTTTTCATATTTTAAAGCGCTCGTTTGAGCTGAAATTTTCTATGCACTATAGTTTTGGGTAAAAATACGATAATTTAATTATAATTAATTAAAATTAATTGACTGAAACTAATTATTTAAAGAATTACAAATATAGCAACGTTGATTTCATTTTAATCGCTCTGGGTCGAAACTTTAAAAGATATTTTTTCTCGTCTTAGAGCATTCGGTTGAACTGAAATTTTATATACATGATCGTTTCGGATGACAATGCGATACTTAAATTATAATTAATAAAAATTAATTACCACTTAATGTTGTGATTCTGTCATTTGCATATACATATTTATATTAATTATAACTATTTAATAAAAAAGTAGCTAAAATAAAATTTTTCTTTGTTGATCTAAGTAGGAATTGACTTAAAACTTTTTTTCATATTACTTTATTTTAAATAATTTACAATTTTATATAAACAAAAAAATTATTCTTTGAAAAAAAAGAGTGAATACAAATTTATTTTAATTTTCCTTTTATATATATATATATATATATATGTATACTATTTTTTCAAACTAATTAATTATTCACCTCCGGATTTGAAATGTGGGGGTTTTTTAACCCTATTTTTTAGGAAAAATTGCTAATTAGCTTTTAGAGCTTATTTAAGTAAAGAGTTTTAAAAGATATCCAATTTTCTATTTCAAGAGTACTCCATGTGGATAATGCCTAGTGCCATGGAAACAGCAGGCTATGTATTTTTAATAAGACTATATTAAAGAGAAATAGAGAACTGTTGAGACTTCTCAAAATCATAACCCTCAGTTTTTCTTTTCATTACTTTTCAAATAATTAGGGTAAAAAAATTGAAATGAAAATAAAAGGCTATATATATAAATGACCCTAATATATATATATAACGTTCTGACATTCTGATTTTTTAATGTTCTTTTTTTTTCTACGTCTCGAAAAGCAACATGTCGAATGATGAATTAAAAATATAAAATAAAAAAATAGCCTCAAAAATATTTTTTTTAAATATTTGAATCATCATCTGACTAATTAAGTCAGATTTTGTTATTATTACTTTTTTTTTCCTTTTCGGAAAAGAAAATTTCATTTGCGATTTGATGGGGAATGCATTAAGAAAAAGACTGGAACTTTTTTTTTCTCTTTTCATTTAAATCATGCGATAAATCTTTCCATCGAGTCACTCTTAGATATATATATATTTTTGAGAAGTTCTTAAAAATATTTTCCTTTTTCTTGTGTTTAGTTTCGTAATAAATGTAAATTTTTTTTTTAATAATATAGCTCTATGCTCGCATTATTATTCTTATTGTTGTTTTTTTAAAAAAATGCAGCCATTAATAATTAAACTGAAAATCTTTGGTTGAATAAAAAATAATAGCCTTAGAGAATTTTAATTTTTTTTTTGTTATTAATAAGAATGGGTCTTCAAACCATAGAAGATAATTTTAAAACAACAGTTAACGTATTTATCATTACCGGTCATTCCCTACCTGCTTCCTTGGTTTTTTTGTGATGTTGTTTGATTATATATTGTTAAGTTATTGACATTTATATTTGTACACGAATAATAATTTTTTGATAGTTTATGAAACAAATAATTAATTATAGATTTATGGAAGTACAAATATGCGTGTTTTATTTCTTGAGGGATTCATGAGATGAAATGTCTCTCTAAATACATTATTGCAATAAAAAATGTGTGATTTATTCAATCCCTATACTATTAGTATTAGTTCATTCTCTTTTTCTCTCTCTCTCTCTCTCTCTCTATATATATATTGTTCAAATTTTTTCAATAGTTAACAAATATATATACTTTTTATTCATCCTTTGAAGTTCAAACACAATTTTTAAACTTGTAGTGGACGATACTTGATGTTAATATAGGTTTTTCAAATACTAATTCATTAATTAACTTTAATTTTTTAATTTTAAATTTATTCTATGCTATTTCTATAGAAGATACAAATTTACTTTTTTCTAACCAAATACAGTACTTTTTTCTAACGAAGTAGGAGTTGACTTTAAAAAATAATTATATCGCTTGTTGTTGATTTTTATACTTCTTTTTAAGCTATAAATACTCTTTTTAACGCCTGTAAATAGATGTTCATATTTCTTTTATTACCTTTTTACCATTTGAAATATCGTCTCGTACACTACGTTGCAATAAATAAATAAATAAATGAGCTTCTATATATATACATATATACATATATATATATATATATATATATATATATATATATATATATATATATTAACTTATTTGTTCATTTAATATACATGAAAATAATTTTTATTTATTTATTTCATTATTCCATTTTAAAACTTAAAGAGACTTGGCATGATTTACAAGGAAATCTGTGATTTAATGGTTTTTTACAATTTTTTTTATTTGTAACCTATGCATATGTATAATGTAATGGAGTTTTTTGTATTCAAAGTACCACAGAAAACTAACAATTCAATTTTTTACAGAAAAAATTTAAACTTTTTGAAAGGATACATTAAAATGTTTCTCTTAATACTATAATTGACATACACACATGAAAATTGGTTTATGAATACATCAAACTATGTACAACAAAAGTTGCTATGAGTTTATCTGCTAGAGCACGTGCATGACTAATAATAGTAAAAAAATATTTTTTTTATGAATTTTTATCGAAAACTCCTGGAAAAATGCATCCATTCTGAATTCAACTATTTCTTTTTAAAACAAATCATTGTTTTGATTCAAAAATACGTAACATTTTGGGTTACATATATTAATATCGAAATATTGGAACAATAGAATAGAATTTGGCAATATAGAATTTCTCTTAGCTTTTTAAATGAAGATAAACTACTTATTTTACCTTTCTGAGATAAATCGGTTTAAAATTTTTATTTGACATTGGTATGTAAATAAAAATAAGAATGCATTTTATCATAACTCTTGATTTTTTTTAAATTAGAGCTTTCAAATATTTTGTGATTATAGAAAATTATATAAATAATAATTTAGGATAAAAATTTTATTCGAATCTTTAATGGATTTTTACCATTTGCGGAATCTTGAACGGGTGTTTGCGATATCCCCTTAAAAACTGAAATACAACTACTTTGTAAAAGTTTATTTTTCTGAATCCTGATCCTAAGCGAACATCTATGGTGTTTTAAGAACATTTTTGTCAAACTTCAAATCTACAGGACTTGAATTTCAAAAACGGCAGTATATTTATCTTGCACGCCCCCGCAACTCCCTTGGGAGTCGGTTTCCTCTAAACTCGTTTTTAGCTTATCTCTACTTGGCAAAAGAAACATACCACCCACATTTCAAGCTTGTAGGTAATAGTTAAGAAAAACTATTTTTAAAAAAATCTAAGCGATTCCATGAATTGCAATAGGATTTGATTTCTGCTTGAAGCGATCTGTACTCAACAACTGCGACAAAAACTTTTTAAATAATTTCAATCATTGCGGACTAAGTATATAAAGTGAAAAGTTCAGAACAAATATTTTTAAATACTTGAATTATAGTGGTTTTTCAGCAAGACAATTTAAAATCATCAATGCATTTACACAGATTTTTTTTGTCATTACTAACTACATATTTTTAATAACTAATATGTACATGTACTTACATTTAAAAAATACTTTCAGGTATATTTATATAATCATATTTAACCATTAATAATTAACCGAGAAAGGCCGATGACTGAGTGGTATTGCATCACACTTCCACACCACAGGTCAGAGGTTCAAACCCCGGGCTGGGCGGGTTTGACTCAGCCTATGATCTCTTCAGTGGATCGATAAATGAGTACCTAGCTTGCTTGGGAACTTAAAGCTGGGGGTTTCACGTCAGGCTAACCACCTGACCGGAACATCTGCACGTGCATCTCTGTCCCAAGGTCGCGTATACTGTGTTGAGCACAATAGGTCTTGACCCTCATGGGCTGTCGCGCCACTGAGTTAAGTTACTTAACCGAATATTATTACTAACCTTGTGACGAATCTGTACGGAACCTTTTCACTAATCTTCTTAGACGTCTTTTTGGGGAATATAAATTCGCGTTTATTTCCAATGAACGGGATATGCAAAATAGATAAGGTATTTAAGTCGAGCATTGTAAGCTAGCAACGTGGATGATGGAAGACTATTGAGCCAGCAACTTTAAATGCAATATTAGAGGATTCCAGGATATAAGAAGCATGGAGACGTCGTGTTGCTAGAAGTACCAGAAAGCTGATATAGTCAGCGGTAAATATAATTTACGTATGCTTAAAACAAGTGTCAGTTTAAGCGAATTAGTTAAAGTTAATGAAAGTTAAGAATTCGAGTACGTGTATTTCTCGGATCTCCTATTTCGGTAGACCTTACTTGATCTTGAACTTAATTCAGTGTTTCTCAAACTGTGGGGCGCGCCCCCCTGGGGGGCGCGGTAACCCTGCGAGGGGGCGCGAGCATATTTTAAATAAAAGGTTTGAAAAATAATTTTTTGGAATGCAGTAAAACAAGATGCTTTCTGACATAGTAAAAATACACATTTACACTGATATAATTTATTTTTATCATCTGGTGATCATCAAAAATAAAAGATTCCACTTTAAACACTCATTAGCCATCTTTGATCCTATAACCAAATTAAACAAATATTTTGTTTGCTTTGCGATCAATATGAGAACGATGACAGATTTTTTTTTACGTTTCTTTTAACGATATCAAACGATGAGAGATTTTTTATTACGTTTCTTTTAAACTAAAATATTACTTTAGCTGACCTTCGAACTTACTAATATGGTTATTTCCGTCTTTTTTTTAGGGAAGTTGTAAATATATATAATATATTTCTGTTTCATCTTTTTTCCATGTGAAAGAGTTTTATGATATATGGATAAGCATGAGTATTCTGAAACATATAATGCATAATGAAAAGCGTTTTACACAATTATTTTTTAGAACATGCTACACTTTCCCATGCACAATTTTTTGTAGTTTTGATTGCTGTGTTGTACGACTTATTATGGTTTATAAATGTAAATAAGCAGAATATTAAAAAAATGGGCATCTGTGATCCCTATTAAAGGAAGTTGAAACTGATCAAGCAATTGAAGAACCTGCTGAAATAATGCATATTAATCAAGATAGCGAAGGTAAATATCAGAAAGCATTATATGAAACGTTTGAGTTGATTTGAGTTTAGCTGGAAAATAACGTTCCTGTGTTGTTAGCGAAAAGTGTCTGTGATTTATGTCCTTTATTAAGGGCATTATTTATTTGGAACATTTTCTTTATTTTTATTGGATTTTTTCTCAAATTTTCTACGAAAAATTGAAAAGTCCTTGAAAGTAGGTAAGTATATTTTCTCTTAATTAAATTATTCACTGGAATTGTGATTTTTATAGTGTATAGTAAAAATAACTATAAAATAAATTATAGTTTTAAAACAAACCAAAATACACGCTTTTATAGTGAATCGAACTAAAAAGTAAATATATTACTTAAAAAAAATATTACTTAAAAGCAAGATATACAAAATTTAATACTTATCTTGTTAATTTGTACGGTTTATAATTATTATCGTATTGTAGCTTTAGCGTCAAAGTGCATTATTATTGCATTCAGTACATTATTAATGTATAAGGGGGGCACGATAAAAATTGTGATTGAAAAGGGGGGGCGGGGCGCCAGTACTGAAAGTTTGAGAACCACTGGCTTAATTATTAATTAGTTGCATCTTTCGTAATTTAATTTAGAATAAAGGTAAATCCCTTTATTTGACGTAACATACTAGTATTCTATGTTATCAGAGATTTTTTTGAGAAAATTATAATAATAAATAAATGTTATTATTATTCAAAATGGCTCTTAGTGGTTCTTTGCCTCAAATTAATCTTGGTGTTTAAAGTGAGACCCAGGGGGGTCTCTACAACCTAATATATTATATCCATATTCCATAGTTGAAAAATGAATCTATATGCCATTAAAAAGCATAAGCTAATACTTATTCAAAGAGTTACGTATTGATAATCATGTTCGAAATTTATATTTATTTACGTACAAAACTAAAGCATTTTAAAAATATTTCGATAAAGCTCTTAATAAAATGAAAACTAGTTTAATTATTTTAGGTTGAATATATTTTAAAAATGAAGTTTAGAACTTAAGCTGTCAAAATTTAATGCCTGAAAGGTAAGCAAAATAAATTTTTATCACTAAAAGAATAATTTTTAATGCAAATTTGCTCTTATACTTAACGTCGTAAAAAACTACTAACAATATTATCACGGTTCTTTTTAAAATGTACATTAAACTTGTATAATCTGTACAAAATATAAATACTTTAAAAAAACCGCACACACAAACTGTGTACTTGTCTGTCTCATCAACCAACATAAAACTAAGCCTACTTGGAACATCTCTTCTCATAATGAAAAGCAGTACTCTCGAATAATCCATCACAGCGTGGGGCTAATCTGTAAGCTGCAGCATTCAGTACACGTCAAAAAGAACTATTTTGCAATCTTTTTATTTCTTTTCCTCAGAATTTTTCTTTACCGGTTATTCTGACAAAGCTTAACTCACACTCGCTAATCTCAAACTTTGTATGTAATCCATCTTGTCGAAGCTTTTAAAAGAAATCTATCGATAGATTCTTTTTCAGTGCGTTTCTATCGTTAGGTGTGTGCGTTGCTATCCACAATAAAGGCATGTTGTGTGTGTTCCGTCATTTATTTCAGTTCCGCTCTAGCTGTATTTGGTGAAACATGATAAAATGCAGAGGTTCTTTAAGTGATTCTGCATTAATTTTCAGATAAAATACGAAGCATGCGTGAAATACAATAATTCAAACACAATTTTCCCGACTGATAGTCAATACGCATTACACTCAAATTTGTTTTGAGATATTACATTTTTGACGAATCTATAATGGCGCTTTATTACTAATACTCTTAGGCGTCTTTGGGGATTGTAAATTCGTGTATATTTCCAACCAGCTCTAAAAAGAAGAAACCGGTACATGAAAATCAGTAAAAGTATTTAATGAGAGTATTGTCAGTTAGCAGAGAAGGTTAGGCTATTGAACCAAGAGATAGGTTGACGGAGTTTTATATATATATTTATAAGAAGATTCAAGTTGATTGCGTGATTAGCATCTTGCTGATTATTAGGCAGCGATATACAACTGGAAGGAGATTGATCCAACTGGAGAATAACGAATTAAAAGTCAGGTGATATTTAAATTTAGATAATCGGATCATTAAGGTAAATATATAATAAAGTTAGTGTAAAGTTAATGAATGCTAGTAATTCAAATTACGTGCATCTCTTCGTCCTCTTATTTCGGTAAACCCGTTCGATATTGAGTTAATAGTTGATTAGTATCATATTTCGTGATTTAATTTAATAGTAAGGTTTAATCATATTGACGTAGACATACCTATTAATCTTTGTAATTAGAAGGTTGATAATTGATTCAAGTGAATAAATTCAATTTGTTATTGTAAAAATGTCTTCTGGTCGTACTTTGCCTCAAATCAATCTTGGTGTCCTAAGTGGAACCCAGGGGATTCTTACACATTATTGTTCCAATAAAAAATAACAGAAATACATTTATATCTCTGTACACATAAAAAAAGTTATTCATGATGCTGTAGTTAATTTATTAAAGAGGTCACCAAAGTAGAGGTCCGCGAGAAAACTTCGCTGGTCAACAGAAAAATGTGTGGAATATACTTACTCATCACGTTAAGTTATGTTTCAAAATGCATTGTGAAACATAATTCAATTCATAACAATACGTGAACAGTTATAAAAACTCTACTTCAGAGAATAACGCCACGGTAAACAAATCCTAATGCTGTAGCTGCATTTTTATATGTGGATAATAGATCCGTGTGCAGCGAAAATTCAAGATAATGATTTAAGCATGCATCTCATGGACCTATCGTCCGACGAAACTCTCAAATTTAAATTTCAGTCATTCTTATCAAGATCTCGGTTTTGATTTTCCATAAAAAGTAAATACACTTTTAGTCAACACACAGGGGAGGATAATTCTAATTCAATTATCCTCAACTTTTTAATGTGAAAAAGCCTTTTCGTCTGTCACAGCTATCAAAACACGGTATCGATCTCAGATTGAAGTAAATGCAGTTTTCTATCTTTCAGTAACATTTTTAATTTGAAATTTAATCTAAACAATCCTCAAAAACGATATTTGTTTGATTAAAAGTGTTTGTAATTCTTTTCGATTTGCAACCTCGATGAATTTTCTAATTTCGAACTTCGGGACAAATGGCGAAGATGATGTGTGAGTTAGTAACCTTTCCCGAATTTCAACACCACACTATCTTAGGGTTTTCTATTTAGAAGGAAATAAGTACTTATGTATTATATCATGGACCAATTCGTCAAATGAAAAAACATCGCCAATTCCTATGATATGCAGCCAATAGTGGAAGTCTGTTCTCACGCGTATGAACAAACAAAATAATATTGCTTACACATACGTTCGCTGTAAGCAATTGGTGATATCTTCGAATTTGGGAACGATTTTTTGGTCGACGGTGTAATACGTAAGTACCAAAAATATTAGTTGTTGTTAAAAACTAATAAATATAAATAAAAACTAATAAATAAACTAACAAAAATAAAGTTGAAGTTCAGAATCACAGAAAAACAATAAATGGAATTTAAAGAAATATGACAAAAGATAACACTTCATAAATAAGAATGTTATACAACGCCGGACAGTTTAATTCAAACTACCGTTCAAATTTTGTTGATCGCTAAGCTTGCAGGGCTCATTTGATGCGAATATTAAAATTATTTTTTATAGAATTATGGTTTTGGAACTCATTCTTTAGGTCCAATTTAAAGAAGCCTTAAGATATTTAGTTTTAGAAATTGTGACCTTGTTTATTTAACAAGAAATATAACTTTTTCAATTTGAGTATAGGTTGCTTGGTCTGAAATCAGACCTTCTAATCCATATGTAATTAGTTTGTAAGACACACGCTTCGCTCAGTATCATATCATTAATGTCTACTTAAAGCCTATTTATTTTGATTAATGCGTCCGCTAGCATTTACTGTGAAGGGCGTATCTTTTCTGACCAGACTCTTTCCGAAACAGATCTCTAACCACAATTTAAATAAAAGTTTCATATGATTCAATGTATGAAGTGTCGTCTTAATTATTACTAAGCCTGTGTTCTAATGACACATAGTGTCATAAGTTTTATATTATTTCAAATTTAAATATAATTTTTTCCTATCTTTTTCAAATTAAAAAAAGCAGATATATGAAATATTTTGTACATTTATATTTTTAAAAAATTAGGTCTTCTTTTACGAACATAAGTTATCTTTTCACCCTTTTTAATAAATTTAAAAATTTAATTGCCAATAAAGCATATGAATGTTTCTTTCAAAAATGTCATTCATTAAACGTGAATATATGTATGTCATTTATGATGTGATTTTCAATTCATTCGTCATCTACATCCGTTGTTTACCTTTCTCTCTCTCTCTGTATATATATATATATATATATATATACAGAGAGAGAGAGAAAGGACGACAGACAGAGTGTATATATATATATATACACTCTGTCGCAAAAAAATATATGCACCCAGAAGAAATTGAGCTACATTCACGAAATTTGGTATGCATGTAGTGTATATGAAAATAAACAAATGATTAAAAATTCAGAACAAAATATCATTTTATTAAGCGGTTACAGCTTGCAAAAGGTTAAAAATCAGTAAGTAGTAAAGCCACCTCTGGCAGCTATACAAGCCGAAATTCGGCGTGGCATCGATTCAATTAGATCACTTATGACCCCCTGTGGAAGATCCTGCCATAGTCTTTGCATCTGCGCAGTTAATTCTCCTGTATCTCGGGACGACTGCAGTTGCCTTCCCAGCGCGTTCCAGACATGCTCTATTGGCGAAAGATCTGGTGACCTGGCAGGCCATGGTAGGACGTCATATCCTTGAAGACATTGTTGGGAGAGTCGCGCAGTATGTGGACGAGCATTATCCTGTTGATAAATGGCACCTGGGCGACTTGATAGCATGGGTAGCACAATCGGCGTTAAAATATCGTCCACGTATCTGCGAGCTGTCAAAGTGCCTTGAAGGACCACTAAAGATGATCGTGTGTCCCAAGAAATTGCTCCCCACACTATCACATCTTGTGAAATTGCTGTATGCCGCTCGACAATAAATGCCGGATCGGATCGCTGGCCGGTGCGCCTCCAGACACGTGTGCGGTGGTCATCAGCACTGAGACTGAATCGGGATTCATCACTGAAGATGACACGTCTCCAGTCTGTCACACTCCAAGTTGCCCGAGGTCGGCAAAAAATCCAGTCGACACTGCCTATAATGTGGGGTCAGTGGTAAGCGTCTTAGCGGACGTCGGCGCCTCAAGCCAACTTCGGTCAGTCGTCTCTTTATGGTTTCTCTTGATGGCACTGGATGTCTGGAAGGAGGTAAGTGGCGTTGAATCGTTGCTAGCGACGTTGTTGGTGCCGAAGTGGCCACTCTTCTGATTGCACGATCCTCGCGATCATTTGTGTTCCTAGGACGTCCTGACCCTCCGCGACGGTACACTCTACCTTCTGTGATCCACTGTTGCCAACACCGAGCAACTACCATATCGCCCGACCGAGGTGGCGGCCGATACGTCTATTCGACCAACCTGCTTCTCTGAGGCCTATTATACGGCTCCTATCAAAGTCCGTCAGCTGCTCGTACTGCCGCCGGTTACGTCTTAGAGGCATCCTAAGTCTCAATATCGTCTATCAAAGTCATCAGATTCGTTTGGATAGCCGTATGGCGCTCGTACTCATGCTTTTAAACTCTCCCAGTTGCGCAACTAATATGCGCATAGCACACTTAGCCTTGTCTCATTGGCTTCGAAATTTTAATCATTTGCATATCTCTTACCAGACTACATTCTTGCCGAGTTTCGTGATTGTAGCTTGATTTCTTCTGGGTGCATATATTTTTTTGCGACAGAGTGTATATATATATATATATATATATATATATATATATATATATATATATATATATACATAAAAGTTAGCTCAAAAGATGTGTTTATGTATATTCGAATTTTTTAACTTGGTGAATAATTGATTTTCATTGATGTCAAGACGCTTGATTCTCTTCGTAAAAGCTCTGTGAGTAAAGAAATTTTGTTAAATTATTTTTTGAAAAATACTTTTCTTATGTAATTGTTTTAGGATTTTTCTACTTTTCTTACGTAATTATTTTGCGATTTTTCTGCATTAAGAGTTTGGGAGAGTTTGTTACATAATAGTAGTGAGTGGTTTTATCATACTCTCTAAGTTTTCCATACTCTGAATTTTTGTTTATTTTATTTTATTTGGTTTTTCCTACCGAGTTGCAAAGGGGGAAGGTTGGCGCCTTCAAACTAGTTTAACCCCACTTATTCGGTCCTAAGTCCGAAATTGCTTTCTGACTCGCTAGGTTCTTCTTTTTGTAGTTTCTTTTTTATTTCTCTATAATTTTGTTCTTCATGTTCAGCTTTTGTATTTTTATTACGCTATTTATTGTTATGTTCATTATCTATTATTTCTTGTTTTTGATATATAATACATATTTCTTTCATATATATATATATATATATATATATATATATATATATATATGTGTGTGTGTGTGTGTGTGTGTTTGTGTGTGTGTGACATTTCAAGTCAGCATCAAGTTTTTGTAAGAAACAGTTTTATTCAGAGAGCAATCGACACATCTCTTCTGAGACAAATCAATGCCACTGGTCCCGTTTGAATTTCAAAAATACTAATTTGGATGTATTCTTATATCCAGAACTGTTATAAATAACATTTTTTAGTTTATGTTTCCAATTGGAAAGTGAAACGTGGTAGCGTACATGCGAAGACAGTAAAATTCAATGAGCTGGGATCGGAAATGTTTTGCTTAGAGTATATTTTCTGAGAAATAATTAGGTGCTTATAATTTAAGATTCGAGTATGTTACGGAAAATAAAAGTTAAATGGTAAATAGGAGTTTTTGTTTTTGATATAATTAAATTATCCTTACACACACACACACATACACAAAAGGGGGAAAGGTTGGCTAGTCAAAAAAACATTCCAAACCCCAATTTATATAAATTATTGTATGTGTAAGAGCTGTCCTAAATCAGCAATGTTTATAATACAGTAGTATCCATATTTTCGTATTTTAAATTCTACTTTTTTTAAATTCCCAGTAAATCCTTTCTAAAATCTTATGTCTGGTTTATCTTGCAATTTCGATTATTTTCAGTTTTGATGATTATTGTTTAGTCATCTCTCTTTAGTGGAGAATTTTGACTATATATATACGAGGGTTGGGGCATAAGTCATGGCATTTATTATTTTTTTTTCTTGGAGATATGTGAACTGATCACAAACGTATATGTGTCGTGTGGAATTTCCACAATCACAATGCGTATGCAGAA
This sequence comes from Trichonephila clavipes, assembly GCA_019973935.1. Lineage (NCBI taxonomy): Eukaryota > Metazoa > Arthropoda > Arachnida > Araneae > Nephilidae > Trichonephila > Trichonephila clavipes. The sequence continues at coordinate 557,723 of BMAU01008215.1, read as the reverse complement.
CATGAGATGGCTCTGTGATAGCTGGTAGTAGTTCAGGGAGGGCTGTGAAATCTGTCAGGTGGTGAGTGTCGTGCTAGATGGAAGTAACCCGTGTTGAGCAGCGCGTACATCAAAATAGCCGTTCTTCGAGAAAGAAATGCGAAGGAATGTCACAGTGAATTAGTGGAATCACTTGGGAATAATGCCCTACCATACCGTACAGTAGCACGGTGGATAGGAAAGTTACAGCAAAGACCTGTGTCAAGCAATGATGAGCAACATTTGGGACGACCGGTCAGTGTGCGAATCGACTTGCCACGTGCCGTCATCGAGCAGCTCAGAGATTACATTAAGGGCCCTGCACTACATTAAGAGTCTATAGGCCCAGGTTTGTCATGTCAACTTTATTTGTACTGTGTTGTAATTATTTTGTACCGTGAAGGCAATATTGCCCTGTATACTACTGTAATAATTTAATGTATTACGATATTTCAGTGCTATTCATTGTTTTCAGATATAGTTAACACCTTGAACTTTAGTCTGTATATGTCACATTTTCCAACCGAACTGGTATCTTTAAGAAAAAAAATAGTTACCATATGACTTTCGCCCCAACCTTCGTATATGTAATAAAACAAGGTATTTTGAATGTAGAATAGACATTAATAGAATCTATAAATTCGTTTTTCAATTTGCAGAAATATTATTCATTTTTCCGGAATTAGTTCACTTTTATGTAGCCCGTAAAAAATTTATGCATTTGTTTTTGCAGCATTGTAAAGGGTGTTTTTTTAGAGATATAGAACTTTAAATTGCAATAAAACAACGATGTATTATTCGCTTGACATGATTTTTTTTATTCCAAAGATAATCTTGTGGCATTACATTTTAAATATGATTTCTGGCATATGACTGCCACTGACTGCTCGGATGTAGTCCAATCTGGACGTCCAATTTTCGATGACTTTTTCCAACATTTGTGGCCGTATATCGGCAATAACACGGCGAATGTTGTCTTCCAAATGGTCAAGCGTTTGTGGCTTATCCGCATAGACCAATGACTTAACATAGCCCCACAGAAAATAGTCTAGCGGTGTTAAATCACAAGATCTTGGAGGCCAATTCACAGGTCCAAAACGTGAAATTAGGCGGTCACCCAACGTGTCTTTCAATAAATCGATTGTGGCACGAGCTGTGTGACATGTTGCGCCGTCTTGTTGGAACCACAGCTCCTGAACATCATGATTTTTCAATTCAGGAATGAAAAAGTTAGTAATCATGGCTCTATACCGATCACCATTGACTGTAACGTTGTGACCTTCATCGTTTTTGAAGAAGTACGGACCAATGATTCCACCAGCCCATGAAGCGCACCAAACAGTCAGTTTTTCTGGATGTAACGGTGTTTCGACATACAATTGTGGATTAGCTTCACTCCAAAGGCGGCAGTTTTGTTTGTTGACGTAGCCATTCAACCAGAAGTGCTTTTCATCGCTAAACAAAATTTGCTTATGAAAATCGGGAACAACGACAATCTCGTTTTGGGCCCATTCGACGAATCTACGCCTCGCTTGATGATCGTTTTGATGAATTGCCAAACCAAACTGAGAATAAATCACTTGACAGGTGTTAAATCGCTCGCCATCTTGGAAAGTAATGCCAACTTAAACTTCTACACCTGAAAAAAACACTCTTTATTAATGTATGACTTCTAAATTACATTAACTTATGAAAGATGAATCAAAGATTGATCTTGTACAGATATTTAAACATTAATTTTTGAAATGATATATATTTCATTGCAATAATAATAAAAAATTAAGGAAGAATTCTATTGAACATTATACCTACAAAGAAAATAAAATTATAACATTATTTGAAAAAAGAACATACCTGAGATTTATATGTTGTTGTGTTTTGCCTCCCAAAATTTTGTCTAACATATTTACTGCTCTTATTTTCAAAAGAGATCTAATTCCATATCTTCTATCTGTTGCATGTCCTTATATTTGTTCTTATATTATTTATATTTTCTTGTATAATATTTTTATATATTTATATATTTCTGCATTCTTTGCACGTATAGCATTCTCCCTGGCATTAAAATCAAAGTTGCTTTTCCTTTCCTTTATGTCTTCGCATCAAATCGAAAGTTTTTATGCCAAGTAGAACGTTTGTAATATTCAACATTTTTTATTTTATCCAGCTCTTTACATATTCTATTTAAAGCCTCTTTGGGATTTTATCTTTACCATCATAAAAATTCGCATCTTCAAATAATTCTTCTGGATCGACATCAGATGTACGTTGTTCAGATTCGTTGCCAATATAATTTATTTCAATATTCTCGTCATTCAGATTGCATTACTTTCCCAAAATGAATCTATATCTTCACTTTTTCAGGTAACACAAGCCTACAGAATTGCTTTTTGGAAACTCTTCCCGCCATACAAATATATAGTTTACATCTATATTCTAGTTCTGACATATTTCAAATGATACAATAGCTTATGACGATAGTTACAAATCTTTATAGTAGCGTTTTCACTTTTTCATAAAACATCTATTTCCGCATTTCTTTTCAAGGACCGTCCGGGAATCGTCTCTTTTCAATATCCAGGAGTAGTTGGCTCTCATAGTTATATTCCACCTTCTTTGACATCATCTATCTATTTCTTTTCCGTCTTGGAGCTCTTTCCTGGAAAACTTTAGAACTAGCTCTACCATACCGGGCTTATACTTGGGTAGCAAGTTTTAATACTTGCGACCCAATATTCAGTCACAATTTTCATCGCGCCCCCCTCCTCACAATAACAATGTATGGAATTCAATAATACGATAATTTGAAGCTAAAGCTACAATACAACTTTAACCTCTCCACCACCGACGTATATAGATGTCTTTCTCAGTCAGTGCGTAAATTACCCCAGGGGTATATATATACGCCTTTCCGAAATACGATATTTTTGGTTCCCTGCTATCCATAAAATTATTCCGAAGGCTTTTATATGTAGTAAATGGACCCTAACAGTGATTGCGAAGGATTCACTTATTTCAGAGGATTTCCTTATTTATTCCTCCCTCCCCCATACACCGCATATGCTCGCCTACGTGGAAAACGGTGGCATTTGGAAGCGAATCGCAAATCATTTAATCGGCATTTAAGAGATTAATTATAAACTGTACAAATTATCAAGATACGTGTTGATTTTTGTATATAGTTTTATATATAATAAGCCCATGGTGTCACTGTTAGTTATTAAACTTTTGCTTAACTTAGCTTAGCTAAATTAATAGATTGTGCTGTACTTATACATTTATAAGTGTATTATATCAGTGTAAATTGTTTTCATTGTGTTGGAATGTATTCTGTTTATGTTCATTAAATTAATAATTTTTTAAATTAATCTTTTGTTTCCGACTTTTAATAAGCTCGCGGCCCCTCCTAGGGTTATCACGCCCCCCCCAGGAGGGCACGCCCCATGGTTTGAGAAGCACTGGTTTATACCGTTACAACGAGAAACACTGAAAACTTATTAAATAATTAAGTCTTTATAATACCAATGCTTATAAATCAATGTAAATAAATATAAATATTTAATTTTTATTTTTATGACAGTAGCAAGGGGAAAATAAGAATTAGAAGGCAATCCCCCAAGCGTGCTAATATGCCATTTAATGTTTGCGGAAAATAAGTCGAAGCAGAACTTACGCATGTTTGATCTCTTCGACTGAATAAAAATCTTTTTAACAGTTTGACCTATCAGAGCCCTAGCTATAGTTACTTCATCCAAGTCTCAAGCGAGTTAAGGTTTTTTCTAAATCTCGCCAGGGAAGCTTGAAGACATGGTTTAACTCGGTCGGGGACAGGTCCTAGAACCTACTAAGATCAGGAACAGAATAATTTAAATCGTTAAACGTGTTTTTTCTGGGCATACTTAATAAAGAAAACTGGGATTTTGTAACTATATATCAACTGGCAACTGTGTCACGCTGCGAATTTAAAATGTAATGTATTTGGCGTTGCTCATATGAAAATTATTCGAGGCTTCCAATGCGAACAATTTTCAATGCAATTTCGCTAAACAAACGCGTTAGTGATGGTATATGTACCACGCACACGCGTGCGTTAACAGATTTAAGAGATACCTGTATTAGTAAGGACGTGGCATTCATTTAAAAATAGCTGGTATGGATGCAATTGCATCCAAAACGAATCAGCAAGATGTAATAGTTTTTAACACTGGAAATGTATAAGCCGGAGTGGGCCTGAGTTTACAACATTTGTTGCGCTTCAGGGATGACGGTGACGACTTTGTGCAGCACATAGTGGTAGAGAAAACAACAAAACAACTGGTGTCACTACTTCCAGCATGGCCATGCTGTAACCTAGTGGTTACAGCATCGGACTTCAGACCGGAAGGCCTGCGTTCGATGGCCGTGTCACCAAATACCTTCCGAGTACACACGGAGTACGTGCTCGTTAAATCAGTGAGTCTGAAAGTCTTGTGGGCGGTCGCAGCAGAAACCACGAGTGCAGGGAGCAGGAGAATAATTCTGTCCCTTCCAGTGCCATGCCTAAATTGTGCAGGTGGAGATAGGTGGTTTCACCACCTATTGTAAATAAGTGCAACCTGTCTGAGGCTCTGGCAACTTTCATTCCTTCCCTTTGGGAAGGACACGACAACAACTACAACCACTTCCAGTCGTCAACATGCAATGGAAACATCCCAACTCACATATACCCTAACAATTCAAAGCTCAGCATTTAGTCGGAAAGGTGATGTAGACGGCCTAATGGGTCAACGATTTCACTTCGACGATGGCGTAAAGGCTACAGTTCTGAATTGGTTCCGTGATCGACCGACATTGTTCCTCGCCGACGGAATTCGTAACCTTCCTAAGCAATGAGTGGCCAGCCTAAAGGGTATGGGTGATTTATTTTAACAAACTTTGCATACATTTCACATTAAATAGTGTTGTTTCTATCTCTGTATTTGTCTCATTTCTCCCCCTACTCATCTCAAGGATACGCACCTCAAATCACTTTCATTAGAACACTCCTTATAGTTTTTGAAAATTAAAATGAAGAAAAGAAGATTGCAATAAAACGTTTTACTATGTATTTCGTTTAAGTATCTGAATATACAACAATTTCGATATATGGGACGCAGGTAGTACAAATTTTTGCATATAATTCTGGGTCTCAAAAAGTCTTGTGACGTCAATGTTCGTACTAACACTTATTAAGTTCTGTAATCTTCACTTTATAATGTAGAAAAACTAACTTTTTTCTATAACCTTTTAAAAATTTAATATCAGTTTAGTTTCATTCGTTATGATGAGGAAGTAAATGCCTTGAATTCATGGTAACTACATTACGAATACATCTTCGATATTTTAACGGTAATTTTACAGTTGGAAAAAATTGTATATCTCTTGAAATAGTTTTTTTACTAATAAAATTTCTTGAGAATTTGTGGTCTAAAAGTTGATTTTTCTTAAATTTGAGTCTATGATCAAATTAAGGCAAAAACATTTGATTTATATTTACAACAGTAATTAATATATGAGTCGATGAACCACAATGGTCAATCGAGAGAAAAAAACTATAGTTTTAATTCCAGGATGCGTTGCAATGACGTTGCATAAAATGAAGCTATTATGTATCCCTCACTATGGTTAGTGCTTGTCTATGAATGAAAATTTATTTCGAACTTAAAGAACGTCAAGCATTAATTTATATTTGATCAACTATTTTTGTTAAACTGTTAGTAACGTAACAAAAAGCTGCTCTCTTTTTTTAAAAAAGTAAACGTCTGCAAGGTAAAATCCCTTTTTAATGTATTTCTAAGAATATAAAGTAATTTAATTTACAGATAGTGTTTACACATAAAATTTTCGAGTTTAAATGACTTACTAATAAAATTAGCTTAAATTCAGAACTCTTTGGTTAGCCGGAAGTATGTGATAAATTGCCAAATGTAGCTTGATTTTATTTGTTTTTTTATTAATGTCGCCTTTAGAAGCTACCCTATTGGTGAAGGAACTTGTAATTTTCGCCAAGTGTCGCAATTGTGAAAAAAAATCATTACCGTGCGCGTGAGTGCAAACGTTTATTGTCACTTTCAAAACAACTTTTAATAGTATTTAAGAGAAATAATTAACAGCCAGAAGTAATTAATTTTATTTCTGTTTGTTTTTTGTGTCGTTCACACGAGTAAACGCTTGGCAAGATTTGTTGAACTACGCCAAATGTTCTTTAATGCATGATTTATATTATTCTAATGTAAATATATATTTATATATTGGACAGTCATCTAATTATGTTTTATAAATCCTTCATAATATGTAGAATACCTTCATAATATGTAGAATATTGGTTTAAAAAAGAACATGCATCGAAAGATTCTGAGGATAAAAAGAAACGTTGTTCAGAAACATGGATTTACTGTCGATGTCTCGCTGAGTGTAGATATTTCTATTCTTTCGCAACAAGTTTTTATGATTCGAAGGTCATAAAAAGAATTGAAAATCGAATTGTTTACGAAATGTCCAAAGAGAAAATGAGGCTCCTTTTCCTTTTTCGTATTTTGAAAACAGCGTGACAGAATATTTATGAAGCAAATTTGTTTACATAACGTGCAAAAATAAGATGTGAAAAATATCAATATGAACCTGTAAACGTTTTAAAAAGCAAGTTAGGGTATGTTTTCTCAATACAGTATATTTTTTTACAAAACGAATTTTGTTATATATGAGGTTTTGAGTTAGAGAAGAAAATACTAATATAATTACTCGTTACCAATAGAAATTCGTTATTTTATATTAAAATAAATGATATTTTTTGATATCATACACTAATATTGTTGATAGTAAATAAAAAATTTCACTGATAGCAAATAATTGCATATTTAAATCACTTTTTTTGCAATAAGTTTGTAAAATTATAAAATGGTTCATAATGTTGTTGGAATGAATATAAATACAAGGAATAAATGTTACTGAAAGTGACGTAGTAAATAAAAAATGTACTAAATTTTGTTCTTTAAAAATTCTTCATTTATGGGAATGTGCTAAGAATAGAGAGCAAATTCATTTGGCCATCATATCATTTACCATTTTCGAGAAATGTAGCGCTGAAAATGTTCATTTAAACTATTTGGAAGTGGAGGTCATGCTCATATGCCTTTGTTAAGCAAATAAAATAAAAATATAAATTCCGTTCAAGGTAAGAAATTATCTATCAATTTTTTTTATCACAAAGAACAAGAATTATTTAAAATTTCAATTCAATCCATGATTTCGAAACAACTTAATTTCAGATATTGATGATTTCCAATCTAATTTATAAATCTATTTTTCTTTAACCAACTATTTGATATTTCAGGATCTACGCATGCGCATATAGCACAAAAAATCGAGTTTAAAAAAAAATTTTTTTTTAGAGAGAGACATTTTTTTAAATTATTTTAGCCAAAAACTTCGATGCGGTGAAATAATATGGATATATGTTTATCCAAAGAAGAAATAATATTAATAAAAAAAAAGTTCGAAAAAAAAAGAATTTTTTTTTAAAAAAAATTTATATCACAGACACAAAATGTAGTTAACGTTAAAAATGGTGTAGTTACAATATGAAAGGAAATAGTGCAAGAAAAGCTATTTAAATCGTTAAAACAATTTATGAGTAGACATTCATAAAAAAAGGTATTTTTACGTATTATATAACCGAACAATTTCATCAAATTAAAAGACGTCGCCACATGCCACGATATGCAACCAATATTGGAAACCATTCCAGACATTTTTGTATTGGCGATGTCTTTTTGTTTGATGAAATTGTCGATAATATTATACAATACTGTCAAAGTTTTGCTAGGGGAAAGCAGCAAAAGACCCCAATTGCTTGAATATCAAATTTATTAATGGACGAGGGTGAACAAGTGACTACACGAAGACAAATCGAAGTAAATACACAGATAAATATTAAAACAGAATATTTGCAGTAATGGGAAAACACATTCGTTGTAAACAAGCTTTACAACGCTTTAGAAATGGCTCTCTCGAACACTCAGGCAGTTAAAATCTGTGTCATAGCAGACAACACGGAATGAATACAAATTCGACTAACTCACTTCTAAGCAAAACGTCCCTTAAAAGTCTCAGGGAAATTTCCAGATGGGTAGATACCAATGACTTCTCGAAGGTCCCTTACCATCATAATTGTATGCTAAATTTTTTGTTACATCTGTTGCACAAGGATGATTAAGTCGCCAATCTGTTCAACCTGTTCACAACTTCTGGACCTAGTATAATCGTTTACAAGTTTTTGCAGAGTTGTAATTTCTCTGTAACACTCGTTTTCTCTCAGAGTATCATAACAGGAAAAATGTACTTGACATGTTCCAAGACGTAAGTACAGAGTTAATATCATCTGATAGCTAAACCGGATAATTTCAAGAGCATGTTTTACATTATTCTCTTTATAGTTTATGTAAGTCACTATAGAGATATTGTTTAAAATACTAATAAATTTTATCTGATCATCTATCAAATGTTTGCTTTCACTAATAATGAATGAATTATATCAAAAATATAATAGTAACGAATTTACCGTATGACGCTTATTAAATTAAAGAAAAACTCATTCAAAAACTTTAAAAATATTTTATAAATCTACTGATATTTATAGTAATTTATACTAAATCAGATACTCAAGAAAAACTCAAAATATATTTAAATTGTATAGCTTTACGATAATTGTGTGGTGAGGCGTTTATCTTGTGAATTGTTTCCTCCTCCTTCTGTTTTCTTCGCATATTTTTGGCCATATGGACCCCTTTGGCCATATATATTTTTGGCCATATATCCCCTTCGACGAATTTCGTTGAATCAAAAGACGCACCTTATTCAAAAAATGTCGTTAAAAGCTGTGAACGTAATTATTATTGTGCTAGAATATGCACTGAACACTTCTACTACTAGCTATATATCACAGCATTCGGTGACATCTTGATTTGGGGAAATCGGTCGGCAATGTAATAAGTAAGAGAGGTACTTACATATTATCGCAACCTTTTGGCGACATTATATGAAATGAAGCACATAATTGCCGATTCAGCGCATACGACATATGAGAAATTGGGGTTGCCAACTTGGCGAGTTTCCTTGAACTTGGGTAATTGTTGCTATAGTACGTTAAATACCGTAAGCAATAATTTAGCGCTAGATAGCAGACTCGGCGAAAATTATTTTTGCGGAATTCCCAATTTAGAGAAACTTAACAACAAAAACAAAATCTTAAGTGGTTGCCACTTATAATTAGAAGTAGAAAAATTAATTCAAACGTTTTAAAATTTGAGTTAATTATCAAAACTCTCTTGTACAGATTTATTCTTGAAAATCACGATTACACACACGCGCATGAATGCATATTTAACATTACGCCCATTTGCACGCTAAAAAATAATATTTGTACTATAACTTTTTTTAAAAATTTTAATTTACGAAAACGATGCCTTGAAGCGCAAAATGCATAGTAAAAACTCGAAAGGCTTGAAAATTAAATTAAATTGTGTTGTACAATGAACATAATTAAAAACGGAAGACAAAAATAAATGAGTTATAAAACAGCTTCAATAACAATACTTGAAAATGTATTAATTAAAATTGAAATCACAAGTCGATGAATTCGCTCTTCAGGCAAGTTAATCAAAATATGCATATCATTGCGCATATTGTGCTTGTGTATAACACTTGCCTTAAAAAGGACAATTTTGTTGAAATTGTTGTCATTTTATAATCATTTTCAGTCTCATGAAACGCATTTGACTTAACAGAAAATTAATAAATTTTTAATGTTGATTTTCTTTGAATTATCACACACAAACATATAGCATCACTATCAGGTTAATCAGTTTCATAAAAAAAAACAATGCTTCTCATCTTCCGTAAATTAAAACGCTAAGGCAGTGCTTCTCAAACTTTCAATATCTGCGACCCAATATTCAATTATCATTTTCATTGCACCCCCCTTCCATACAATAGCAATGTATTGAATTCAATAGTACTGGCCTCTCAATAGGCTGCTCATCCTTCAGAGAGGAATGCCATCAATATTGTTCAATTTAGTGACAAGAGCACAGAAGATTCCCCTGTTATTTGCTATACTGATGGCAGTAAAATGGATGGAAGAGTTGGTTTCGCATTTGTTGTGTTCAGGAGTGGTGTTGAATCCGAGAACTTTCAATTTAGAATTCGTGATGAATGCACAGCTTTTGTAGCTGAACTTTTATCTTTAAATTTCGCCGTTAAATGGATCACTGAGCAAAATAGTGTCATCTCAGAATACCTCATCTGTACTGACTCTCTTTCCTCCTTGGATTCTCTTAAATGTATTTCTTCATCTAACAATATAATCGTCGAGATCCAGAAGCAACTTAAAAGCCTAAGAGATAAAAACATCTCAATAGATTTTGCATTTGTTCGCGGACACACGGGCGTTCTTGGAAATGAGCGAGCCGATTGGCTTGCAAAAGCTGCAACCAAGCGCAAAATTGACATTGACGTTAATATTCCTAAATCGTTTTACAAGAAGATCACGAATGAAAGAATGATGAAGTCTTGGAACCAAGAATATCTCATTTCTAATAAGGGGAGCATAACAAAGAAATTTTTTCCCACCATTAATAAGAGACTATCATGTCATCATTTTTACACTAACTACAAATTAACCCAATTTCTCACTGGTCATGGTAATTTCAAAAGCTACCTGAACAAATTTAATTTAGCTCCTTCATCTTTCTGTGACTGTAATATTGGTGGCGAGGAAAATGTAGAACATGTGATCCTTCTGTGTTCCAAGTATGTCAGAGAGAGAAAGATCATAAGACTGGCGTTCAAGAGACTCAACATTAATTGGCCACCGAATTTTCACCAATTTCTTTCCACCACAAATGCTTTCAATAATTTCTGTAAATTTGCTGTAACTGTTTGTAATCCTTCTTAACTTCATTTTTTTAATTGTTTATTTCCCTTGAATGTGTGTTTAATACTTACTTCTGTAAGCCCCGTGTGATACTTTGTGGTGCACGGGGATTTTATAATTGTTTTCAATAAAAAAAAATAGTACTGACCTTTAACACTAAAGGTACAATACGACTTTAACCTATTAAAGCCACCAGCGTATATAAATGTCTCGCTCAACCAAAACGTTTATTGCCCGGACGTATATATACGTCTTTGCGAAGTACGTTCTTTTCTGTGTATTACTATCCATAAAATTATTCCGAAGGCTTTGCCTTGCAACAAAAGGACCATGAAAATATTTGTGCAAGATTTACTTATTTCAGAGGATATTTGCTTGTTTATTCCTTTTCCCTCCTTCCCCACTCAATACATAACATACGCGTGCCTACGTGGAAAACGGTGGCATTGAGGAGCGAATCAAGTAACTTTTTATCGGCAATTAAGAGATTTTTTTTATAAACCATATAAAGTATCAGGATAAATATTGATTTTTGTACATAATTTTTTATATATAACAAGCCCGTGGGGCCACTGGTAATTATTAAACTTGTTTTTATAGTATTGTTAAATTAATTATAAAATACATTTTGCAATACATTTGATGCATTTGTAAGTTTATTATATCTGCACAAATGTGTATTTTATTTTTTATTATGTCAGAATGTATTTTCTTTGTTTACATTTCTGTAAATTAATAATTGTTTAAAAATAATTTTTTTGCTTACGACTTTTCAAAATGCTGCGCTAAGGCAATAAGAAAAATATTTATCATAATACTAAAGGACTAATGAGAAAATTAATTTAAGTTCCCCTTTTCAATATTAATTTTCTTCTTCTTTCTAGAATTAACACTACAGAATATATATATATATATATATATATACATATATTCCAATTCCAATTCTATTCTATTGATGTTATATTCACCCACGTGGGTTTTTGGGCCTTTGCCTTGGTTTATCTCCTATGCTATTATGTCGAAAGTTTCCGCTGAAGGGAAATGTCGAGATCTCGCAAAACACTGCTTAACCCTGTTTCACTGTCCTAAGCCAGTTACAGCTCGGGAAACCATAATAGTTTTTTGCACTCCAGCTGTATTTCTCTTTTTTGGTTTGCAATGGTTCCATGTTTTTGGTTCTTTCGGTTTGTTCTTAAGATGTTTTAGGATTTGTTAGTCTTCTTTTTGATTTATTTACTGCTATGTATATATATATATATAATATATATATATATAAAAATATATATATATATATTAATATATTGTATATATATAAATATATATTAAAGTATTAGTTAGCGATAAAGCTAATATTTTTTTTAAATCTTAAAAAAATTTTTAATCACTGTAGTGAACATGGATACCCTGCTAATTTTCTTTGTGATTATATTTATAATAGTTTTTTATGATACAATTTGTATTAATGTAATTATTTACTGTTATTATGTTTTGTAATGTTTTTTTTAAATTTAGACAATATCTAATTTATCCTACAATTATTATATAGATGGTGCCCCGTGCTTTTTTAAAAAATTCTTAATATATATATTTTTCTGAGTTTCTTTATATTTTACGCTAATTTTATGATATTTATTTTTATTTTTATGATTTTTTAAAAGTATATATATATATATATATATATATATATATATATATATTTCTTATTATCGTATATCGTATCGCAATTAATCGTTTCTTATATCGTATCGCAATTAACTTTATGTGGTTCTGCCCTCCCTATTTGGCGGGAACACGATACTGCACTCCTGGCCATCGTTATATATACGTTTTAGTAGGTTATGCTTATGTTCATATGTTCTTTCGTTTAATGATTTAATTTTTTAAATTCTACACATATATAACTCTTTCCTTTCCTCTTGGTACATAGTATGACAAATTACAGGTGAAGGTTGGCGCCGCAAAACTTGTTTAAACCTGCAATCCTGGTTCCTAAGGCCAGGAATTTGTCTTTATACTATGTGCCTCCTTCCTACTTTTAGTTATCTTAGGTATATAACTATATGATTATTTTTATATTTTTGTTTATGTATATGTATATGTGTGTATAAATTTATATATATGTGTATGTATATGTATATGATTATATATTGAAAAAATTCTTTTATATTTGATTATATATATATATATACAAGGGTCATCTATAAAAGAAAGAATATTAGCAATACAAAAAGAAATATAGCGATATTTTTTGGAAAAAAATGTTCTGTTACGTACCTGAAGCTCCCTTCACTTCGCTAAATATTTATTACTAACTTCATTTAAATATCAGTCGTATTTTCTCACGAGCTTCTGTATTTCCATGTTATTCTGTTTGTTGTTGCAATTTGCAACTGATTAAGACTGTCAGATCGAGGTCCACGAAATTCATGGTTGCAAAAGGCGTATCGTTAGCAGCAGTTTTAAGGAGACAGTACGATTCAGATCAGCTCCACCCCAATTTTATGGGACAACACCTTAGAGGGGTGTCAGGGGGCCCTCCCACCTACCTTTTTGTACCTCCTGCCTCGAGTCTGAATGATATTTAAAGTACTTCTATGCCGCCCAGGCACTATAGTTTTATTAATATCCATATCTTGTCCGGGAATTGAACGCCTGCCGTACAGTACAGAAATTAGCTTCACTAACTACTATCCCGGATGTGGGGTTGTTGTACTTTCGACCGCGAGTTTATGAAGACTGTTGCTCTCTGCCCCGATCGTCCTGCCCTTGCTGTTAACGATTATCCTCTTTTCCTAAGCTTAAAGCATTTCTGTGTGGTAAACGTGTTTTTGAGTGATTAAATGAGAATTATATTTATGTCACATATAAAGCTCCGTGAGGGCTATTGACGAAAACTTCGTAATTTCGAGCTTTGGTCAAGTCAGAATGACGACACCTGAGCTGACATCGTAAACATTTTGGAAGTGATGAAGAGTTAGATAACCTATCATATATGGCCATATTATATACTCCTGCATACTAGTGGTCAAAGTATGTATCTGTGAAGTTGGTGAACAAATAACTCAAATTTTGAAGAGTTTTAAGTGATTATGTAGAAAAGTGAAGGGAGTTTCTAGTATGTAACTAAATTTGTTTAAAAAATATTGTAGTTTCCATTGCTTATAAGTGACTATATTTATTTCTGAATGATCATCGAATATATGAAGGATGTTCTGAAAGAAAAAGTTTCGTCTTTTTTTTAAATGTAAGAAAGTATATCAGGTGAAGCAGACAGTCAACATAAGAATCAACGTTCGATGCTAGTTAAACGACGAGCGAAGCATCAGTGTCAGATGAATCACGCATGCGCAGAGCGTCGAAGAAAAGAAAGTAGTAGTAGAGGTAAATTGAGTATACACACACAAATCACGATGACCACACACACACATCAGACGTGCGTTGACAACGTGGTCGCCGATGGAAGAGTTTACTCTTATCCAGTATCTACGGGCACGTGGTACTTATGTGTAATTCATCCATGAATGCCTAGAGACCATGTATGGCAAATAGTTCATGTCTTGTTAAGTGGTTGGTCACTGGTGTAACATGTTAAACGAAGGAAAGCAGGATATGGAGGATGAAAGTCGAAATAGGTGTCCCTCCAGATCCACTAAGGAAAACAACAGTACCAAAGTGCAAGATACAGTATATTTCAATAACGTGGATGCATCCGTGTTCACCAGAGGAGACCCCTTTCAAAATAGTTCTGCAATGAAAAAAGTTGTGGAACAACTCCTTGCATCTCAGAGCACCATTTTTTGCCAGAGTAGTTTCTTGAAATTGTTTGCACTCGATGATAAATGGCTCAATGATGGTGATGACTAAGTCAAAAAATAGTTAAAGGAGTATAGTTCAGGATGTTTTAATGCAATTACTTTGGCAATAAATTTTCCGTGTGGAAAAAAATATGCCGAAGCTTACTTTCAGAAGGTCCTACGTATCTTAATTTACAATAAATTTAAAATACTAAATTAAACTGAAATAAGTTATTTAGGTATAGTGTACATAGTTTTGTGTAGTCTTGATTTCATACACTAGTTTTTGACTTACTTTTGTATTCTTTCTAGTTAAAGATCTCAAAGTGCGTTTCACATATTTTTTGAAATATTCATGAATAATTTCCTTCTTGAAGTCCTAGAAATTTGTTCAAATTAAAACTACTTTTGTACTAACTTAAAACTAAAAAAAGTAGTAATAATATTAATAAAAATTACAAAGCTCGCGAGTCCAGAGCTACATGGAGTCACTGAGCAGATTTCAGACAAAGGTTGCTTTCTAATGGGGGACATCTCATTGTGGTCTTTGGGGAAATGTGATGGTGGACCTTTTGGCTAAAAAAAGAACGTAGATTCTCCGATGGTCTACCAAAAGCCTACCTCTTCACTTAACTAAACTTGAAATTCATAGGATCTATAAAAATTATTTCGCAATACAGCTACCAGTGCTACTAAAAATAAACCTTGGAAGGTGTTATTAAAACCAGGCTATGTCTCTGACTCTCTCCTCTTGCTATTTCTGTAGTTGAATTTAAGCTATTGACAGGACAAGACAGCCTTTGTTTCGTTTTTCATCTTTATACGTTTTGTGGGATTCTGGACAAGTCGTGGAAAATACTTATTAAGACATTAGCTCTACTATTTAGAACTTGGGGTGTGTTACACAGCAGTATTGAGAGCTTAGTTGTCTAATGACCTGATGATCAATGTCGAAATATTTTGTTAAGATCCCCTTGGATCTCACTTTGAGAACGAGAATAATTTTGAGTTAAAAAAGAACCAGTAGCCATTTTTATAAATAACTTTCTTTATTTGGTTATCTTTCCCAAATAGAATCAAAGACTTTTAATAACAAATAAATCAAAATAGCTTTATGAGGTTTAAAAGGGACTTTCCTTTATATTAACTTAAATATTTAATGATCCAATTAATTAACAATTAGACTATCGATCACGCAGTGATTACCGCAATAAGATATCCCAGAATTATATTCAGTAATGTTCCTACTGAACATTTAACTTTAATCTCACTCTTAATATAAAACTTTAATGAGACTTTAATTATAAATCAATATTTACCACACTGAATCTCAGCTCTTCCTGTGCCTAATTTATCCACCTAGAAATCTTCAATAATAAATCTCTAACTTCACCATTATAACTTCCTGCTTCAATCTCTCTCTCCTATTGTCTCTCATTTTACTATTCCGTTTGACTTAAATACTTTATCTAATCTGCATAATAAGGAATCCCTGTCCTCTTTTTGGAGTTGATTGGAAATAGGTAGGAATTAAATTTCCCTAAAAAAGACGTCTTAGAAGGTTAGTGATAAAGTTCCGTATAGATTTGTCACAATTTGATAAATAAAGTATCAATAAAAATTAACTATGTTTCTTTTATACGAATCCCAGAATGATTCTTTTAGCTTGCACAAGATTGCTTATTCTAACAAATATAATTTTGTAACAAGAAGTGTAAAAACTTGTCTTCTAACGCCATATTTTGCAATGCATATTGACTTGGACTAACAATAATTACGATTTTTAATTTCTAGTCAGTGAAAAAAACTTAAAGAGATTATAAAGAAATTGTCATTCTTGATGATATTAGCCAGTCATTGTTATGTATTCCTTTATTTTTATTCAAGAAAAAATTTAAAAGTTATGAAATCTACTTACTTTTACAGAATAAAAAATATTTTTTTCCGCAATCCTATTACATATAAAATTCATTAGCATAGAAAATTAGCATTGAAAAACAGAGTTATAGTAACGTATGCATAAACCTATAAGTAATTTTAACCCCAAAATAAATGTCAAAAATAACGAAATTTACCACACCGATATTAATAAAGTTACCAATATTTTATCCATGATATTTTTACACTTCCATCTCGTAACTTACTGTGCAATATGAACAGTACCAAAATATACTTAACCTCCTTCCATACCAATCGAACTATGCTCCTTCGAGAAATGAAACATATTTAATAAGCGTAACCACTAGGTTTATGACCTATACAATGTAACCTCAACATTCGGGCAAAACGAACTCGAAGCATTTACTACTATAGCGACGAAAAGAGAGGAGTAATACGTTTTATATGAGTAACATTATAGGGTAGCCAGTATTTTCAGACCAAGATAGCACTTTCTTTTCGTAAATGATTATTACTTCTTGCCCGTGTGTGGGTGGAACAATTTCGAATTTCCCTTACCAATCCTCCTCTCATTGTTTTATGATAGAAAGTTCTTATTTTAGGCTAGTTTTTGGTGAGATATGACTCCAGGATTAGAATCATCATATCGGGGGAAACGTCGAGTGGTTTATTTTGATGGGAAATCTATATTATGAATGGATGGATTCATGGATGAAGTTATCGCTAAATTAGTTTGACTGATAAAACGTGTTCTGGAAGACTTAAGACCAACGCTGATAACGTATGCCTTCATGTAATAATCAATTTTACCATTAGTTGTTTCATATCCAGTGCTGTTATCGATAGTCAGTTGTGAAGAAGGCTCATTTGATACTGAATTGGTTATTAGTTTCAAGATCATTAGTGTTGTGTTAGGAATTATATATTTATGAAAAAGATAAGAATTGTATTCAATATATGTTTTATTAACTAACGCATAAAAAGAAACTTCTTCCTTAGAATTATTGTAATTACATCTCTTATGTGATAAATTGTAATTGATTATTTTAAAGTCAAATTTTAATGACTTCTTTTTCATTAATTTTCTTAATTGCATAGAATATTTGAATAATGAGAAGATTTTTTGATAAGTTATAAATTATTGTGTTGTAGATTTTGTGTTAAAACATGCAGGAAAGAAAACTTAGTAAATCTTTCTTATCTAATTTCCGTTGTTGGTCAAGTATGCAAATTATCAATTCAATTCTTTTGCATATACATTTATTGCTATTGTCATTAAATTTTATCCTCGTACAAAAGATTCATTTATTTCTAAAAAGAATAAAATTAAATTTAAAAAATATTGTTTGCTGGCTTTTTAATGAGTTTCTAATTGTGCATTTTATACATACGTAATTGAAGATTATCAATAGATAAAGGTAAAATGATAATTAAAAAACAAGTATAATGGGCTACCTTTGAAGTCTATCCTATCTAACTCGGCTTCTCTTCCGTCACTTTAAGCTAGAATAACAATGCACCACAAATGAAGGTCACTATAGAATAACACAGCGTTTCTCAAACTGGGGGGCGCGCTCCCCTAGTGAGTCGTGATAACTCTACAAGGGGGTGGCAAGCATATTGAAAAGTTGAAAACTAAAGATTATTCAAAACGTTATTAATTTATTGAAAGTAAGCAAACAAAATACTTTCAGACATAATTTACAGACGTAAATTACACATTTACACTGATAAAATACACATATAAAAGTATCTGTACTGCACAATGTATTTTATTATTAATTTAACAATACTAAGAACAAGTTTGATAATTACCAGTGGCCCATGGGCTTGTATTAACACTTATCTTGATTATTTGTACGGTTTACAATTAATTCCTTAACTGCCGATTAAAAGTTACGTAGTTTGGTCCTCAATGCTGCAGTTTTCCACGTAGACGCTCGTATTTTGATGTTTTTTTCGGGGGGGAAGAAAAGAAATAAATAAACAAAATCCCCAAAAATATATATAAGTAAATCTTTTGCAATGAGTGTCAAGGTTCTTTTATTGTATTCCAAAGCCTTGGGAATAATTTTATGGATAGCAGTGCAGAGAAAAGATCGTACTTCGGAAAGATGTATATATACGTCCGGGGAAATTAATGGTTTGGCTGAGCGAGACGTTTATATTCGTCGGTGACACTTAAGAAGATAAAGTGTCAAATTATAGTATAAAAAGAGTATATATATATAAGAGTATATATGTAATATAGTATATATATAAGAGGTTAAAGTCGTACACACTCACACAACGCACACACTGTAGCTTTAGTGTAAATACAATACAATGTTATTGTATGAAAGGGGGCGCGATGAAAATGATGATTGAATATTGGGTCACGAGGATTGAAAGTTTGAGAAGCCCTGGAATAACGTATAAATGGTCAGTGAAGTAGACGCGAATATACGAGGGTGAGTCAGAAAATATGGTTCCCCTGTCAACTGATTAGAGTTCTGTATGAAAAGCAAAACAAAGAATTTTTTTTCTACATAAGTACCACATACATTGAAATATTTGTCATCCCACCTGATAAACTTCAGAAACTTCTCCAGGAAAAACTCAGGGATTTGCATACGGAAGAAGCGTTTAAAGCAGTGCTTCTCAAACTGTAGGGAACGCCCCCTTGGGGGACATGACAACTCTACGAGGGGGACGCGAGCATATTAAAGAGTCGAAAGCAAAAGATTATTTGAAAATTATTAATTTACTGCAAGTAAACAAACAAAATACATTCTGACTTAATAAAAAATAAAATACACAGTTACATTGATATAACTTATAAATGTATCAGTCCTACACAATGTATTTTATAATTAATTCGACAATCCTAATTTAATAGAAAGTTTAGTAATTGTCAGTGAACCCATGTCCTTGTCATATATTATATTATGTACAAAAATTAACACTTATCTTGATAATCTGTACGGTTTATAAATAATCGCTGAACTGCCGATTAAAAGTTACACTAATCACTCCCCTATGCCTCCGTTCTCCCAGTAGGTGCACGTATAGGATGTTTTAGAGAAGGGGTGGCTAGAAAAGGAATAAATAAAGAAATCTCCTGATAAAAGTAGACACTTCGCAAACACTGTCAAGGT
The DNA here is from genome assembly GCA_019973935.1 of Trichonephila clavipes. Lineage (NCBI taxonomy): Eukaryota > Metazoa > Arthropoda > Arachnida > Araneae > Nephilidae > Trichonephila > Trichonephila clavipes. Next base: position 537,924 of record BMAU01008215.1, on the reverse strand, counting down.
TCTTTTATTGCATTCCAAAACCTTCGAAATAATTTTAAAGATAGCAGTGAACAGAAAATACAGTACTTAAAAAAGACGCATATATACGCCCGGGGCATTAAACGCAATAATTGGGTTAGACGTATATATACGCTGGTGGCACTTCAGGGATTAAAGTCGTATTGTATTTTTAACGTAAAAATATAGTATTATTGAGTTCAATGTATCGTTGTTTCCATGAAGGCGCAGGGGCGGCGCGATGAAAATTATGATTGAATATTGGTTCGCCAATATTAAAAGTTTGAGAAACACTGGTTTAAAGCAGTGCTTCTCAAACTTTCAATATACGCGACCCACAATCCAATCATCATTTTCATCGCGACCCCTTCCATACAATAACAATATATTGAATTCACTGATACTATACTTTGACACTAAAGCTACAATACGACTTTAACCTCTTATGTGCTACCGACGTATATAAACGTCTCTCTCAGCCAACGCATTAATTTTCTTGACGTATATATACGTCTTTCCGAAAGTACGATCTTTTCTGTGCAGTGATATCCATAAAATTATTCTGAAAGGCTTAGAATGCAATGAAAGGATCTTGACAGTGTTTGCGAAGGGTTTACTTACTTCAGAGGATTTACTTATTTATTTCTTTTCTCCTCTCCCTCCCTCTCAGAAAAACATCAAAATACGCTTGTCTACTGGTAAAGGGGGGATTTGAGGCGCGAATCACCTAATTTTTAATCGGCAGTTAACGAAGTAATTATAAACCGTACAAATTATCAAGTTAAGTGTTAATACAAGCCCATGGGGTCACTGATAATTATCGAACTTGTTCTTAACTTAGTATTGTTAAATGAGTAATAAAATATATATTGTACAATACGGATACATTTATAAGTGTATTATATCAGTGTAAATGAGTATTCTATCTTTTATTATATAAGAAAGTATTCAGTAAATTAATAATTTTTAAATAACCTTTTGTTTTAGACTTCAATATGCTCGCGCCCCCCCTTGAAGAGTTGTCACGCCTCCCAAGGGGAGGTGCGCCCCACAGTTTGAGAAACACTGGTTTAAAGGCTATGGGCGAACGACGAAACAGCAGATGAACGCGCAAGACACCGATACATCATTGGATAGAAGTCAACCACGAGCAAGTAGATCAAGGGTACTCAACCTTTTTTTTGTTGGGCCGCATAGATATGTCAGGTATTTCACTTGTATCGCATGCATGTGTTAGTTATTCCTCGCGAGCCGCAACATGAGAATAAATGGAGAAGGGAGGATGCATGAAGACCAAGATAACCTTAGAAATTTAAAATGTGGAAAGTTGACCAAAATATTTTAACTCCTGTTTTGCTTTTTTTAATTATTATTTTTAAAAAATTTTTTTAGCTTTGTCCCTAGTACTAAACTAGAAGCATTTAAGCTATTCGACAACATTCGGAACCATGATTTTAAAAAAAGCACACAAATGGATAATTTTCATGATATTTAGTGTCACTCAGATTATAATACATGCATAAAATTGTTTTAAAGACATTTTGACAAAAAAAAAAAAAAAAAACTAAAATACAATATTTTGGCAAAAAATTAACTTAGAATAATCTTTTTTAAAAATGTTCTCTTTTTGTGAAAAATGCTTCTATTATAATAATATTTTGCCTGTATATAGCTCAGACCTCTCTACAGACGCTCAACAAGAATTTTTGAAATATTCACATTATTTTCAGAGTTACCCCTAATTGAAATAATTATTGTCGTTTTATTCTTAAAATTGCTCACCTCTGTTGTCGTAAAATATGGATAAACCACTTCTAAGTTATGAATTTCAAAAATTCCAGTTGAGCCTTTGTACAGAAGTATCATCTATATGCAGGCCAAATCTTATTATAATAGAAGCATTTTTGACAAAAGGAGAACATTTTGAAAAAAAGATTATTCTAAGTTAATTTTTTGCCAAATTATTGTATTTAAATAATTTATTTGTGTCAAAATGTCCTTAAAACAATTTTTATACATGAATTCTATTCTAAGTGACACTAAATATCATGAAAATTATCCATTTATGTGCTTTTGCAAAATCACGGTTCCGAACGTAGTCGGATACCTTAAGAAACACTCCTTCACAATTTTTGCATCAGTAAACGGTTTTATATGATTACGAATAATATAACAAACGTCATAGGATGTAGCACTAATGAAACACTTTGTTTCGGTTGCAAAGATTATTCAAGAAAGCCTATTTATCGCCTCTTGAAAGAGATGTGTGTGTGTGTGTGTGTTTGAGAAAAGTAACATTGATTGTTTCCTACTTATTGGTATTTTTTAAATACAGGACTTTCGTGACAAATCAAACAATTACCGATCCATGTTTAATTCTTACTACAAAATAGTCAACCTCCCAATCGTCTTGAAGCGATATATTTTCTTCGAATATTTTTCCCTTGAAAGATATGAACGATAGTTAAAAATTAGTTCCACCCATAAAATTGTCACTACTCCACTATTGTCTGTCATCACTAATCGTAACCATTCCAAACAGAAAAATAATATCAGTTCGTACCCATACGACACCAACAGCAAAAAACAAAATTGATATATCTGCTTTTTTAAAAAAGAATTTCTCACCAAACCTTTAATGCAATGCTCTTAAATAAGTAAATTTTTCGGGGCAGTGGGCCCTGACCGGGCCACTTAAAAAGGCTAGGTGGGCCACAGGTTGAGTATAGCTGAAGTTGATGTATTCGGAAAAAGTGGGCTGGGCTTCTCAGATCTGGGCTTTCTGTTGTTGGATGACAATGCGAGACCACAACCGGCGACGGTAATGCAAAAACACATTGTAACTCTTGGTTGGGAGCGCCTACACCAGGGATGGCGAACCAATGGCACGCGTGGCATTTATGTCACGCGACAGAATATTTTTGGCATACCACCGGTAAGAAACGGTTTGTGTTTTAGATGAAAACGATAAAGTTCACTATGAAGTACACTGCTAACCACCATAAATGCAACTCCAAGTAAGACCAGAGATAGCACAACAAACTTTATTTTGTAGATAACGTGTTGACCAAGTATCAAATGATGAAATTTATAGACTTCTGTGAAGAGTGGTTCGTGCCAGAATCAGTAGCCGCCATTGTTGGAGATCACCGCTGCCACACACCTCGGCATTGATTCAAAGAGACTGTGGATGTGTTCTTGGGGTACAGCAGACCAAGCAGCTTCCACACGTTGCCAAAGTTGATCTGGTGTGGCATCTGGGGGTGTAATCTGGGTCAATCGTTGAACAACCGTGGACCACATGTTTTCTATTGGCTAAAGATCCGCAGAGCGAGCCAGCCAGGGAAGCAATTCAATCTGGTGATTGACGAAGAACCTTTAGACAACACGTGCCACGTATGGTCGTGCATTATCCTGTTGAAATATGGCTATGGAGCAATATCTTACAATCCTGATATAAGTTATTTGTCATCTAATCTACAATAACAGAAGTCAGACTAATGCTATTTTAATTTAAATTACATGTATAGGAAAAACATTTAGTACTATACAGTGCAAAATGTATTTTTTTGTAAAAAATGAAGAATTTTGATTTGTTCGTATTAATATTATTAGTTTCCCAATAATCACAAATCAAAACTACTAGATGGTACACCTATAACTCATGAAACATTTTTTTTAGAAAAAATGGCACGTTGATCCAAAAAGGTCCGCCACTCCTGGCCTATACTATACGCCATACAGTGTGATCTTGCACCAAGTGACTCTCATCTGTTTCGAGTTTTAAAGATGAATCTCGCCGGAAGGAGCTATGGAACCAACGCTGATGTCAAACATGTCATTAAACGCTTTTTCTGTATGAAAAGCCCTGAGTTTTTTACATGGAGGTTTTACATGGAAACCTATTTCTGACTCATCCTCGTATATAACGCTAGTCCTACGCACCCATTTCGCTAGATACACTCATGGACAAAAAATGAACACACCAAGAAGTAACTTGTGAGATCGTAACGAAACTTTGCATGAAGGTACATGAAGGGGAAATATGCAAATGATTAGAAATGCAGCGTGCTTGTGCATTACAAATAGCCTGTAGAAAGAGTTTAACAACATTATCCTTGGAGCATAAAACAAATAACCAAAGTTTGTTTGAGTGTGCTGGATCGTTTACAAAGAAAGAGTTGATGTAGACATGCAATTTTCGAAGACTATATGAGCAGCTGTTGCAGTTTAAGAGGAAGAGAATTATCGACCGGATGGAAGCTGGGTCGTCAGGTATGAGAGTAACTCGTCAATTAGAACGCTCTGATTGTGTTGTGAGGAGGTGTTGGGACCAGTGGTTCTGAGAGATGTCATTTATACGAAGACCAGACTCAAGACGCCCTCAACAGACTAGTCGTCGAGAAGACCACCACATCGTAAGAAATGCTCGCTTACAGCCAACTGCTTCATCGGCCATCATCCAGACACAGGTAGAACCTTCAATAGGGACCTCTATGTGTTCTCGAGCAATACAAAGGCGCCTGGCTGAAGGACATTTGGGATCACGTCTCCCATTACGTGTGCTGCCCTACACGCCCTCCTATAGACGTCTCCATTTGGAGTGGTGCCACGCACGAGGAAACTGGACTTCAGTGGAATGGAACCAGGTTGTCTTTAGAGACGAATCCATATTCAATCTCAACTGTGATAAGAATCGTGTTCGTGTGTGGAGACCCAGTGGTAAACGCCTCAATCCTGTCTTTGCTTTGCAGCGTCACACCGCTTCAACAGCTGTTGTGATGGTATGGGGTGTCATTGTCTACAATACACGGTCACCCCTACTATTGATCCGTGGTACCACATGACTGCCCAACGGTATGTCCATGACATCCTGCAACCAGATGTGTTACCACTTATGCAACGGCTCCCAGGAACCATTTTTCAACAAGACAATGCTCGGCCTTACATTGCAAGGATGTCACAAGACTGTCTCTGCACTTTTACTACCCTTTCTTGGCCCACCCGATTCCCAGATTTGTCTCTAATCGAGCATATCTGGGATCATTTCCCTCAATGCATTTGCCTTTTTCTGTGAAATAAATGATCATTTTTTTAAAAATTTTCTAATAATTTACGTACATCAAAGTAGTCATTACGTATGTAAAATTTTGTTTCATTGTGATAAGTCCTTCTTTGTGCGCTAATTTTTTTGTCCAAGAGTGTATAAATAGATTAAAGGAGTAGAGATAATAGTACATGCTTTTGCACGATATTGGTGCATTAATACCATATGTCCCAGAACCATATTGTTGTAGCCACTTCCAAATTTAAGAATAAGGAGTATTCCTTTTTTCTCAAGTCCGAGGGGTTGCATCTGATTCAGATAAGAAGAAATTGATTCTTACCCTTTAACTTGCCTCGCCTACATACTGCGTACTAATTTCTATAGTCTTTAACTTATTAACTTACAAATCGTTTGGTAATCATTTCGAGTTCTATTCAATAGCTTATCTGTTCATGCTGCGTTCAGATCCATCGAGAAAAAGAATACTGAGCGTGATTTTCACCTCAATCAACAATAAGAAGATACAAAACGACACACGTTAATAAATAACCTGCTTAAAATCATTAAATCATTACATGAACTTTGTTCATTAAATTTACTAGAAAAATTTACAGAAAACCAATTAAACTCTCAAGCTAACTTAAAAATTTAAAAGAATAAATTGTAGACGAAAACACACGATTAATTTTTGAAATAAATCACTCTTATTGTTGTTATATTGAAAGGAGACCCGTACCATATTTTACTGACTAACAAAGTATTAACTTCTAGAATTTCTTTCTAAAGTGAATAAAGATATACCAAAAAGTAGAACATTTTTTAAAATACTTTTAGAATAATAATTGTTTAAAATAGGCTAAAGTGATCCCTCTCTTTTTTTTAAATTTTTAAAAATGATGTAGTTAAATTATAAATGAAGCTTCACGCGAGCAATTAGGATTTGCATATACGTATTTATGGAATTAGAAGGAACTAGAACTGTTTTTGATGTAACGAGTTTTCCTTTCAAAAGTAGCTACAGATTCGAGGTGAATTTAATTTTGTGCATTAGTATAAAAAATATCTGGCGATATTTTGCTCCAGAAACATTTATTTCTTGAAAGCAGTGAGTTAAATCGCTAAATCAACGCTTCGCGTTTGAAAAGATTCCACCATTTTTCTGTTCAATGAGGTAGAATACATAGAATACATTTTACTATGATAATTTAATGATAAATATAATAAATTCTTCTCAATTCTTTTTAGTAAAAATTTTAATTTTACTTTTACTTATCGGTAAATTTAGCATACAAAACTATTCGCTTAAATAAATCAACTACTTATTTATATATTTTTAAAACTTTGCTATCAGAAATAGGAAGTCAAGCTTAAATTTATCGATAGAATTTCGCTTTTTTTGTTCTTAATGTTTTTGTTTAAAAAAATGAATGCTTTATTTTCGCAAGAAAAACGATATCTTCACTCGAGCAGTGCAAGAACGCTTTCAAAGAAAAGAATATTGGAAAAATCTTCAAAAACATCTGAGATGACACACTAAAATCTTCCCTATAAATCGTTTAAGCAGATAATAGAATATCAACTTCTTCATATACCTGAATAGCTCTCTCTTTTCTTTCTCTTTAGACTTGGAAAAAGTTTTAACGTCTAGAAAAAAGCAAAAAAAAAAAAAAAGGATTCTTTAAAAAAAATGAATAAATCACATCTTAAAATTTGTTGAAAATTGAACCTCCTCCATATCTCAGTGGGAAGCAGTTTGAAAAGAAAGGGGTTGGGGATGCATAGTCCCTGGGGTGCTTTCTAACATTGGAAGAAAGTTGTTCTCCTTCTCTCTCTCTAAGGAAAATGTGAAGGTGCAGAAAATTCATGCTTTAGGTTTTTGTTTTCTGGAATTCCTAAAAATAAAGAAGTAGACTTACTTTTAGTTTTCATTCCATTCTTAGAAATGACTTTCTTTTCGTATTTATTTTCCTCCTTTGTTCTCTGTTTCTGTTCAGTTTTAAAAACATTCCCTGGAATTGGTAGTGAAGTAGTTAATTGGAAATTCCTTAGGCGAGTATTTATAGTAGTGTTTTCAGGGCGAGTTTAAGTTTTTAACCTAATAAATAAAATTCTTAAACATTTCATGATTAAAATGTCGCCGTGGTAGCTTTTTGGTTATTGCAGTGCTTCTCAAACTTTCAATATAAGCGACCCAATATTCAATCATAATTTTCTTCGCTGCTACCCCCCGTCCTCCATATAATGACAATGTATTGAATTTAATAATACTATACTTTGACGCTAAACCTACAATACGACTTTAAATTCTTAAGGGCCACCGGCGTCCATAAACGTCTCACTCAGCCAGTAAATTAATTTCCCTGAACGTATGGATACGTCTTTCCAAAGTACAATCTTTTGCGAAGGATTTAATAATTTCAGAGAATTTGCTTATTTATTCCTTTTCAACCCTTCCCCCATATACCACATACGTTCGCCTACTTGTTAAATGGTGGCATTGGGGGGCGAATTGCCTAATTTTTTATCGGTATTTAAGGGATCAATTATAAACCGTACAAATTATCAAGATAAGTGTTAATTTTTGCATATAATTCAATTTCTACTATAAACTCACACTCTCTCTATATTTTTATTCGTTTGTTTGTTTATTTAGTTATTTATCTTGGTGGACTTTTCAATCGTTAATAAAATACATTTTAAAGCCCTCAATTGAGCTGAAATTTAATATACATGATTATTTTGGATGACAAGACAATAATTTAACTGTAATTAATAAAAATTAATTGAATAAAATTAATTATTTAAATTACAAGTACAGCCACGCTGGCGACTTAGAGACCATTTAGGCGATTTGGGTCAAAACTTGAAAATATTTTATTCTCACGTTTTAAAGCATTCAGTTGAACTGAAATTTTATATACACGATTGTTTTGGATGAAAATACGATACTTTAATGATAATTAATAAAAATTAATTATCAATTTATGTTGTGATTCGTTCATATTTTTCTACATGTTTATATTAATTGTAACTATTTAATAAAAAGTAGCTAAAGTAAAATTTTTCTTTGTTGATCTAAGCAGGAGTTGACTTTAAAATGTTTTTTTATATTACTTGTTTTATATATGAAAAGCCCATGGCGTCACTGGTAATTGTTAAATTTGTTCTTAGTATTGTTAAACTAATTATAAAATACATTGTGCAGTACTGATATATTTATATGTGTGAATGTGTAATTAATTTATTATTGAGTCAGAATGTATTTTGTTCAGTATATTAATAATTTTCTTTAATAATCCTTTGTTTTTGACTTTTCAATATGCTCGCGCCCCATTCGTAGTATTATAACATCAGCACGCCACGACTTTGGCTAGACATAAAATTGGTGACGTGGATGTGATAAATAAAGAAATAAAATTAATCTTTTTGAATACATCTAAAAATATTCCTTTCAAATGTCTCGCTAAGTTATTTAAAATTTATTTTCCAACGCTCTCCATATTTTTTCAACCTCATCAACTTTAATAAATTAAATGCATTACGAATGCGAATTATGAATATATCCCCAAACACACTTAACAAATGAATTCACCTTCATTTTAAAATGCAATTGTTTTAGCTAAAGTAAATGCGTGTCTAAAACTTTAAGTGGGATGGATCTTGGGAATAAAACTATTAAATGTGTGCATGTGTGTAGGCTGAAGTGCATAATGGTGTTAATTCTATTCGGTGTGAACTCTTGCATTTACCGGGATCAATGGTTTTTTCGTAGACAGATGGGGAATTGTTTCTTCAAAGTAGAACTTAATCAATTAGAGTAACACATAGAGATATTTCTTCCCAAAATTCTCAATCGAGAGAATCATATTATAAATTAAAATATATTAAATAATTTCAAATCATCGCGTTCATATGAACACTTACTAAATGACAGCAAAATAATAAATATGATTCTGAAATTATGATTCTTCAAATTTTGAATCATAGTTTTTTACCAGTCAATAAATAGTTTTTGTTTCTAAATTTTAAAAACAGATTTACATAAGAGGGCTATTGACAACGAAAATCGTTATTTTGAACTACACTGGCCTCAAAAAGTTAAGGTACAACATGTTTTTTTCGAAGCTCACCATAAAAAATGGCAGTTAAAATGCACTAAAGTTGTGTTGATTTTCAACAGTTGTTGGCAGTTTCGGTGACAATAGTCAAAGACGTCGTTTACCCAATTGTTAAGGTGGCGGGCAGTTGGATGGATGGAAATGGGATTGTCGCAGGCTGATGTGAATATGACAACACCTGCAGAAGACCGTTGGCACGAAGGAGAAGAACCACTACTGTGCCGCAGCTCGTTGCAGACCACTTTCAAGCATCAGGAAGAACCTCCGCTACTACGGTGCGAAATCGTCTTCACAATGCATCTGTATGCAAGAAGACCAGTTGTGTGCGTTCAAATTTTGGGCTTCTGTGCTGTTCAAGACGAGTCCAGATTTACAATGGAGAGTGATTCATAGATACCATCAATCCAACACTGTTTTGGAATCCGGTTTGGACAGGGATCTCGCTCGGTGGCCACACTGACCTGCATGTGTTCCATGGAAATTGGTAACGACTTCATTCTGAAATCAGTTTTTGAGGAGTATCTGGAGGATCTAAAATTTCTCCTGACCTGAATCCGATAGAACATCTTTGGGACTATCTTGGCAGAGAGGTTACTGCTTTAAATCCTCCTCCAAGGTCATGAGCTGAAACAAGGCTTATTCCGGTGTCCGATAGCATGGGAAATCGATGCCGCCAATGCATTCAATGGACACATTCCTTATTAGAACCCATTTTTGTATTGTTTTTATGCCATTTTACCACATAACACTGTGACGGTTTTCTCGAAGAATGGACTTTTCCGCAGATTGCTTTTTTTGTTAAAATCGTTTTGCAATACAATACAAATTTCTATGACGCATTCAATAAAAACTATTTAATGCTATCCTCCAAATTTTTTGTTTCTAACAACACAAAAACCCGGTTGTACCTCTGAGGCCAGTGTGGTACCTCATTCAACAAACTTACACACCAGGTTAAAGCGAGAATTTAAGATGCTCAGTGGTTAAGTGGTAGTGCACCTCTCTTCCATGCCACAAGTCCTGAGTTCAAATCCCGGGCTTGGCAAGGTCGACTCAGCATTTCCCTCCTTCAGGGTGAGTGACAAGCTTGCTTGGGAACCGAACATTGTGAATTTCGTGCCGGACTGACCACTTGACTAAAAAATCTGCACATGAACCCCAGCGCCTAAGGTCACGTATACTGAGATAAGCACAGAGGGCCTTGGCCCTCATGGGGACTGAACTCAGTGAGGCCTCACTGAGTTCAGTTCAGTTCAGTTCCGATGTGACGGGCTCACGCGTCTTTTCTTTAACATGTCCTTTGGGTTCTATGGGGCCAGAATTAATGGCATTTAGAGGAATGTAAATAGTTCGTGGTTCTAGATTGAAGAAGTTTTAGATAACGTTAGGTGGCGAAGAATAGTAATTATACGTGATAAAGATCCATTGATCAAGGTGCATACCATTGCTCTCGAGATATAACAAGACCACATCTAGAATTGTTGTGATCGTTACCGATACTACAGTAAGGTAGGATTTATTATTTAATATTAGGATCTATAATAGTATTGGAATCGTGATTAGATGAGTCAGTTATTGATAGTGGTTCGAGTTACGTCAATTCGGTAATATATATATATATATATATTGTGTGTGTGTGTTTGTCACCGTAGATTCTCTCGCATATTATTATAATTTAATTTGTTAAAGGATTAAGTTTAATATCTTAATAAAGCTATATTAAGATAATGTACACGTCTAGTTCTTCAGTTAATCCTACACCTCTAGCTCACGCTGATACCCAAAGAAATAATCATCCCAGGGGGGATTATTACACCGTTAAGGACTTGAACATGTTTAACACGCATTAACTCGGATCACATCAATATGCGAGTAAGGGAGAGGCAATTACTACTGGCAGTGGAGTTTTAATTGAACTACCTGACCGCGTCATCAAATTTCAGAGAAGAAATACTGACTACGCTTCTGTCTGTAGAACGGAGCTTATAGCTATCATGTGTGTGGTCTTTCATTAATTAACAACATAAGAGATCAAGCTTTTTCTGAAATTTGAATCTTGACAGACAGCCGATCATCCATCCAACATTTATCGAATTGGCCTTCTATCGGCGACAGCACCAGTGGGAATATTCTACACCTTTTTCAAGAGTTTCTAAATCGGCACCCTATCCATCTACAGTGGGTTCCTTCTCATGTACGCCTGCCCGGGAATTAAGCGGCGGACGACCTTGCGAAGGCGACTACCTGCGATCCTGTGGATCCGAAAGACCACATACTTCTTACATCGACTGAGATCTACTCCAGGGCTAGGGAATTAATATGTAGAACCTGCGTAGTACCTTCTGTATATCCATGATACTTTCAAGGACACCCTGGATCCACCATATCATTCAAGGGTTCCAGATCATATCAAAAGACATTCTCACGATTTTAGACTGGTCACCTGAGGTGCATGGATTTTGAAGATGGCAAAGTTAGCTTCCCAATTTGCACCAAATGTAACATCAGCCCTTTTTCTCTACATTCTACAGTGTCTGTGGTTTTCCTGTGAGGAGGCTGCTGGCTCCCCTCCAGCTGTTCTTAGACTTTATACAAATTTATGGACTCGTGGATCTGGTCTAGTTTCATTGGACCAGATGGGGATTAATCCCACCACCACCACAACAATATGCTTTGCAATGGATCTTAAGTGACATTATGTATCAAAAGCATTTCTCAACAGAAACAACGAACGTACCCGTTGATTACTGGCAAACGTCTAAAATCCTTATACAGGACTGGTGTGGAAGTTTGGAGAGTTAAGTGGAAGGTCTATTATTGCTTGATGCTTATGTATGAAGTCCACTGTTAATTTTCCTCGACTTGCTTCTAGTATGGAGTTCATAACGAATCACATTTAATCAAAATTAGCATTGTTGTTGTTGTTTCTAATGCCACCTGCCTGACGTAGTCAGATCGAGTCCCACGAAATTCATCGTGGCAAGGGGCTAGAGGTACGCCTGTCGTTGACCTTGAGCAGCATACAGGTGACAGAACGATTTAGCTCGGCGAAATTCCCCGAAGGGATGATCGATGGCGACACCACCTATCTCCACCTCCACAATTTCTGAATTGAACTGAAGAGGAGGAAATATTCTCCTGTCTCTGCGCTCGTGACTCAGCCCACAAGACTTTGGACCCACTGATTTAACGAGCACGTACTCGAAGGGTATTTGGTGGCATTGGGAGTCGAACCCAGGCCTTCCAGTCTGGAGTCCGATGCTCTAACCACTAGGCTAGCTACGGCCCAAAGTTTCTAGAATTTTTAGAGATAGAAAATGCATTTTTTCTAAAGGGAATATGGATTGGCATTTTACCTCTGCAGACCCAGTACGTTCCCCAAAAGCTAGTAACCCTTTTTAATGTAACATCATATAGGGGGATACTAACAACCGCAGGTAATTTTGACACCCAGTTTCCTTCCCAGAAAGAGACATCTAAGCTCTAACGATGTGAAATCGTACCAGGAATTTAATTTTGCACAGATCACCTAAGCCAAACAAGTACTCAACGGATTTTTAACATACCGTATAATCATACAACATGAACGTTGTCGATTTTCTGCATCATGAAAATCCACCATCTTGGGGCGGGGTGAAACCCGCAAACTTGGGCGTACAAGGAAAGTGATAAGCCTACGAAGCCTCCAATGGGCAATGTTCTTTCTCTCTAAGTCTTACAAGTTACTTTCATATATGTGCATAAAACATTTGTTATACTTATCTGCATCTTACTTGTCATTGTTTTGGACTTCAATTAGCTATTATTACTAATAATTTCAATAAATAATAAGAATTAAAACTTAGTATTTAGTATTTATCAAAAAAAAAACCTTATTGCTGTACCCTAAGTTATTCAGGCTTATAATAAATTACATTTTAAATTATAAAGGTTTTTTTTTATTTTATAACTTGATCGATAAAAAAGATCCGGTTGAATTCAATTAAAACGATATATTTTTTAATAAACTGAATTTATAACACTCAAATTGTTATAAGTAGGAAACTTAAATAATCATTAATACAATGTTTATATATACTATACATTATAATAAATAATAATATATATAAAAATAAGAACATTTATGAAAACCTAACTCTTTTAAAATATAATCCACACACAAAATATCAATAAACAAACACAATACTACAAAGCCATTAATCACGGTGAAAACCGAAAAGAATAGAAAAAGGACAGTAAAGACTATAAAGACAGTAAAACAATTGAAAGTACTACAAAGCTTCAAAATCATCCCATTCATCTTTAGCGATCACGTACAGCAGCTTCCTACATTTCGCGTTTTTTTTAGAGGGTTTTATCCTTCCAAAGCGGATTTCAGTCTCCATTTTCCCTGCCATATCACTTTCCCAAAGGTTGGTAAAAGGACTTTCTACTCTTCCATTGGATAAGCTTCCTTTTTTCTGTGGGAAATAAGTTTCATCGTCATATTGAAGAAGAAAATGGGTATAAGGGGCAGGCGTTTTCCAATATCTTTTATCTCAACTCCTTTCTAGTATTCTATAAGGAGTTTTGATGAATGCATACATGTATGATAATTTTTAAGTTAGTTTATTTGTCGATTAGAATAATAGCACAAAAATATGGTCATATTTATGGTTCATCCCTAATATTTTATGTTAATTTTCTGTCTAGTTACCTTGTATGTGTTAAACACTGGAGCGGTGGCGTGGGGCACATAGTCACGCTCACGAATTCGTTAATTCTACTAAAACTGTTTGTTACCGATGATTATTGACATTTTCCTCCTATATGGCAGTTCATTCGATTCTTGAATAGTTTGTTTAGATAAAATAAAAAAAAAAAATCATCTTATTCTGCTCATCTGACAGTTAGATTAGATCTCGTATTCAAGTATATAGCTGCTCGAGAAATTTTAAATCAATTATATATAAAATTTTTATCGAATAAACAAATAAATCAATACAAAAGTGAGTCAGAGCTACATTGTATTGGGTAAAAACTTAAATCGTATAGTGAGCGTAATTCTTCTCTTTTTCCACTTCTTTATTGTTTTTATTTCTGCTGTTTTGTTCTCTTTTTTGTTGTCTTTGTCTCTCTTTCTCTCCTTTTTTTCTCTTTTTTTCACATGTTCATGCATTGTCATCCACTTCTGAGCCATGGTCCAAATTTCAAGTTTTTAGCTCATCGGGAAGTTAGTTTACAATCAATTACAAAATTCCACCCGGACAAACATACAAGAAAGCGAGTTAATAAAAACATGGTAAAATATGAACCCACAAGGCACACTTCACCCTGTCAAAAAGGCATAAGCAAGAAAAAAAATTCAACTTTATATTTGTCGAGGATAAAACTAAGATAACTTCAACAAAATATGACTGTTTTATCTGTAAATAAACCCATTTTTCCATGAAAGAGCCGGGAATGTACGTGTTTATAATGATCTTATGTTTTAAAATCATTTATTCGAGACTGAATTCAAGAATTTTGAAAAAAATAGTATTCCTTCAGAATTATAACCTGTAAGTTCCTTAGCTATGACATATGTTCTCTAAATAAACAATATTCCGACCTTCGCAGAAGTCCAATTATTTTTCTATGTTCATCTCTTTTTTTTTATTATTATTTTTGAAGTTGTCACTTATATAACCGGCGTATACCAATCGCTTGTAAATTTTGATCTTATTGTTTGTGCGTGTAATACGCTGGGTTTCTCGGAATGTGGAAATTCCAATGAAATATCGGTCTTCATTAATTCTGGCACCAATTGCTCAGATCATCTTTGGTGCTCTTACGTTCACCATGGACTTAGTACCACCAATACTTCACCACAAGCTTCCTGAATTACTACTTTGTTATAGTCAGTGTACTGAATCTGTGCACTTCAAATATCTGACGATGAATTTTTGGTCGAAACGTTGCTTTTGCCGTGAAAGACTGAATGACAGACTATATCCCTCAGTTAATGGGTCTGCAGTTAATTACGCTTAACATTATAATCCACAGTATCCATCGTATACCCTCGAATTGCCATTAAGTTTTGAAATTTTACTACATTTAGCGTAAGGCATGCCAATATGCATGTATTTTTATAAGCACGTATTACAGCTGTGGGCTTTGCTTTGAGAATAAACCTCGTAAATGTACGAAATTAGATAATTTGCATCTAACCAACATCTGAAAAAATGCGATAAGGTTAGTGAATTAAAGTTATTCGATTAAAAACAAACAAACATAATTTTAAAAATTTTAAAGATATACGGGATTTATATACAAAAAAAAGCTAGATTCAAGAGAAAAATATTAATTAAAATAATATGTAAGCAGCTATCTACCGTTATAAAAAAAATCCAAATTTGAATACTTTTTAGTTTTTTTAGAGTGTTTTGTATTAAAGAAGATTTTATTTTTCAATGGAAAGCTCTCCAGTTTTCTCAAAATGTTTTTTTTTTTTACTTTTTGCAATCAAAATGCTCTGTGCACAATAAATTTGGTTTCAAAGCAAGGGAAACGTAACATTTTTTATTTTTTTACTATTTAGTAATAAAAAACAGTCTGTTTTTTTTCGAATAATTTCGTCTTTTATTTATAAATTTCATTAATAAAAAAAAACTTAAAAACTGTTTCCTTAAAGAAAATGCGATGAAATATTTCCACATACAAAAACTTCTATATGAATAACTTAGTTTAAAACTCTACGAGCATAACTTTTATTTTATGATTAATAAAATAAAGAATTTTAATTAAAACTTTTATAGAAACATAACTAGAAATTTTAAATTGCAAGGAATAATATAAAATACCAAAGAAAAAACAATTAATATCTTAGTTACGAATGTTTTTTAAGGAAATTTTTCATGCTATATCCAAAGATATTTTTATCCTAAATTTTATTAGAAGTAATTAGAAATGAGTTTAGTTTTTCAACACTTATTACTTTTTGAAATGTTTATATTTTTATCTCGCAAAAAGCAGTTAAAATCAATAAGGTTTGACTATGTGATAAATCAAAATAAGCTTGATTTAATTATAAAATTATTTTAATTTTAACTCTAAAACAATTATTAAAATATTTTAAGGAAATGTGATACAAATAGCTATAGAAATTCAATAAACAACAAATACTAAAACAATTTCACGAAACAAATTGTTTATTGCAATACATGTAGTTTATTTGAGTATGTCACAACTCACCGTGATAGGTTTGAAGGGGATTTGGAAAGAAAACCTTCTACTTCCACCATGCTAAAACGATTGTATTCACGTGGAGGCTATTATTGGTTTATACAGATATCACACCGCCACACTACCCTATGCTAGTGATTCGGCGAATAGAATAACGAACGATACCATGTTCATGGCGAGAGTGTGAGTGCTTTGAGTGCGACAGGTTTCTGGGTTGCGTCATTCATGCGTGAGGGCTTTTTGGGTTGCATCGTTGTGTGTTTGATGGCTTAATTGCGTCATGTGCCTGACGGCGTGGAAAGATGGCGCCACGACTGCTGCGGTTCTCTTTGCACGGCCAGGGTTACCAATGAAAGAATATTCGAACTGGATACCTTCCGATCCAAAAACAAGCATCTTAGCCAGCACGCCAAAATGATCATCTTCGCCTGGAGGATGTTCCTGGTTTATGTAGATATCACACCTCCACACATTTTTAAGAATTAATAAAACTTATGCAAAACTGAAAGATGAAAATTTTTCTTCTATATTTCATTTCTTTTCAAATGGGCTACATTTTGGCCTACAGCCTTTGCAAATATGACAAATTCCGAAGGTTATTTCTTTGGAGGCACAATATAGAGGATGCTCCACTGGCAAATTTTTGACGATTGTATTTTTCAATTTAAACTCTCGTCGGAAGCTAAATATTGCCATGATTTAATATTGCTGAGAGTACTAGAGCCAAATGATCTTTTACTTGCCGCATAATCATACGACATTCGTGCCTATGATTTTTGTTCCAGAAAATCTACTGACCCCTGTCGGGATCGAACCAGCAGTTTTAGGTTTACTCGGAGGGCCAAGCCACCGAGCCTATTTCTATTTCAACTAAACAGAAATGAAAAAAAAAAGATGAATCAAAATTATTTTTTAAAAAATATTTGAAAATATTGATAAATATCTATACTATTAACGATCTCCGAAGACATTCTTTTATTTTCAAAAAAAATCAAAAATTATGCAAATTTCAGAAAGATAAAAACAGCAAAGCAATCCGCCGAGGGATCAAAGCAATTATTCTCGGTACTCCATTACAAATCCTCGAAGATCATTTCTTTTCTAGGAAGTTATCTTTCTTCCTAAAAATCTAGAAATGGAATAAAAGGGGAGAGAGGGGTGGGAGGAAGAATCCAGCTTGGGGAGCTTTTGGAAACTTTGGTTCGAAAAGAGAGGGAGAGAGAAGGATCGGTACAGAGTCATCGAAATAAAACAGACGAGTAAAAATGTCTCAAAAACCCATTACTGGAGAAGTCAAGGACTATTAAAAGACTCGGAACACGAGAAAGAATGAAATAAATTCAGTGGAAATAAAAGTCCCTCGAGTAAGATTCATCTCTCTACTAACCGGACACGACCAATTGGACAGCGACCTATGATTGACAACCCGAACCACCAATCACAAGCCACTTCTTTTCACGATCTATTCTTTCTTTATTCACTTCTTTTCTGTTCCATGTTGGACTTATTACCATTTTCAATCTAGAGCGACTATTTCTTTGGCTCTGACAATTTATTTCTTGCAGTCGGGGGAAGGAGGGGAAGTTGAAAAGGGAAGAATGAAGGGGTGGAATATAAAAAGGAGTTTGATAGGAATTGATGAAGAATGATTTCGATCGTCTTTATTGTTTAATTCTTTTCTTTTGAAAGAACAAAATATAAGAAAGGAATGAGAGATTTGTGGCATATTTCTAGTAATTTATTCGAAGCACTCCAACAATATCTTTAAGGAGGTAATGTTGAAATAGTCTGCCTCAGAATGGGGACATTGTTCGATAAAATTGCCCCTTAATAAATCTCCCGGTAGAAAGTAGTCTCTTTTGCTTTCAATTGAATTCGATGTAGTTTTCTTACTATAGATCATTGTGATAGTATACTTCGAATTTAGGTAATGACAAAGAAAAGCTAATCTATAATTTATTGATATAAAATGGACAATCTTAATTTTTTCCGATATATAGATTATTTTAATGTATATTTAATTTTGGATACGTAAATATCAAGAAATTATAAATTAATATTATAAGAGATGTATTTAATTTTTAATTTAGTTGCTAGACTAATAAATCTTAAGACTTAAAAAGCATATATAGAGAATATAACCGAAAAATAACTATATAAAATAATATTAAATTAAAAAATTACAACCCCCTCATCACATATAATTATTTAGACTTGCTGAAATAAATAAATGGAGCTCGGGATATTTTCTTCTAAAAAAAATCTATTTAATATTTTGAATTAACTCTGATTTCACCAGCAAGAGGACAAATTCTTAAATATATTTATGTAATAATTCACTTAAATTTTCTCTCAAGGGATTTTATTTCATGATAGTCTTGAGTGCATCGATACTTCGCGTGGTAATTAATTTCTAGTTTACCTACCTAACTGAAACTAACCACTGTTTATTTCCTAAAAAAACTAACAGGTGAACGTTTTTCAACCAAGATGATGCTAGAAGAACAGTCCTTACCGGAAAACATACGATTTTAATAGCTTCCAGTTGACCATCACTATAAATAGACGCGTGTCGGAAGCAATTTTTTTAGTGTCTTAAATGTCTTCCGTTTGCTTATTTATGTTTGTGCTGTACTTTTCATACCACTACTTTATCCGTTTGTTCGTCAATATATATAAATTGTGGTTCTTTGAATCCCTCTAAAATCCTCATCTTGCTTTTCACGATTGCCTCTATCTCTAAAATGGATCTACTCAATATCAAAATGGGTTAAATCAGGTCCTTAATTCTATTTCTTTCAAGTCTTCAAGTCTTTCAAGTCCATTCAAGTCTTAATTCTATTTATTTTATTCTTGGTTTATAAAACCCAAATTTTTTTAAATTAGAATTTTTAAATGTGAATCAAAAAACAATATTTCGTTTGGCAAGCGATGGAAATAATTTTTCTGCTCTTGTTACGAACCTCAGTTTACCTTCGCTGAGAGATTACCTCACTAGCACCCGCAGCAAAAAGTTTTGCCATGCTCTTTATCTCGTGCACATATTTTAAGTAGAACTATCTTTGACTTGAAAATATTCCAAAAGAAATTCTCGAAGGAACAATTCTCCACATAAACATGCATCTCTTTTTATGTAGAAATTTTTTTAATAGTTTTATTATATTTTTAACATTTCTTGAATTTCTGATTAAGTATTTACCATTATAAAAAATTAACGGATTGATAAAATGTTGTGTAATCTTAACTTAGTTTTTCTTTAATCGAATATTTGTTCTTGTTGACGTGTCCTTACCGAAGGGAAGGAATGAAAGTTACCAGAGCCTCAGTCAGGTTAGATTTCTAAGCGATAGATGGCGAGACCACCCCTCCACAATTTAGGCATGGGACTGGAGAGGAGGGAAATATGTTCTCCACCCCCTCACCCATGGTTTGGGTTGCGGCCGCCCACAAGACTTTCAGACCCACTGATTTAACGTCGAGCATGTAACTCCGTGTGTACTCGGAGGATGTTTGGTGGCATCGAACATCGAACCCAGGACTTCCGGTCTGGAGCCCGATGCTCTAACCACTAGGGGCCGCGGTAGCCGAGTGATATAGGTACCGGATCATGGCTGGCTTTGTCACGAGTTCGAGCCCAGTACTACTAAAGACGCGCCGTGTAGGGCAGCGATGCACGCTAAATCTGTCGAGAGCTGAAACGTCCTTCCATTGGTGTGTTGCGGTAGTTAGAAAAGGGGGTGCCAGCTCAAGTGTCGTCCACGTTGCTATGCTATACTTTCAATAGCAGTTAACAGTTATTACCCAGCATTCTTATTTTTAGTACACAGTAGTCACATGATTGTGACGTCAGAAGTACCAAACTCATTCTTACTAAAGATCGAGCTACTTTATTATAAAAAAATGGAGAAAAAAAACTTAATAAGGTGCAGTGAGATTAAATATTAAATTTTTATATAATTAAAATTTCTATAATTTTAATTACAAACACACATGTTACTCTTTCTTAGGATTGCGAATAACAATATTATTTTCATAATATAATTTATCTGAAAAAACGTAATTTAATGTTTAAAAAAAATATATAGACTAGACTTGAAGGAAAGTGAATTTTTAGTCATTTTAAATGAATATTTAATATTTATTTATTCCACAGAATATGTAAAAGGAGTAGCTATCAAATATATATTTGCCTTGAAATGGTTAACATCTTTTAGAAACATGCATACATTAAACGTTATTTAATATGAAGAAATTTGAATTTAAGTATCCAGACATCAGCTGCTGTGTTAGAAATGATACAGCGCATTGTACTTTGAGTCCTGACATACGTTAAGACAAAAAAAAATTGCATTGGAGATTTTTCAAAGATATTCTCATGAGAAAGACAATTTAATGTTTGTGTAGGATTCCATAAAAACTAAAAAGCAAAAATTCTAAAAGTAAAGCTAAGTATAATGCTTAGATAAGAAGATATATTTAACGTATTTTTCTTAAAATTCTGATTCTATATTAGTATTGTTTTGGAAAGAAAAAATCAATGAATTACTTCAAATCTGAATAAAGATATATATAATTATTCACAATATATTTGAATAATGTTTGCAAACAGAAATTTTTATCTTTTGGTATTAGAATAAAATAATAAATTACAAAATGAAATGACATTTAATGCACTTTCATTTCCTCAAATAAAAATTAATATTGAATTAAAATCCATAAAACATAAGAGTTCTATAATTTAATTTTCAGGGCTGAATGAAAATCAATCTCTCAATAGAAGATACATATAAATATAAACCTAATATTCTCTTTATTCTATTATTTCTTCTACAAATAACCATTATGGAAGCATTTATAATTATATACCTAACGATTTTCTTTGGGCAAATACAATAAATAAGGATTTAATTAAAAGAATATGAAATAAAACTACTTGATACCAATTTGAGAAAGTAATTAGTAATAAAAGATTAAGCAGATATTATTTCAGAATTTATTATAAAGATATATATTATATGTAGAGATAAGTTAAGTTTAAAGAAAAATTGTAGTATCTATACTCATTAGGGTTGTAATAAATTCAATTGCAAATAAATGCATTTTATGTTTAGTGTTTAGTTATAACCTTAAAAGTCATTCTTAATTTATTATTGTGAGCACACAATCTCTAGGATGTGCCTCAAAATGTTAAGATTTTTTAAAAAAAAAAAAACTATTATAAAACTTAAGGAAAAAAATATCATTCGAAAAATGATTATATTTTCGAAAATGATTAGGAATTTAAAAATTGAAATATGATAAATTAGTTTTTTTTTGTTCATACGACAACTTTAATATGCTTTTCATTTCTTTATTTCAATTATTACTTAGACCCCAAACTTTGAATATTTCTTTAAATTTTAGTGATTTTTTTCTCCTGTGTTTTCGGCATAACTTCTTATAAAAATGAACTTTATTTCACAACAATTTGGGCTTGTTAAAATGATACAGATGAATTTTCGGTAGAATTTTAAAAATATTTATTTATATTTAATTTTCAAACTGAAAATTCGCAAACTTGATTTACTATAAAACCAATTAAACATCAAGTTATTTAACGTACAAAATATGTTTTAAATAGTTTAAGATTTTTTTTATCTTTCCATAATGAAAATTAAGGAAATACAAACATTCTTAAGCATATATTTACCAAAGATATTTACTGTGCAGACTTTTCAATTCTTGCAATATATTACAGGATATTAATCAGTTAAAATTTGATAAATAAAAAAGGAATAAAAATCTAAAGAAAAATAAGAAACAATTATTTCACTTATACAAAATCGTATACATATCGAGAAAAATTTAACGAATAGTATATGCATTTCATTTTTCTGATTTCATGCAGATTATATTTCACGATTTCATATATGCTAGGATTTCGATAGAAACTTTAATAGCAAACATTTTTTATTTATCTATCAAAAGTAAAGTAATTCTGCTGAATGTCATTTTTTAATCATCAATTTTTTTCCAAGTTTCATTTTTTTTAATTATTTTTTTTTATATAATTTTTTTTAAGAACAAAATTTAGCTAACGAGAAAAATTTCGTAATGTCAAAAACAAGTTCAAAATATATTTTTGACAGATAATTTAGTCGTATTTGCATTGCTAGTTTGTATGTGCAATTATTGCATTTTTATTTTTTAATAGGAGCATATTTAAATATTTTGCGTAAGTATTTCTTTAAACAAGTCATACGCGGAGTAACACAGTCAAAGCTGCCAAATGATAAAAATCCATGTTCATTTTTTCTACCGTAAAATTTTTCTGAATAACTTTTTTGACAAAATCTCTCATTAAAATTTTTACACGTATGCGGTATTCATATGTGTGCGAAGTTTCCAATTATTATGATGAATAGACTTTTCAAAAGTGTTTCTTTTGCATTGTAGTTTAAACTTTCGAGAAATTGAAGTAATATATACTAGTACCATAGTTGGATTGCTAAAATACTTTTTAACTTATGCAGAGAAAAATATAAATTGTATCAAAGGCAAAATAAATTATAGTTTAATTTCCAGCAAAAATTCAAATTAACTTTTTCACCAATTTTTGTGAAAGTGACCCCCTTAAATCCATCAACAATATTCATGGTTTTCAATATCCACATACACCACCATTTTATTTAATAATTATAAAGTTTACATAAAATAAATTCTTTCTGCCTTTAAAGATTTAATTATACACCGTATTTACTCAAATCCACTGTTAATGCTACCGAAAATTGGGGAAGACTTAGAACTAAAGGCAAAACATTTGTTTGATGCGGGAAATTGAGTTTCCATCCCTTTCAAAGCAAAAATGCAGCGGCCGTTCTGGCCACTTGCGTCGAAGGCTTATTCCATTCCGCAGTTTATCTCAAAGATTCAGCCAATCCTAAACATCGTTGTCTGCTCTTATTTAAGAAATATTTCTGTATACGCTTTTTTTAACTACCTAAACATCAAATATATCGGCAATAGCATTAAGATGAGTGCATTGTTACGGAAGTATGACAAATGAGGCAATTTTATACGCATAAAAAAAGAAATCACAGCAGTGATCACTGAAAATTTGACACGGATGAAACAAATATACGTCAATGGCGTAAGCAGAATGATAGAAGTTTTGCTTGTAAAGGCTCAACAATTTTTAATAATTCTTTTAAAATCTTCTGTAATGCATCATTAAATAAATTACATAGAAAATGCACTGGGTTGTGTTGTTGTAGAAGACTACACTGTGTGGGAACATGGCGACACCGGCACCAATTCCGAAGTCAGCAGTGACCATGAGAGTGATGAATCCTTTTGGAAACATAATACTGACGGTTAGAGTAATTATGGGATCATGCGTGTATTTGAAAGTTTTTTTTCTTCTTTTTGATTAATCTCGGTACTGCCCAGCAGGGCTAAACAATCCCCATGAATCCGAAAATCTGTAAAAAATCTAAAAACAGCAGTGGGTCGCAAAGGTCCTCGTCCTTTTTAAAACCCAAACAAAGTAAAATATGATTAGGTGAGGCCTCTCCGGAAGAACACCAGTAGCATTCGGGAAAAGTCTTTTGTCCATTAGAGAACCTGAGAGCTCTTGTGTGTCCACTCAAAAACCTAGAATCAGTAGATTGGAGAGGTCTACTACTGAGTCTAAAGGACACGCCCGGACATTTAGCAAAGTACCATGCATGACTGAGTGGAGTTTTAATTTGTCGGTTGAGCTCCAATTTAGAAGTTGTGGAAAATCTCAGAAAATGTGAGATTCCCTCTTGGACTCACACCCTCCACAGCAGCTGCAGTGCTAGCCAAAAAGTCAGCTCTTTCGTTACCCTCTATACCAACATGCGAAGGGATCCACTGAAAATGTATACTATGTCCTGAAGAAAGATCATGAAGAAGACTCAGTATGTCCAGGCTAGTATGATCACCAATGTCACCCGAATCAGCGAGATGTTGAATCGAGGCTCGACTGTCAGTCAAAATCCATATTTCCTGGAACCGATCCTCCAACTGAGCAGCACACTGCAGACCCCTCCTGATGGCTATAAGTTCTGATCTAAAAAATGAACAGTAATTCGGGTTTTTAATTTTAAATTCTAAGGCCCCAGAGGGAGTAGGAATGTACACTCCACTTCCCGAAATGCCTTTCTCACCCCTGCTTCCGTCTGTATAGATTTTCAAGGAAGATTGTGGAATTCCATTGATAGTTTCCAGAGCCAGTTCGTTAACTAGGGCCGGTATCTCAGAGCTCTTAGTCACACTAGTCAAAAGCTGATCGTGAAAATAAATTCCATCGAGTTCCAAACCAGCTCCTGTGAAACCCAGAGAGTGAGGTTCCACATCAGAGGAAGGTAAGTTCAATGTCCTTGCGTAGGAAAAGGGGCTATGTTTCATCAATCGTCTATTGTTAATCCATGCATGTAGGTAGGCAGAAGTCATGTGTTGTCCATTGTAGCTGTATAGCTTGTTAAAATACCTTGTAAGGCTATATAGTCTTCTTTTTGAAAGTTTTTAATGCAGGTAAAGTATATTAATTAGTAACTTATTATTCCTCATTAAAATATTTTTTTAAAAGTTTTTAAGGTATCCGACTACGTTCGAAACAGTGATTTTAAAAAAGCGCATAAATAGATAATTATAATTGTATTTAGTGTCACTTATATTGGAATACATATATAAAATTGTTTTAAGGACATTTTGGCAAAAAGAAAAATTATTTAAATACAATGTTTCGGTAAAAAATTAAGTCAGAATAACCTTTTTTCAAAATTTTCTCTTTTTGTGAAAAATGCTTCTATTATAATAATATTTTGCCTGTATATAGCTCAGACCTCTGTAAAGAGGCTCAACTTTGATTTTTTTGAAATATTCACATTATTTTCAAAGTTAAAACCAATTGGAATAATTATCGGCGTTTTTTTCTTAAAATTTCTCCCCTCAGCTGTCGTAAAACATAGATAAACCCACTTCTACGTTATACGTATATGTCAAAAATTAGAGTTGAGCCTCTGTACAGGGGTCTGAGCTATATACAGGCAAACTATTATTATAATAGAAGGATTTTTCACAAAAGGAGAATATTTTGAAAATGGGCCATTCTATGTTCATTTTTGTCAAAATATTGTGCTTAAATAATTTTTTAATGTAATACTATTCTTAAAACAATTTTACATACATTTTCTAATCTAAGTGACACTAAATATCATAAATATTATCCATTTATACGCTTTTGCAGAATCACGGTTCCAAACATTGACCTTAGTAGTCCTTAAGTATAGGATAACAATGAACCTTTTTTACAAAATTTTAAAAAATTTCCAAAAACGTCAAGATAACCGGGGGTGTGGGTTAGAATCGAGAACGGCTTAGATTCGAGTAAATGAGGAAAAATTTTTTCACTTCTCCAAATTATTCTATTTACTAAAATGTTGGATATTTTGAATTTATTTTATAGCATTCCCAAGAAAAAACTTGTTACATTGTATTAAAGAAGTGGTGTTTTCCAGTATATATTGTATTTTTTATATCCTACACTCTAGGAACGACTTAACTTTTCATTTTGGAAGAAAAAAAGTCAGAACCTTTTTAATATACAGCAGTGTCTGAAAATAAACGCACCCTTATCGTTCTTTTTTGCTTCGTCTGTTCTGAAATTTATTTTCTTATCATTTTTTTATCCTACTGAAAAAGAAACGACTTGGAAATAAACATCTCAATTCGAAGAAATATTTTACAGTCTGATGAACTGCTCATCTAAAAAAAGAATTTCTCTTAAAAATACTAAGCCCACGGGCCGAATAAGAGCTATCAGGTTATTTTTGTGCTTAAAAAACTAATATTTAAGCTCAAATATTTGCAATGATTACACTCGTTATTTTGAAAAAAAATTAAATATATTTTTTGTTTCAATTTATTATATTTTAATGTATAATTTCAAAAATTCCAAATGTATTTGAAAATTATTGAATGAGTTAACTGCTGGCTTGATTTTCAAATTCTGTAGAATTCACAAGTTTATCATCGCTTTTTTTTGCGCAACATATTTTAATGTTTATATTCTAACTCATTTGATAAAATATATACTGTTGGTTAAAAATTAGAGTCATATTAATAATAGTAAATGCAATATTTTTAGACTCATCTCTGATTTATTTAGTTTACAAAGAAAAAAAATGGTTTAATGAATTGTTTTAACTTGTGAGAACAATAATATTTTTCAAAGTATGTTTTTCACTAATATTTTCATGTGTGTGCATGAAATGAATGAATAAGAAATACTAAAAATATGTATTACTATTTTGATCTTTTACGGTTTATAATCTATGTGATGATTTTTAATACATTGGATTAAATCTAACAGATGATTTAATCCAAATAATCGCGCTACATCTCAACTTTCTTCCTGCATGAGTTTTTATTCGATTTGCTTTTGACAAAAGCAGAGTGGAATAAATTCATGATGTCCACATGATAAGCATAATCACGAGTTCTTTATTGATTTCAAAGCTAACATTAGTCTTATACTTGTGGTTCTTGTAAAATTATGCAGAATTTCAACTTTGATAATTTAATAAAGATGTTTCAAGTATTAAGATTCCTCAAAAAGATGTTAAAAAGTTTTTTTAAAAAAATTCTTATATTATAAGTGTATTTTTTATCAATACACAATAAAAATATGCACATCAAACATATGTACATAGATTTTTGTTTGTACAATACATTTGTTTGATATGCATATTTATAGTTGACAAATATGTACATTTTTAAAGAAAGTTTCTGTAAAAAGCAAAAGTCAACAACAACGAAGTACATGAATTGATTGGCTGGATTATCGTTATTGCACTTATCAAGTGATTATGACGTCATATGAGTCTATGAACTGATTGGCTTAAAGCGTGATTGCATTTATCATGTGACTTTGATATCACATGAGTTTTGTACAATTGTCAGAGGTATAACACGTAAATATCAAATAAGTATTTTAAACTTTTTTTAAAGTATTACAAGTATCCTTACTAAAATATTATAAACGTGAAAGTTTGTGTGGATGTTTGGTACTCTTTCACGCAAAAACAACTGAATGGATTTTAATAAAACTTTACAATAGCGTAGCTTATACATCAAAATAACACATTGGCTATAATTTATAAAGATATTGTGTAAAGTGTTCAAAATATAACGATAATTGTCAAGAAATAGGAAAACATTCGGCCATCTGAAAAAAAGCCCGCGACAGCATATATCTATCTTTTATGTGTGGAGCAAAACTTTCCATTTTTTTTGTCTACGTCAGGTGCCAGGAACTGCAAAAGCTTGAACAGGTGGAGTGTGAGTGGCTGATAACAATTTTAAAATAAAAATAAATACAACAAAAAGTAATATTAACGTATTACACTTCCAGATATAAATAATTTATACTATTTTAAGCGTTCATTACACAAAATTTGTAAAAATGTGTTACTTTTGCTGAGCAGAGATCAGGTTAGGAAGGTGTTTTCAAAAATTGACCCACAAGAGAGTAACGAGGAGTTATAGATAAAAAAAAAACTCTTTATATCAGCTATTAGATCTACAGACATAAAATTTAACAAACAGGGTTTTTTTTATTCATTTGAGATATGCAAAAAGCATTTTTTTTGTTTAACTTACAATTCACGTAAAATTAACTCATTAAAAGCTTCTTAACCTTCAATCTGTATTGTTTAATTTTTCAATTCACCCGTGCGAAGAACGGGTGTAACAGCTAGTTTATATATATGTGTTAGGTTTATATGATTATATAAACAGAAATATAAGTAAAACGATGTACATGAATGCCAACTTCCTTATATGTTAATATTAACTTTATTTTTTAAAAAAGAAAGTCCGCAAGTCCTTTTTAACAGTTCCAGAAAAGAAAATCTCTTCAAAGCAATTAAAACTCGATTTTTTAAACCACCTTTTCCGAGAAAGCCCTTATCTCTGTTACATACTAGATTAAAACTGTCCAACGTACATTCAATTCCCCAGACTGCAGTCATCCATCACAGAACATAATTGGAGCCGTCATCGGCCATTTTGCATCATTCTCCCGTCTGATTAGGAAGGCAGACGAGCTTCGCACTCGGAAGGATATAGTTCCTCCAGTTTTGAGGACACACCTTCTGAGCTACGTCTACTCGGAGGGCCCCTAGAGACGGCGATGATTAGGTGTCCTTACTAAAGCGTACAATAGGCTTGTTATCGGCCCGCACGCTAACTTCGTGACCAGTGTTTTGGAGGATTGTGATTTTTATAACTTTGTCATGGATCGTACGGGGCGTTTTGTTTTTATTAACTTAAGTACTTAAAAACTTCTAGAATTTTCCTTCTGAAAAGTAAATAATTAGATCAATGAATTCAGATTTGTAATATTGGCTAATCTGACTACAATTAATTTACGGAAAATATATTTAAAATTATCCTTTATTAGTATATATTATCCTAGTGCTTCTCAAAGTTTTTATCATAACATTTATCACGCCGCCAACTCCATACAATAACGATGTATTGAATTCAATAATACTATACTTGGACACTAAAGCTACAATTATATATTATATACGACTTAAACCTCTTCAGCGATGCCGGCGTATATAAACGCCTTGCTCAGCCATAGCTTTAATTGCCCCTACCGTATATATACGTCTTTCCAAGGTACGATCTTTTCTACGCACAGCTATCCACAAGATTATCCTGAATGCAATAAAAGGACATTGGCAGTGTTTGCGAAGGATTTACTTATTTCGCACTCCATACAATAACAAAGTATTGAATTCAATAATACTATTCTTGGACGCTAAAGCAACAATATATACGACTTTAACCCAGTGGTTCTCAAACTTTCAATACTTGCGACTCAATATTCAATCATAATTTTCATCGCCCTCCATACAATAACAATATATTGAATTCGATAATTTGATACTTTGATGCTCTAGCTACAAAACGACTTTAACCTCTCAAATGCCGCCGGCGTATATAAAAGTCTCGCTCAGCCAAAGCCTTAATTGCTCCAGACGTATATATACGTCTTTCAAAAATACGATCTTTTCTGCTTACTGCTACCCATAATATTATTCAGAAGGCTTTAAAGTGCAAAATAAAAGGACCTTGACAGTGTTTGCGAAGAATTTACTTATTTCTGAGGAACTGCTTAGTTATTCCCTTTCTCTCCCCCACACAAAAAGCACCACATACGCGTGCATATGTGGAAAACGGGGGCATTGGGGAGCAAACTGATTAACGTTCAAACGGCAATCAAGGGATTAATCATAAACTGTACAAACTAACAAGATAAGTGTTAATTTTTGAATATAATTTTATGTATGGCAAGTTCATCGGGTCACTGTTAATTATTAAACTTGTTCTTAATTTAGTTTTCTTAAATTAATTATAAAATATATTGTATAGTAATGATACATTTATAGGTGTATTATATCAATATAAATGTTTTTTATTACGTCAGAACTTTTTTTTTGTTTGCTTTCAATAAATTAATAATTTTTTAATAATCTCTCGTTTCCGACTTTTCAATATGTTCACGCCCCCCCTAGGGAGCGCTCCTCACAGTTTGAGAAACACTGCTTTAACGTCTTCAGTGCTGCCGGGGTATATAAACGTCTCTCTCAGCCAAGGTTTTAATTACCCCTGACGTATATATACGTCTTTCCGAAATGCGATCTTTTTTCTGCACTGCTATTCATAAGATTATCCAGAATGCAATGAAAGGACATTGACAGTGTTTGCGAAGGATTTACTTATTTCGCACACATGATTTGTCTACGTATTCCTTTCTCTCCACCCGCATACATCACAAATGCACGCTTACGTGGAAAACGGTGGCATTAAAGAGCGAATCGCATAACTTTTAATCGGCTATTAAATTACCAATTATATAAACCGTACAAATTATCAAGATAAGTGTTACATTTTGCATTATAATTTTATATACAACAAGCCAGTCCATGGAGTTACTGATAATTATTAAACTTCCTCTTTACTTAGTATTGTAAAATTAATTATAAAATACATTGTGCAGTATTGATACATTTATAAGTGTATTATATCAGTGTAAATGTGTATTTTATTTTTTATTATGTCAAAATGTATTTTGTTTGATTACTTTCCGTAAATTATTAATTTTTAAAATAATCTTTTTTTATTTTCGAGCTCTCAACATACTCGCACCTCTCTTGTTGAATTATCATGCTCTCCTATGTGGCGCACCCGCATTTTAAGAAACGCTTTATTAACCCTTTATGTGCCACCAGCGTATATATCCGCCTTGATCAACCAGTGTGTTGTGCCTCTGGACATATATATCCGTCCTTCCGAATTGTTTTTTCTTTGCGCTGCTATCAGTAAAATTGTTCCGAAGTCTTTGGAATGCAATAAAATGACCATGACAGTGTTTGCGAAGGATTAACTTGTTTCAGATAAACAGCTGCTTATTTGTGCGTTTTCCCCGTCCCCCCCCCCAAAGAAAAACATCGCATACGTGCGCGTAAGAGAAAAACGGTGGCTCTAAGGAGCGAATTGTGTAAATTTTAACCGGCAGTTAAGGGTTAAAATATATAAAGGGGTCACATCCCGCACCATCTTCCCTATCCTACCATGGTATACTTAACGCTAGTCATACCACGTAGTTTCAAATGACAGTTTTTGATATGATTTACAAAATTGAAGTCAACAACCAGCAGCTACCAAATAATAGCAATTTAACCGAGGTCAATAAATACAAATAATTAACTAATTCAACAGGAAAGACTCAGAACATAATAAACCTCAAAATATGTAAAAACATATATGTATTCTACAGTGAACGTTTCAAATTTATATTCGAGCAAAAAAAAATCCTGTATTAAACTTACAAACTGAATTGTTTCTGTTTTAAACATTTTTGTGGCGACAATCCTATTTATGATCACCAAGTTTTAAAATAATACTTCGAATAATCTTAATCAGAAGAGTAGTTTTCTTTTATTTCTTACATTTTGTTCAGATTTTCTTAAATGTTCAATTAGATTGCGTACATGTATTTCTCTTTCAAAAGAATCTTTTATTTATACAAAAAGTTAAATAAATTACACTTAGTTTCAATAACATAACAAATGTCATGTTTTTTCAACACTAATTAGCACAATGTCCATGAAATTGAACGCACACTATTCATAATCTTGGAGCAAAAATAAATCGTTTTTATATTTAAAACCGAAAAGAAATCAAAGTGTATAAAACATTTATTAGAAGGAAATTGGAATCAAAATTGGCACTTAAGTATTGTAAAGTCAACCAATTTCGTCAAATCAAAACACGTTGCCAAATGCTGCAATATGCAACCAATAGTGGAAAATTGTTCCACTCATATTCAATTACAGCATTCGGTTATATTTTTTTGAATTGAAGACGTTTTTAATTAGACGAAATTGGTCGTTGATATAATACTTAAGTAGTGAAAAAATAAACAAGCTTCGCTATATATGTGCTAACCTAATTTTAAATGTTACAAGAAAGGTGTGGAACAATAAATTCCTTATTTCTGAATTACATATGGATGAATCTAAGCAAACTTTTGCTTAAAAACGCATGAATCAGATTTAAAAAAATGCTTCCAACACTAATGCGTGATATAAAAAATTAGATTAAGTGTATTTCTCAATGAACTTTTGGAATACTTTTCAATGAATGCATCTAATTTATTCACATCCCTTCATAAACGTAGACAGATAATCACTATACAACTTGTTTAAAACATTATTTCATTTTACTTAAATAAAATAAGGATTATTAACAAAAATTGTTCTGGAACTTCCTTCTGATATTTTCCTCTTTTACGTCTTGAATATTTGAAAACCACACTGCAAAAGCTCTTAAACTATCTTTAAAGAAGGTGAACCTTCTCATTTAAAGGTAAATTTTTTTTTAACTTTCCTCCCCTTAAATTTCTATGAAGTCTGTTCAGTTTAATACCTAGTGCTTAGTCTAAGGGTTTTAAACTGTATGACGCTCGAATATCCATCACTAAAAAATGAATATGCAAGTTTTTATCGCTCAATCCATCAAATGTTATAGTTTTTTCGCTTTATATAACGATATAGGCGCTTTAATGCTTAGTTTAAAACATAATATTAAGACACTTTTTCGAATAAAAGTTTAAGCAAAAAAAAAAGTTTCTAAATTTTTACTTACCTACCCCCAGCAATATATTTAATAATTAGAACTTACCTGAAAGAAAAGGAGAAAAAATATTAGAAAAACAAATTGATTTATTAACTAAATTTATAACAAAAAGTACAACCGATTATAATACATATATCATATTTGCTCAAATGTTTAATAATAAATAATATTGTTACGTAGATCGGGTTCATAAATTTGTTTCTATCAGTTTGAAGAATAAAAGTTAGTGTCAAAGTAATACTGACTCAGTTTCAGCGATCGACTTCCATTTATAACCTGCGTAGTTGCCTTTGAGCTCTTTCTCGGACTGCGGTAGCCCAGTTGGCAAGGTATTGGATCATGGCAGGCATGTCATGAGTTGCAGCCCAGTACTACTAAAGACCCATCGTGTAGGGCCCGTTGGTGCGGTGTGGGAGTTAGGAGAGGGGGTTCCAGCTCAGGTGTCATCCACGCCTCTTGACCATGGTTCAAAATTGCGTGGTCCGTCGCCAAAATCCCTCGTGTAGCTGAACAGGGCGACATTAATATTCACAGACTCACTCACTCGCTTTAGCTATTTCTCGAAAGATACGCTTCCGTCATAGATCGTGATGTTAATAGATTTCTCCAATAATTTCCAGAACCATTCATATGATAGCCATATCGCCAAAAATGGTCGCTAACCTGTCAAAGGTTTCGCCAACTAGCCAAATTTGGTCACCAAGGATGATGCTAAATTAGCTGTATCGCCTATATTTCACCAAGTTTTGATTGAAACAGTATTATAGTGTAAGGAGTTGCGTTGCTTGCAAATATTTAAATTTTTATCATAAAATAAATACAATAGAAAATAATATTAATGTTTTAAACAACCAGAAACACATTATTTACACCATTTTAAATATTATTTACATAAAATTCGTAACAACAGAAATCAGCAATGTATATCAATCATTGAAAAGTTGACTTATTTCACAATGTGTACTTAAATTGCTTAGATAAATAGAAAAATATTTTATTTAAGACTGTCATAATATTAAAATTATAATAATATTACATAACAATAGGAAAAGTTGGACAACTTTTTACGATAAAAAAATGTTCGAAGATAAATATCACATTCTGAATATACTATTTTATATAAAATAACGTATTTTATTAAAGTTGCTGTATGTTATAAAATGTGTTCTAAATTTCGTCTTCTTTACCGGTATAATAACAGAATTTCTATTTTAAATGTTAGAGAAAAATAGATTATTTTTGAATTATGTATTTTAATTTTATAGAAGAATTCCTATAAGCAGGTAGACAATTTACAACGTTGCGAATTTTGGTAAGAACTGGGATGTTTCACTTTGAAATTCCGATCCGAACTAAGCACACAAACACTTTTTTATTTGAGCAAGGCAGTTATGGAAATGTTTCCAAAAAATGAAGTAAAATAGAATTATTTTAGCATGATTGCCATGCTTTCTGCTATTGTATATATCTCACGGAAACAGTGAAAATAATTGTTTGAATATAAAATAGAAAGAAAAATATGATTTTTTTTTTCGCTATGGAAAACACATTGCTTATAAAACGGATATAATGCGCCAAACTATGCATTGATTTTTTTGGTATTTAAGACTATTATATATATATATATATTATTCTACCGAGTTCCATTTATAAGCAATTTGTGACAGCAAAAACTTAGTTATGTTTTTATGTCGCAGAAGTTGTAATGGGGTGATTGCCCTGCTTCGAGAACTTCGGAAGGATTAATTTGTGCTCAGTTAATTTTTCTCATAACTATCCTTCCCTAATCAGTGGTGAAAACATACTTTATACTGTGCGTATGTGTTTATGTGGTTTGAATCTCCAAGCCCTACTCTTGTTTCCGTCACTGCTTTGGAGCACAGGTTTAGGCAATTCATAATGTTTAGCAAACATAAATATATTTCTGAATTACAAAAAAAAAACTTAAAATCAAGTAGAATTTGTTTTCTTATCAAGGGTCACCAACCAGTGGACAAATTTGACCATCACTAGTGTTGTACGTAAGGACCTCAGAAAGTAAAATAGATAGCCCATTTAGAGTAAACCTTTATTTAGGAGACAAAATAATATGTTCAATGTAGAAAGGCGCAGATACACATTATTTCTCTACATAGTTACCATACTTATTGTTTAATTGGTACACCAAATCAACATAACCAGCATCGTAGAAATCAGCATTAAAATTGTGCAACCACTGCAAGACAGCTGCATTGGTTCAGAAATACTTAATTTCTAAGTGTTCCTTTAATGGTCTGAAGAGGGGGAAATCACATGGTGAGAAGTCCTAACTGTAAAGATGGTGGTCCTTTACCTCTCACTGAAAACGCTCTTTCCTCAACTCGCACATCTATTCCGCCTTTGTCGAATTCCGTGTACTAAGATCACACCTATCTTCGAGACATAACACTTTTACTCAGGGGCATAGCTACCACCGTTTCAGCAGTATGAATAATACGGGGCCCCGAGCAATAGGAGCCCCAACATACGTATGACAAAAATCATTAAATATTAAAGGGGCCAAAAAAAAGTGTCCCCAAGAAATGTTTGATACAGTGACCACTAAGGACTAGTCATGCCAGTGCTTGTACCCTACTTTTCTACCAATTTTTTTTAAACGCACAATTCATGCCACACTTCTCATTTCAGTCACGGACCATACTTCCGTGAACGCAGCCATCTTCTAACTGAGATTTAGTCATGTAACTTGAAAACCAGCTCCATCTACCAGTAACGTTTGAATTTTGTGATCGTCTTCGTTATTTTCGAGGGATTTTTATTCAGGCTGGTAATTTGGACACTCATCAGAGCTCTTGTTACCTTACTTTTTGAAACCTCTACGTATATATTTCATTACTGATAAAATAAAAGTAACATTATAGAAACTAATTATATCTCTCTTTATTGGTGATTTTTACTCTTTAATTATACAAAATCTACGAAATGTAAAGGGTGTTTTTTTAGAGGTATAGAACTTTAAATTGCAATAAAACAACGATGTATCATTCAATTAACATGAATTTTTTTTATTCGAAAGATAATCTTGTGGCATTACATTTTAAATATGATTTCTGGTATATGACTGCCACGGCTGGCTCGGATGTAGTCCAATCTGGACGTCCAATTTTCGATGACTTTTCCAACATTTGTGGCCGTATATCGGCAATAGCACGGCGAATGTTGTCTTCCAAATGGTCAAGCGTTTGTGGCTTATCCAAATAAACCAATGACTTTACATAGCCCCACAGAAAATAGTCTAGCGGTGTTAAATCACAAGATCTTGGAGGCCAATTCACAGGTCCAAAACGTAAAATTAGGCGGTCACCCAACGTGTCTTTCAATAAATCGATTGTGGCTCGAGCTGTGTGACATGTTGCGCCGTCTTGTTGGAACCACAGCTCCTGGACATCATGATTGTTCAATTCAGGAATGAAAAAGTTAGTAATCATGGCTCTATACCGATCACCATTGACTGTAACGTTGTGGCCTTCATCGTTTTTGAAGAAGGATTCCTCCAGTCCATAAAGCGCACCAAACAGTCAGTTTTTCTCGATGTAACGGTGTTTGGACATACACTTGTGGATTAGCTTCACTCCAAATGCGGCAGTTTTGTTTGTTGACGTAGCCATTCAACCAGAAGTGCTCTTCATCGCTAAACAAAATTCACTTATGAAAATCGGGAACAACGGCAATCTCGTTTTGGGCCCATTCGACGAATCTTCGCCTTGCTTGATCATGTTTAAAATGTAATGCCACAAGATTATCTTTCGAATAAAAAAAAATTCATGTCAATCGAATTATACATCGTTGTTTTATTGCGATTTAAAGTTCTATACATCTAAAAAAAACACCCTTTATAAGGGAGAAGACGCGAGAGGTAAATAATGCTAAATTGATTTCCGAGATTGTGTGTCGTAAATTATTAATAACGTGCACTTTTAACGCAAAAAAAGGAGGTGAGCATAAAAAATAGATGTATATACATAAATCGGAATACTGTATAATTAGAAAAAATGACATCATGAACTTAAAGGGTTATAGTTCTAATAGTAAATTATTTTTTTTCAAAATCATGATATAGTACCACGAATAAATGACTTCAAGATAATAGCATTGTATGCGTAAATTTCAGGTTTCTTAGTAAAAAAAGGGGGGCGCGTTATACGGCGAATATACATAATAATAAAAAAATACAGCTTGAAAGTACTGGTGTGCGTTATACACCGGTGCGCGTTATACGAATGATATTACAGTAAATAAACGTTCATAACTTTGTTATAGTTTTATAAATATGTATTTAAATATTTAACCCATTATTTGAATGTTAAATTTTACTCCAACCTAACTTACTTAAGTCTATAACAATAATTATAACCTTGTTATGTTTTAAAATACAGCAACGTTTTTCTTAAAGCTGAAAGTATAAAACATCAAAATTGAAATTCAATTCCATCAACGCACATGTTTAATTTTTGCCGTAAAATACTTTGAGGTTGAACTTTCGTGCAGTATTTTTGGCATGTAAAGTTAGAAGCATGATTGAGATTATTTTTAAATATGCCTTATATACACATAGAATATATATTGGCATTCCACTATCATATTTATTTGCTTAGATAATATATTAGATACTATACACTAAAAAAATGATGTAAAATTTCATATAAACTTGTTATTCAATGCTCAATACTCGGTATACACTTTCCTTCAAACCTGAAGAAAGTAAACAACATCATTAAATTCAAACTCGGAGGAAACAAAAATCCAAGCCTACATACTATTACTAACCTCAAATTTTACTCCGGACTATTTTTGGTACACCCTGACATGCCAAAGGAAAAGAAAAAAATCCAGGCATCAGAACCTGATCCTAGACGGAACCCACGTAATGAACCTGTTTACCAACCCCCAGAATAAGAGCGGGGTGGAGAGGGGAGGTCCCCTTTTCTCGACCGCTAACGATTTCACTCGGAAATATTTCTTTCTGTATCCAATTCGGAATTCAATGGGAACAAGCTCTTCGAAATGAGCGTCATGACGTCTGCCCATTGGAGGAAAAAGATAGGCGAATAGGAAGATTGCAACAAATAAGAAATGGAGCCATCTTCTAGTCGTATTGTGCCATTGCCATTCTAATGGGGGATGGTCCTATTATCATCATCCGAAATCGTCTTAGGTAGTTCTGTGTAGGTGCAGAATGGAAATGATGGGTGTGGAGAAGTACAGGCGATAGCCGCAGAGCTCGTGAAACCACTGCATGGAGGTGAATTATGTAGTTCTTTATTGAGATAATAAATAGAGAAAGTTTGGTTAGGGGTTGTTGTGAGAATGTATAGGGAATAAATGCCTTAGAATGTTTAATTCTCTATAAACATATAAACACAAAATGAGTTCTGGTCATTTATTCATTCTTTTAAACCAAGAATCTTCAATTTTTTTTTCAACTCAAGGAACCCGTAGAACTGTAAGGTGTTTTCGGGAAGTTCCCTTCAAAATCCTCACCACGTTTAAAAGAATATTTCTTAAAATAATATTGAGATATGGAGTTTTTTTTGTGGTTTTCAGATTTATTTAGTGTATTTTAAGAAAAATAAGCTAAAATAAGGAAGGGAAAAAGAAGTTATTCTTTTTAAAATTAAAAAAAATGGGTAAAAATTTACAAAAAAATGCATAAATGGGGCCCATTCTGTACAAAAAGTTGATGAGCAAATTTTCATGTGTTGCTTTGCTATTCATTTTTGAAATGACCTTCAGGATAAGACTTATTTTAAATTTTACAAAAACCAGAACGTACTTTATCTTAGTTATTAAATTAAATTGCTTAAAAAAACACAGTGATTATGTTCACTTAAGGCACTATAAATTTTGTAATAAAGCAATGATTGATAAATCTGAAGGTTAAAGCACTTCTACTTTTATACAGAATATGCATATAAGGTTTCAGTTAATTATTTTCAATGCTTTATGAATTATCGTTGAGCATTTTTAAAAAAAAAACACATTTCAAGTAAAACGCATTTTTGAGTATGACGTCTTTCTTAAAGTAGTGGCATCTCATTTTTCTAAAACACTTGTGGACATTGTTCTACTGAATGGAAAATAATTCACTTGGTAGTTTTATAAAGCTAATAAGATGGCCTATAAAATAAAATAATTGAAAAATTGTCAATTTTTGCAAAATTCCCAATTTTAGGGTAGTCGGATAGCGCTTGAATAGATCAACATGTGGGTGTTATAGGCACTCTATAAAAAGAAATGTACTGCATTTGTTATTAAGAAATTTCATTGGAATTGTAATGTAAATTATTCATTAATAGTGTTATTTTGTGATCCATATATCCACTTAGTAACTAGGATATATGCTTGTATTTTTTATAATACTGTCGAAATCCAGATCTATTTAAACTATTTGCAATCGAATTGTAAAAAAAATGTCGAAAAAATCTTCTGTGCATCTAATTTTTAAAATAAATGGAATGAGAATTCAGATTTTATTTAAAGAACATATTTATAATCCATAATAATTAACTATAACTTATCAATATTTTATCAAAAAAAGTGTGGATATAAAATATGAATAATTTATCGAGAAACGTATGGAAGTTCTATTTGATCTTAGATTAAAACTTCTTTTAACAGAACATCACTAATAAAATAAGATGTATGTTAGTTAATGAAAGAATTATATGCTTTAAGAGAATATACTGCTTTTAACAAATGTCAATATGGACATTATATCAGGAAATAACAATTGGACGTAATTTATTCCAACCTTATTGATTTTAGCAAAGTAACCAAATAATTCTTTTAGATCACAAAAAAAATATTGAATAGTACAGTTCTCAAAAAGAAAATCAGATTAAATACCAAAATACATTAACACATTTTCAGAATTTTGTATCTTTCTTGCCTGATCGCTTCAAAACTAAATTGATTTAGCACATTTGATTTTACTTAAGAATCAGGAATGTATGTATATTGTAAAATCAAATTAAATGGATAAAGTGAAAGCAGTAATAAAAAGCTATAACAGTAAATAGAATTTGTTTCGAAGAATGTCTCGTGTGTGTGTTATGATGGTTACTGTAGTAGTACATAGTACTAAATGGAAAAAAGAAAAGAGAATCACATCTTTGAGTTTCTATTTTATAAATTAATCCAGTCTTCAGAATATGACTTATCATTTTTTTCATTTTATAAGAACTGTTACGTTATTAATTTTAAGAAAAGATTATTGAATTAAAATGAAAATAGTGACGGAAAAGCAAATTTACGTTTTTAGATTTAAAGTAAGGAAGGTAACAAAATCTTAAAATTTTCTCTGTCAGATAAACATTTTAAAAATATATTTCAGTGAAAAGTGCTGTAAAACGAATTGGATGAGATTCACAAAATTTATTGACTGAGCATTTAGAATTGAAAACAATAAGTATTTAATCTGTTTTTATAACTAAAATAGTGCAGAATAAGAAACTAGGAAAAACTATGTATAAACCCTGTTATCTAAAAATAAATATTGATATCAAAAAATTTAATGTAGTTTAATATTTTAAATTATATTCACTGGATCAGCTTGTTCTGAGCAGTCCCCGAACCGAAACTCCTTCAGGGGCCCTTTTTTAGAAAAGCAAGCACTGCTAATGGCACTGTAGTTACACATGTTGGGGCCCCTGTAGCTTGGGGGACCCGTATCATTGATACGGTTGATACGGTGGTAGTGACGCCCCTGATTATATTATTAATTTTTTAAATATTTTTTTAGGTATAAAATTAGAAACCTGTTCTTGGTGAATAATAATTATGTTGATGGCTACTAAAAAATTGGAAATATAAGACAATAATATGTTCTGAGTGAGAAATCCCACTTTTTACAAGAGATGAAATTGGATAAAACGTTTTTTATTTTGATTTGGTGATCTTGGTTTGGTAAGGTAAAAATACTAAGCTCTTGATATTTTAATTGAATTTTTTGAAACAAAGATACTATTTGTGGATAAATCTGCGCTTTTAAATAAAAGTTTAGAGACTATTTACTTAAATAATACGCAAAAAAAAAAATGATAAATGACATTTTTTTCAGTCACTATTTTTATTTATTTTGGTCATAAATTACATCGGTTGTGTAACTTGTGAGCTATGTTTTTTAATGTCCCTACGATTCGAATTCGATTTGATTTCAGCATCTCCGGTTATCCCCGGAAGCCCTGGTCTACATTAACACAAAAGTGTTAGGAACATATTGAGTATGATGATCATTGCATTTAATTATGCAGGAGTCTAACTTCAGATTTTTTAAAACTTTTGAATGGGACACATATATATTTATAAATTGATTCCTGTCTTAATATTAATAATTTATTTGTAAGGATATATTTTATTGGCTTATGGAATTTATTTTTTACAAAGTACTAGAGGGGGTGGGACACCTTTTTCCATCTAACAGTAAACCAACTCACATTGTATTAATTATACAACTGTTAAAACTTATTGCTCAATTAGTAAAAATGTAATTTGCATGTATTATGTGTACATGTATTCAAATGCACTTTCTTCATTTGCTCTTTTTTTTAATTCGTTCTTGATGCTACTCTTCATTTAAATTCAACTTTTTACGACCCAAATCATCTTTTTTTGTAATTAATGTCATCTTTTTGTGTAACTAATGTCATCTTTTTGTGTAATTATTGTTTCATATTAAAATAGTGTAAATAATTTATATCTGGAGGTTTAAAACATTAATATGTTATTTTCTGTTGTGTTTATTTTTGATCAAAATTGTAATATTCGCAAGCAACACCAACCCTTACATTATTATGGTGATGTTTCAATGAAAACTTAATAATAATGTATTAGCTTAATTTTTGATGACCAAATTTAGGAATTTGGCGACCATGTGGATACTTCCTGAAATTAATGGAGAAATATATATCATCGCGATTTATGACGTAAGCGGTATTTTCAAAAAAGCGCTGGAAGGCAAAGGTATATAGACAAATCGTTATTTTAACGATCCATTTTTATTAACTATACCTTATGTATAAAATTATTGCAGCATTATGATTTTTTTTTACTTATAAAGAGATTTAGTGTTTGTCATACAATAGCTTAATATTAGAGCAGCTATACGGTTAGGTGCTTATAACGAAACAGTTATACATATTTCAAGGAATATATGAGTTCGCTGCACTGAAATTCAACTCCTGTTCAATAATATTTAATTTTTATTTAAGCATTTCCGCGTTACATAAAATACTTCACATTATGTGAATAACTGTAGAAACTGTAGAACTGTATCTTTGTCAGACACTTTATTTCCCACCGGCGTTGCACGAACATTTTTAAATGAATAACATATTGTCATGGAAATTCCTCTTCCCCTCTCGCTATCAGAGCTCTTGAGTAAGTTAACAGTGGGAATTTAATATTCACTCACTCACTTTGCAACTTTTTAGGCCCGGAAACGAAAATGTACCTTTATAAAAATAGTTGTATGTTGATAAATGTAGAAATTATAAAACTGCAAAATTTTACAACTGTATTAAATGTTGAATTAAAATTATGATCGTCTTTGAAATTTTCGATACACGGGAAAAAAGTCTCATACAATTTTTTTTATAAATGAAGAAGGTACACAACCTTTGAATTTAATAAGTAGTTATTAAATATTTAAAATTGGAGTATTTTTTTAAAAATTCGTAAAAAAAAGTTTGGGCATTTTATTTTTTAAATCAGTAACTCTAAAAGATCAAAGTATGAGTTTTTTTGTAGAATTTATTTAAAAATTATGAGTTATTTAACACATTACAATATAGTTGTAACTAATCTAAATTAACGGAATACTGAACATATATGCAGTATATGAATGGTCTCAAGAATATTCATTTCGCACTCAGTTAATTTAAAATTATCAAGTATTTATTCTTTTTCTAGTATTTAAAGGAGAAATAAACCCCGCGCGCGCGTCTCCGAAAATAAATATTTTGTTGGACACTTAAAAGTATTTATGATTTGTAAATTTATTTCTGTCTTTCTGAGAAAAACAACAATTTAATTTTATAAATATTTGTTTATTGGGATGCACTATTCAGACTTCTTTTTCACAAAATCCCTTTTTAAGATAAAATTGTGAAATGTGTTCTTTTATTTATATAAACATTTAAATTTATTTTAATTTTAATTTGGCTCCTCTTTTCTATCGAAATCTCATTGATTTGGGGTAAATGAATTGATTAATAATTGAAGTGGCCTAATATATAATTTTTATATGTAGTATTATTTTTGTCGAATACTTTTGCATTACCCTAAAG
Source organism: Trichonephila clavipes (assembly GCA_019973935.1). Taxonomy (NCBI): domain Eukaryota; kingdom Metazoa; phylum Arthropoda; class Arachnida; order Araneae; family Nephilidae; genus Trichonephila; species Trichonephila clavipes. The sequence continues at coordinate 495,016 of BMAU01008215.1, read as the reverse complement.
AGAAATATGTGGAGTAATTGATGTCATTTTAATGACACCTTTATTATTATAATTTTCTTTAATTATTATTTATAGTAAAACTTTTTTTATTTCTAATGGGCTGCAGATTGGTGTTTCACCATTGCAGACCTAGTACATTCCCCGGAAGCTGATATGTCTTTTTGGTGCGGCACCACATAGGCGGATACCAATCACAGCAGGAAATTTCGACACACCCAGGTTCCTCCCTAGAGGGAAACACCTGAGTTATTACGATGCGAACCTGTACTAAGATTTAATCTTGTCAAAAGTATCCAAGCCAAACATACACTCTAGGATACTTTAACAGGCCGTATAATCATACAACATGACCACTGTCGATTTTCTGCATCATGAAAATCCATCGACTTGGGTTGATGTCGAACCCGCAATCTTAAGTTCAGAAGTCCAGCGACAAACCAACCATGCCCCCCAGCCGGTTTTATAGTAAAACTTAATTTAGCTAATTTCCAGTATTAAAGGAGAAAAAGAAAACAACATAAAATGTTGAAGCATAAAATAAATTTAAAATGCATTATTGATTAAAGCAGGAATCGAAAATAAACCAAAGAGAAACTTGAGAGCTGCAGGGCAGAAAGGCATAAAATAGTTTATCTTAGATAAGCAAAATAGTTTATCAAATTGATGAAATTGGAATTAAAAATATGTATCCAGTCTAAGGAAACAGAAATAATTTATAGATACTTCTAATTGTTTACATAAATGTGGAATCCAATCGTCATCTAGTAAAGCACGCAGTCTTCGCGCGCAGGCGCAGCTAATCAAAACCAAAACTTGGACAATTGAGAAAGAGCATTCGCGAACATCAAAACCTTTTAGAATAGCTACCTTTTTAATTAATTTTTGTTAAGTTTAAAATAAATCTGAAGAAAGACAAATGTCTTGGACCCCTTGTTGTCTCCCACATAAATGATACATAAATTATAAATAATGACTATTTCATTATTTATTTATTATCCATTTAGTTCACACATCTCCACAATTTTTCCTTTTTTCTGTTATGTATATCTATATAAATAAAAATGGATGTGTGTATATATGAAATAACATCACTCCAAAACCATTTAACTTATCTCCATGAAAATTGGCCTGTATATGTATTTTTTTTTTTTTTTTGTGGAGAAGATTTTTGCGATATCCTTTTTTTTTTTTGCAGCTCCCTACCAGTTGGCGCTACATTATATCAATTCCTGCATCGTTAGTCAATTGCCGAATTACTAACATGGTCGCTAGAAATGATGCTAACTGAGCTCTATCACCACCATTTAGCTATGCTTCCATTGAATCACCTTTATAATATAAGGAATGGCGTTGCTTGCGAATATTACAATTTTAACATAAAATACGTACAATAGAAAGTAATATTAACGTATTACACATTTAGATATAAATTATTTGCACTAAGTGATCATTACACAAAATGTGTAACAATGTGTTACTTTTGCTGAATAGAGATGAGTATAGGGAGGTGTTTTCAAAGGTCTATCCACAAGAGAGTTGCAGGTCATTATAAGTTTTAAAAATAAAATCCTTTTTATCAGCTATTAGATCTACAGACTTAAAATTTAACAAATATGTTTTTCTTTTGTTCAACTGAAATATGCAAAAAGCTTTTTTATGTTTAACTTGACATTCACGTAAAACTAACGCATTAAAAACTTCTTTATCCTTCAATCTATATTGTTTAATTTCCAAATTCCCCGTGAGAAGAACGGGTATACTAGCTAGTTGTATATAAGCATTTTCTGTTCCCGAAAAAGCACTGCTCCTTCATCCCCCTAGCTACCAAGCATTCCGCAGTGCTAGTCGCAACATTACTTTCCAAGAAGCTGAATCAGCCTTCTGGCTTTCTGGGGGAAAACTAAAAGTTAGATATTTCCTGGAGAATGGGTTTTTCCGGCTGTGTTTAGTCGTAGCTGACGTGTACTACCTCCTTCATTCAGACTTCTTCCACGTGAATCACTGACTTATCTTGCTCAGTGAAGTAGCTGGAAGCATGCAGAATGGAACCAACATACTTGTATGAGAACGAATATACCTTGTATACAGAATAAACCGGAATAAAACTGCGCTGAGAATCATGCTGAGTACACATTATTAGTTGATAGTAAAAAATAAGCTTTAAGAATTGTATTTTAGGCTAATAACCAAATAACCTATAAGAAATAAAATAAAAAGAACGTTTTTTAACTCTCAAGATAGTGGCTGTTGAGAAAGAAGTTGAGTAGGCTTAATCTTTTCCACATTTCAGAAGAAATAGTCGGCAGATGGCGCTTTTTATAATAAAATTTATTGTTGATCTTCTAGGTTACATAGACCAGGTACTCAGAAAACTTTTATTTACAAAAAATTAAATGTTTATTTATCAGGTTTATTATGTATAAACATTTTAATCTTTTTCAAAACTTTATATTAATTTTTTTTTCTCGTTGTCTTTGAATTAAATTACTTTGTATAAAAGTAACAAATTTTGTAAAGAATTTTCAAAGTTTTATTCTAGAATATTTAAATTTAATTCTTGTTTGTTTGTTAACATGAAATTTTCGAAAGCTAATAGTAATTCTGAAATTCCAAGGCAACAGTAAAAATTCAGGAACCTCCTATTAAGTTGTAAGAAAATGTGCAAGTAAGTTTGCAATAGTTTTAAGGGAGTTCACCCATGTGAAGGACTGTTTTTTAAGCAATTTTAGAATTTTTTTTTTTGATGACCAGTAAAATGATAGAACTTTACCTTTTTTTATCATTTATTTATATGTATCTTAAGAGTATGTATATAAATCTTTAGCTAAAAATATCCAATAGAACGTAAGTTATAGCGCTCTGAACACACCCGCCTCTATAAAATGGACGCTTACTTCCTCCACGATTCTCGGTGATTGGCTTATCTGAAATATAAATAATTATCGGAGTTTTAATTTATAAGCTTAAATGCACCGAATGAACTATACTCAATTGAAAATATCAAATTTAGATTTTTGGTATACCTCTGAAGAAAAAGTTTCGAATTGCATGTTTTTTTTGTTGATAATTTTTGTTATAAAAAAAAGAAATATTTTGAAATTTGGTAGGATTGTGGTTCATTTGGTGCGAATATTTGTGCTGAGTCTACCATATAAATTTAAAGCCATTCGGTCAAACTGTTCTTGAGATATGATGGAGCAAAGCTTGAAAAACACAGTTATGAGAAAAACACGTTTACAATTTAGAGTCCGATTAAAACAATTAAAATCTTAACTTAGCGTTACGAACAACTGTTCTTTTAACACCTGCTTCTTTATAACAACTTAGAATTTTAAAAAATACATTTATCACCGTATTCTAAACATGTTAAAAATGCAATTTACGGATTTTTTTTTGATTTTTGACCTCATCATATGGGTGAACCCTCATAAATGGCAGAAAAATTATTCAATTTTGCATATTTATGATTTCATTATTTTTATAGAAAATTTCATCTGTGTAATTTTTTGTATTTTTTAAAAATTGTTTTTAGTGTATTTATTGGATAAATGTTTACCTACACTTCTCCCATCACGGTAGTAAAAAATGGTAAGAAAGTTATACAGTTAGTAAAAATGTATCAAGACAGAATTCCACCAAACAACAAAATCTGTCTTGATTTCACATTTCAAATTTATCTATTAATCTAACAATATGGAAACTGTTTTAAAGAGACTGTTTTTTCCCTTTAACAGGTAAATTTAATTTATTTTAAAATACATTAAGAACTAAAAAACACATATAGTATATTTTTAAAATTATTTAAAGCTAATACGATAAGTAAAGTGGTGATTGATTATATACAGTTTCTTTTAACTTATGATATATGTAAAGGGCATAAGTAGGTTTTGATAATTTTATGCACATAAATATTTACACGAAAATGCTTAAGGTTATTCATATAAAAGTTGAAAGCAATTTCTATATAAAAACCCACAACTCTTACCTAACACGTACAAAAAAATATTCAAGCTGATTTCGAAATTTTTGATCATGTTAAGAAAATATAATGCACCCTTAAGCGAATTTTTTAAACATTAAATTTGAAAGTTTTTATATTATTAATTAAAAATTTGTTGTTAGAACAAATCTCTAAGGACGCAATAATTTGGCTACCAATGCACTGATCTACCCAGCTCATCTTAATATAAAAGTCCTCTTAAAGCTCAGTTTCATTAAATTTGGAATTATAACTAGTAATAAGTAAATAATTTGTGTTTTTAACCATTAAAAAGTAATAAATATAATGTATACTATATAATTATTCATTTACAACATTCAGATGGACTTACTTAACGTTTTCTTTATGAAAATACGATATAAGTTGTCGAAGCAACTTAAATGTTACATTTTGTTCAGTACTGAATGTAATTTACTTTTACTAAATGATAATAAGTACTAATTATGTTCAAAATTTCTAACTCATTGTAACAATAACCATAGAAACCTTCACTATTACTATAATTAGAAGTTTTAGAATTCTGTGCTCCAATAATGACACTCTCTTAGTTCAGAAACATTAAATATCAACTTACTTAATATTTCCATACACATAAATTCCTAATACATACATGTATGATAATTACTCCGGTGTAATCTAAAGCTCTAATGAAATGTGAGAGCATAGAAAAGCATCGAATTCTAAACGCATGGTAATTCAGCTAGTGTAGACGCTATTTGAAGTCATTTTCGTAGGATTATATGCCTAAGTACGTAGGTTTATACGAGCACTAGCGAGTCATGTTGGCTTTGTGCGGAAACGTGAAGTCTCCTCAATCTGAAAGGCTATTTCATGTTTCAGTATAGTTACTGAAATACATAAGACCTATAGGTGCTTTTAAATGCTTTGAATTGAAGAGTAACATGATTATTATATATAGATATTCTACTGTATAATGAGGAGTGTTTATACAAGTATATAATAAGGAAAAATATATTTATGGGGGCAATTATATGAAGTACATTATTTATACAACTTTATTGTTTTGCATGTAATTATCATTATAAATGAGAACACGAAAGCGTTTAATTAAACATATTATGACGCATTTTGCGTAAAATAGTTTAAATAATTTGTATTTGGATATTTAATGCCTTTATCTTACCCTAAATTAGATGTAATTTACGTTAAAATTGTAATATTTGCAAGCAACGACGTCCCTTACGTTATGATCGTGATTCAATGGGAACTTGGCGAACTCTTGACTTCATTTTTAGGGACCAACATGGCGATCATGTTGGCGAACATTTCTGGCGAGTTCGGGACCCTCTGAATTCATTTAGAAATTCGCAGAGAAACCCTCTAATTTCAAGATCTCTGACGCAAGCGGGTCTTTCTCGAACTATCTGCGAGGGATATAAATAGAGAGACGCTCACCGAAAGTAAGTTATCACTTATTGCTACCAACCAATTCCATTGCCTTTACTACAGCTCCCAGTTGACTGTCAAAATTCTCAGGACTCTTTTCCACCGAAATCAGAAGACTACTACCCCCAGACTGTGACGTCATTCGCCTACATTACCTTACCACCCAATCAGATCACTTAAACTGACTCAATGAACTCTTGTTTTTTCCCACTCAGGTATTCCACTTGTCAGCGCCAAAATACATTATCAGATAGGGGGTGGAGAATCTGTTGTAGATCCATATCCCTTTGACGTGAAGAAACGTGAAAGTCAGTCAGTCTGGTTTAGACTAGCGATCAGTTAATATTGCTCTGATTGTTGAAACGATTAGTGATTATTTCGGCTGTTGAAAGAGCGTTTGCTTGTGAATAATCTTTGATATACGTGTATTTCAGACACTAATAATTATGTCTGAGTACTGTTGAAGGCGTAAAGACCTCCTGAGATTTATTCTACGAATATTGCTGCTGAATCCTGCATTTCAAGGATAGGAGTTCCGACAATAAATTCTTCTCACTCTTAAAGAACTGTCTTGTTCTTTGCTACAGATTTGCATGCAATCCTCGAAGCCCAGATCTATGTAACAATATGAAGACTTGAATGACTAATTCCTTCTGTGTAACACAGGGGTGTTACACAGAATGGCGGCCCACAATGAACATTTTTTAGGTCCGGCGAATAAAGTTGCACGCAATAATGCATCATAACATAAACAAATTTCTCCCAAAATAGAAAAAATAGCAATTGAGAAAGGATGGCAAGTGTCAAGACGTAAAAACTAAATTTTAATTCTTCATTTATGTATGTTTATTATTATGTATTATTCGAAATAAACCTACGTTTCTATGAATGTTAATTTTTTTTGCGGCCCACCTCAAGTTAAACCTTGTTTGTTTGGCCGAAGTTAGCCTTTGAGTTTGACACCCCATTTGTAACGTATACATTAGAAGTTATAACGGTTCTATTACTAATCCTCTTAGAGAAAATAATTTTTAACTGTGACTTTAGTTTAAAAGCTTCTTTCCGTAAAAATGACTTGTAAATGTAACTACTATTCAAGTGCTTATCGTTGAGTATGCGTAGGGGTGCAGCTACCTTCGTGTCAGTCATATCAATGATACGGGGCCCCCAAGCTACAGGGTTCCTAACATATGTAACTACAATTTCACTAACAGGGCTTTCATATCTAAAAGAGGGCCTGAAGGAATATCGATACATGACCCACTCAGAACTATCTACGTCAGTGAGTTAATCGTTGATCCTTAAGCTCAAATCCAAGTGTTAGCAAGCGTAAACAGCGATTGGAAGTCGTGCATCTTAAGATTAATAGTCGACGGAGAAGTCCATCAGCAAGTGGTTAAGTAGCCAATCTTGGAGTACCGTGATATTAGGCTTCAAGAAGGATCATAACAAGGATCTTCATTCAAGATAATTACTTTCGTTAATATAGTTATCCGATTACGGATTAGGATTTCATATTGCTCCCTGAGCTAAGTTATAAAATGGCATGTATTCGTGAAGTGCTAAAAATTGAATAAAGTAAATATTTTTATGATCATGGCTGCTTCTTCTTCGAACCCTCTTACACCCATGACCTTCTGATTGCGGCAAAAATACTTAATTTTGTAAAACTTATAAATATGTATAATAAGTAAATATATGTAATAACAGGGCTTATATTTACTAAAAATTCTTATTACATACATATTTTTTATCTGCATCATAATTACGAATACCCTATTTCGAAACTCACAGCAAGTATTATTCCATTGAGCAATAAAGGACTAATCGTGCAATCAAAGACCAGTATGCACAAACATTTTCATTTGCTTTCAGAATGTTACTACCCGATCGAGCGTTGTTGGTGAAGTGGTTCTATTTGAACGAAGGTCAGCAACTGTAACGTTGCGAAAGCTTCATACGGCAAAAGGAATGAAGATGAAGGATGGTCTCATACCGTAGTGAAGCTTGTTCAAAACGGTTTGAAGAAACCGGATTTTTTTTGCAGGATAGGCCATGAAGCAACAAACCTCTGTTGGTGGAGGGCCGAATTATTGTCGTGGAAAACACTTGCATGTCGGTGATCTCAAATCCTCATGAATACACGAAGAAGTCATTGCGTCCCGCAAAGATGACAGTCTTGTGCAGTTTCACCTAATCTTCTTCGAAGAATCGCATTTTAAATTGAACTGGAAAAAATACATAGCAACTGTTGTCCGTTATCTCACTCTTTTGCGTAAGAAAGTCGTGTCCACATTAAATCAAGACGGTATGTTATCTGATGAGTAGTGCAGGTTTATCCATTGGGTGCTTGGGGTGAGCGCCCAGGGGCCCAAATAAGTAAGACTTAAACAAATTTTCTTGGATCTACCAAAGCCAAGGGGGCTTATAGATCTTCTGCGCTAGGGGCCCGAGATGTGTCTAAACTGGCAATGCTGATAACATTTATGCAGAATGACACCCTTCCTTTCTATACCAAACCAGCAAAACGATTCGTCTTGAGTAACTCTGGTGAAGACAGTGATTGGTCGAAGTAGCAAGATCATATTGTCATTATGCTCACCTACTACATTCCGGTTGACTTATGGTTCTGAGGCTATTCGAAATTTCTTGTATACCACTGAACCTCTTCAACATTGGCTGAAGACATTCTGTGTCGTGAGGTTTCTGCAACTCATTCCAATACAACGCATTCAGCTGTAAAGAGCGTCTTGAATCGCATTAGTTGTGTGGAGCGTACTGTTGCCATGCACAATGCGTTTCGAATCGACAGCACCCTCTACTGGTAACATTAATAATTAGCTATATTTTTGCTGCTAAAAAATCCAACTTCCTTTTGAGCCTATGTTTTAAACCGACAATCATATCCCTCCCCCTTTTTTAAGGTATACGACTACGTTCATAACCGGGATTTTAAAAATGCACTTAAATGGATAATTTTCATGATATTTAGTGTCACTTAGATTAGAATACATGTATAAATCTGTTTTAAGGACATCTTGACAAAAAAAATTATTTAAATACAATATTTCGGCAAAGAAATTAACTTAGAATAATCATTTTTCAAAATGTTCTAGTTTTATAAAAACCTCTTCTGAAATAATAAAATATTTTGCTTATATAAAGTAAAGACTTCTCCAGGGAGTCTGAACTATTTTTTTTTCTTTTTGAAAAATTCACATTATTTTCAGAGTTACAACCAATTGAAATAATTATCGGCGTTTTTTTCTTAAAATTGCTCCCCTCTGTTGTCGTAAAATATGGATAAACCCACTTCTAAGTTATATATTTCAAAAATTCTAGTTGAGTCTCTGTAGAGATGTATGAGCTATATAGAGGCAAAATATTATTATAATAGAAGCATTTTTCACAAATGGAGAATTTTGAAAATGGGTCACTATGTTCATTTTTTGTCAAAATATTGTACTTAAATAATTTTTTATTGTAATAATATTCTTAAAAAAATATTTTATATATATTTTCTAATCTAAGTGACACTAAATATCATAAATATTATCCATTTATACGCTTTTGCAAAATCACTTCCGAACGTAGTCGGATACCTTAAACGAATTATCAAAGTTTAAACAAACTTTTGGAGCACCAGGTATATTTAAGGAGAGAAAAAAGAGAAAACACCAAGTAGTGTTCATGAATTCAACTGAAAATGTACATTTGTATTTTCTGTCAGATCATCGAAACCCTTTTAATATTATAAACCGTCACATTTCAAGTATTGTTTTTTTTATTGTATACCAAACATTGAAGAGAAAAGTATAAAATCCTTTAGAAGTGGGTCTAAATATATCTAATTGGAAAACGAGTCTTGAATATTAACTATCACCAAGTGATATTCTTATAATGTGAAAAGAAATAGTTGAAAGAGAGAAAGAAACGATGTAATTATGTAACGTATTCCTTCATGCACACATTAGAATTTGCACGCGACGCCGCCACGAAAAGTTTTCGTTTCTTAGTACAATAGTAATAAATAGCTTTATATTTTATTAATAGGACTTATTTCCAGTACAAAGTGTAACATGGTTATTCAAACACGATCGCACGCGTGTTAAAACCATTATGATTGTAAAGATTATTCCCTTTTGTTATTATAATGATAATTTCTTTGTTTGGCAGGTGCTCGACCAGTGTCTGGGACGAATTATTAGAACGCATTCAGAGCACATATGTACGTTTAAATTTGAAATCATAAGCATGAACATGCATCTGTGTAGAACGTGTTCCTTTATATAGAAACACATGTTCTATCGAAAGACAGGATTAGTAATGAAAGACAGGAACATTTCTTTTGTGAATCAATTTTAGAATAACTCTGATGTTTCACGTTAATAATTAAATAAAAAGGATACAAATCTTTTTAGATTTGGGATTTTAATTGTATTTTGTTGACCTTCATGTCTGACGTTCTATTAGAAATATTGTGACATACTATTAATTTCTTTAGCGGTTTCTAATTTCAACAAGGGCAATTTTTGTGTTTATTGGCATAGAAGTATCTCTACAATCGGGAAGTTGGCTTGATGGGTAGTTCCCTGTAGTAATATGTTATGTGTTTCTTTTTATATAAAATCTAAGTCAGGTAAAAACATTTTCATAAATTTCAGTTAAAAACAAGTAATATAAACAAAAATTGTTTTAAAGTCAGTTCCTACTTCATTGAAAAAACATACGGGCGCCATCTGTTGCAGCTAGCTGTAACTTTAAAATAAATAACGAAAACGAAATTTAAAATTCAAAAATAAAGTTTAATCAATAAATTAATAATTGAAAAAAATTAATTAACTTCAAGTGTAACTTTAAAAAATGTATTTGAACTTGAATGGATGGATAGAAAGTATTTTATTAACGATTGAAAATTTGAAAAAATACACACTCACACTCACTCTCTCTCTCTCTCTCTCTCTCTCTCTCTCTCTCTCTCTCTCTCTCACTCTCACACACACACACACACACATATATATATATATATATATATATATATATATATATATAGGGAGAAAGTGAACTTATAGTAGTAATTGAATAAGGCTCATTACTATGATTTACTATATCGTACAAAAAAAAGTGCAAAATTTTATTTTAATTTTCAAATCAAATTTTCAATCGTTAATAAAACATTTTCCTTAATAATATTATATAAATTAATATTTGTGTGGATGTTTGGTACTCTTTCGCACAAAAAGAACTAAATGGATTTTAATGAAACTTTACAATAAAATAGCTTATACATCAGACTAACACATAGGCTAAAATTTATAAAGATATTGTGTGAAGTGTCAAAAATATAACAATAATTGTCAAATAAGTAGGAAAAAATTCTGCCATCTGCAGAAAAGCCCGCGAGAGCATGTATCTATCTTTTAAGTGTGAAGAAAATCTTTGCATTTTGTTTTGTCAACGCCAGGCGCCAGAAACTGTGAAAGTTTGATCATGCGGAGTTTGAGGCTGATTACAATTTTAGCATAAACGAAAAACAACATAAAGAAATATTAACATATTACGCTTCCAGATATAAATTATTTATACTACTTTAAGCGTTCATTACACAACATTTGTAACAATATGTTACTTTTGCCGAGTAGATATCAGCTTAGGAAGGTGTTTTCAAAAATCGACCCACAAGAGAGTTACGGTGAGTTACAGATAAAAAAAATCCTTTTTATCAGCTATAGATCAACAGACTTAAAATTTAACAAACATGGTTTTTTTTTTTAGCTGCGATATACAAAAAGTTTTTTTTGTTGTTGTTAAATTTGTAATTCACGTAAAATTAACTCATTAAAATCTTCTTTATCCTTCAATCTGTATTGTTTAATTTTTCAATTCACCCTTGCGAAGAACGGGTATAACAGCAGGTATATATATATATATATATATATATATATATAAATATATATATATATAAAAATAATTCCAATAATTTAATCGGTAATAGTTTTTGAATTATTTAACGTCCGGACCTTTAGGACAACCATGTAATTATTTTAATTGGTTACCCGCCTACTGAGGACTCTTGAAACTATCTGCAATCACCACCTAAAATCACGTGACTTCCCATTGGCTATAAATACCGATATCTGGAAATCGCACGTCCTCATGAGCTCTCTGCTCTCCTCTACAATCATGTAGCCAGCCGGCTGCTGCCGCTTTTGTGTGTTTGTGTGTATTCTCTTTGTCTGTGTCGTGCCGTCCAGTCCTTGTTGTTTGTAAGATGCATATGCGTTTCCAGAAGTGCAATAAATTGGATTATCTTTCAAGACTGCCTCATCAATTCCATAAAATATGATCAACCTTGCCGTAATCAATCAATCACTACTGGCCAAGCCCTACCTTTGGTTCGCCATGTTAAAATCAAACACTCGCCATGACAAATTATGTCACACAATAAGTTATATCATTACACACACACACATATATATATACACACACATATATATATATATATATATATATATATATATATATATATATATATATATATATATATATATGTAGGTGAGAAGAGTGAACTAATAGTAGGAACTGAATAACTGCATCAATTTTAACTGAACCAGCGAATAATTTTGACTGATTTGTGACTGTGATTAATAGCATGGATATATAAGTTCACGTTATTAAAACAATCACTGTAAAATTGTAATATTTGTGGTGATTTGTGGGATGGAGGGTGTCAATTTTCGACATTTTCAATAATATGGTATTCCTAAGTTGACCAAGTGACAGGGAATTTTTTATTATTTTTTACAGAACTGGAATGGCCTACCTCATTTCACCTCGTTTCTACTTTATGTTGAGTTTCAAAATACCCTGAATAGACCAAAAAAAAAAAAAAACTCTACCCGTTTAAACCTCATGTATACTTAGCCGCAAATGTTCTGGAACTGCGATCTCCAAAGGTTTTGAATACCAAACGTGCGTAGAAATTCACCTTATATATATTTTCAGAGTGGTTATTTCTAAACAAAAAAAAAAGGAAGAAAGAAAAATTTGTGACATCCACATCCACATGGAAGGTGACCTTGTTTGAAACCAAAAACATATAAATTGAAAATGGGTTCGCCTGAAGTTTTGCAAAGCCCTTGTCCCCAAGTTCTTGAGACTGGTATCCGCGCTGGTATTTGATTCTTGAAACATACACAACAAAACTCATTTCATTGTGAAAGTAAAATTTTCCAAATCTTTTATAGTATATATCCTCGCTGCATATCTCTGCAAAAAGTTGCAGTCTGGTATAGTTGAGAAATCCTGAAAAATAATGATTGGTGGAACTATACTAGGAATATTTCAGCTTTCTCGAAACACACGTTGTGGAATTGTCAACCCATTTCTCTTTTTTTTCTTTCCTCTGTAGAAATAACTGATTTTTATTTGAAAGAGGGAGAGAATGAACTTTTTTTTTTAGTCTAGAAATTGTTGCATGAATTCAACAGAAGTTTTATTATAAAAAAAGTAATTATACTTTAATGAATTTATGATTGCAAATGTAATTAAAAACTCATTATCGAAGTTTTCGAATTTTTTTAAGCTTCAAATCAAACAATAATTGATTACAATTATTTGCTGTACAATTGTAATGATGTCACTCTTAGTAAGAAGAAGAGAAATTTTAAGAGAAAATTTTATGTTGCTCTTTTCTTGTTACTTATTGAAGAGTGTTAAGATATTGTTTATTAAATGTTTTTTGAAAAATAATTATGTTTGCTTTATTTATCTTAGTTCCGTAAGTTATTTTTGATCCTTTACTGGATTATTTAAGGTGGAATGGATATAATTTTAAGAAATTTGTTTACTATCCTAAAAATGTATCACTTTTTACGGGGAAATAAATTAAATTTGTTTCATTATTTTTACAGATTTCATTTGGACTTAATTCATGACGATCCTGTGATAAATACAATCACGTGTTCTCCATTGAATTCAAAACTGACATAAGAATTAAATGTTATTCCAATTGTAAAATTTTCAAATCTGGGTAATAGATAAATATGTCAAGACTACTTAGAAAATTTTTCAAAATTACGAAAACAGATTCTTATATTATGCGAGCACTTTTAAATCAATTGTCTTTTTTATTTATGTTCATTAGCATTATTCATAAATATGTTCTCTTTTAAAGAATGTTCCTGCAAAAAGTAGGAAACAGCAAAGCGCATGAACTGATTGGTGGGAACTCGCAAATACATTTATCTTGAGAACATGACGCCACGCGAGTTTATGAAACTGATTGGCTTCAAGTACCCGATAACAGTTATCATGTGACGATGATGTCAAGTGAATTGTGTCCATTACAAGTATGTGAATACTACCAGCTGGCAAATATGCAATTATACCGTGTTAAAAAGTATGATTACTAATTCTGTTAAGATGATATTAAAATACTATTTCTATTGTATTTAATTTGGAACACATGTAGAGAACATAATTTTTTTAAAAATCTCTTTGGAAAACAGATAACGTAAATAATGTTTATAACGCTCATACAAAAGATAATTTGTGTCTTACACAACTACAAAGGAATTTTATTCAAAAAAGTTTTGGAAGGGAATCAGGGAATTGTATTTAGAAAATATATTTGATGTCACTAAATCCAAATGTAACAAAAGAAATCTACATATATATAGGTAAAAAAAAACTCACTCATTCATTACGAGAACTCTGGAAACAATATAATTGTCTATTTGAAATTTAACAGGCACGGTCCTTTTATTGAGTATAAATCCACAAAGAACACAACTTGAACTTGTAGCAATCGACTCTTAAAGGGGGCTGTGGGACTTAGAGACAGAAAAATTCCAGTTTTTGAGCTATTATATCTACGGAGAAGAAATATGGCAAGCCTGCTTCTTTTATCTTTCAGGTTTGTAAGTTTGTTTTTGGATCTCGATGATCATGTTGTTGGAAGAAGAAATTCACTTCAAGGAATCCAAGAATGAAATACAACCGATACAAATGAGATAGTCTGAGATGACACTTTGTTTTTTTCAGTGATTCATTTAATGACAAGGTTTAAACATAAAAGTTCTGTTATAAAAATTGGGCATTCATCGTGAGTTCGAAATCAAATGTGTGCTCGGATTCAATCTCCTTTCAGCTGTCAACAAATGCAAATCCAGGTGTCATCAATTTTACTGAAAGAAATCCTCCTTGATTTTGTCGCTAAATTGAATAATAATGATATCATTTCTCTGCGGTTTGAGAAAGAAACAGTGGAGACAGACTACAAACATTATCAGAGATGGACAAAGGATATATATTTTCCCTATAATCAATATGAAGACCCATATTGTTGGGTTCAAACAAGTAATATAAAAAAAAATTAAGTCAACTCTTACTCAGATCGACAAAGAAAAAATTTATTTTAGCTACTTCTTATTAAATAGTTACAACAGTGTTTCTCAAACTGTGGGCCCCCCCTATGGGGCATGTAAACCCTACAAGGGGGGCGTGAGTGTATAGAAAAGTCGAAAACAAGTGATTATTTAAAAAAAAATTATTAATTGACAAAATGGAAGCAAAACAAAATACATTCCGACATAATAAAAAATAAAACACATATTTACACTAATATAATACACTTATAAATGAATGAGTAGTGCATAATTTCATTCATAATTAATTTAAGAGTACTAAGTTAAAAACAAGTTTAATAATTAGCAGTGACCCTATGGGCAATTTACAAAATTAAATACAAATATTAATACTTATCTTGATAATTTGTATGGTTTATAATTAGTCTTATTGTAGCTTTAGGTTAGACTCAGTAGCGTACACATGAATTTTTCAACGGGGGAGGGGGGGTCCGGGGTCGAAAGTTCACCATTCTTGTATCATGCTCCTTTTGATTTTGTCGATATTCGGGAACAAAACACAGTAAAAAACTAATTATTGAACAAATAATTAGCATTAATTAATAAAATTAGTCATTAATAACAAATACTTAATTAAATTTTGCGTACTATAAACTTAGAACTATAATCAATCGGAAAAAAATGAAGGGCTTTGGGGGGTTCCGGACCCCCAGGACCCCTCCCCTTCTTGTGTGCGTCACTGGTTAGAGTGTATTATTATTGAATTCATCATATTGTAATTATATGGAAGGGGGGCGCGATGAAAATTAAGATTAAAAATTGGGTCGCAAGTATAGAAAGTTTGAGAAGCACTGAGTTACAATTAATATAAATATGTATATACATAGGACAGAATCACAACATTAAATGGTAATTAATTTTTATTAATTATCATTAAAATATTGTCTATTATCCATAATTCAATTATTTAATTCCTAGAAAAAGATACTGTGGTACAAAGTATAAGACAATTCACAATTTTAAAACTGAGGTTACTGGCTAAGAATTCATTTCAATTCGGTAGATAACACACAAAATATTTCAAATACAGAGTGTTTTTTTTCCAGGTATAGAAGTTTAAGTTGACATTACTTTTCAAGATGGCGACCGATTTAACAGCTGTCAAGTGATTTATTCTCAGTTTGGTTTGGCAATTCATCAAAACGATCATCAAGCAAGGCGTAGATTCGTCCAATGGGCCCAAAACGAGATTGCCGTTGTTCCCGATTTTCATAAGCGAATTTTGTTTAGCGATGAAGCGCACTTCTGGTTGAATGGCTACGTCAACAAACAAAACTGCCGCATTTGGAGTGAATCTAATCCACAAGTGTATGTCGAAACATCGTTACATCCAGAAAAACTGACGATTTGGTGCACTTTATGGGCTGGTGGAATCATTGGTCCGTACTTCTTCAAAAACGATGAAGGCCACAACGTTACAGTCAATGGTGATCGGTATAGAGCCATGATTACTAACTTTTTCATTCCTGAATTGAACAATCATGATGTCAAGGAGCTGTGGTTCCAACAAGACGGCGCAACATGTCACACAGCTCGTGCCACAATCGATTTATTGAAAGACACGTTTGGTGACCACCTAATTTCACGTTTTGGACCTGTGAATTGGCCTCCAAGATCTTGTGATTTAACACCACTAGACTATTTTCTGTGGGGCTATGTAAAGTCATTGGTCTATGCGGATAAGCCACAAACTCTTGACCATTTGGAAGACAACATTCGCCGTGTTATTGCCGATATACGGCCACAAATGTTGGAAAAAGTCATCGAAAATTGGACGTCCAGATTGGACTACATCCGAGCCAGCCGTGGCAGTCCTATGCCAGAAATCATACTTGAAATGTAACGCCACAAGATTATCTTTCGAATAAAAAAAAATTCATGTCAATCGAATAATACATCGTTGGTTTATTGCAATTTAAAGTTCTATACCTCTCAAAAAAACACCCTTTACATCATCAGTTCCTCCTGCGGTCTCTTGTTTTCTTCACGTAATAGCGGTTTCTTTACAATGATGCTTACGGTTGACAGTTCCGAAATATTTAGAGCGGTGAAAATTCAAACCGAAAACCTATTCAAATATATCGAACTGATTTATAAAAATAGAAACAAGGAAAATTTAAATGTCTCGACTCTATTCAAAAAAATTCTTGCATTTAAAATAAACTGTAGCTTTTAAGAGAAGAAAATAAACAAAAATAAAATCTTCAACATTAGTTCATTGACTTCTAAGTTCCTCTATCAGTTCTCCGAAGTGAATTATATTTACATAAACACAAACAATTTTCCTCAACAATATCATTCCTTTATTTCGTTAAGAAAATAAGCCGTGTATTTTTTTCCCTCTTTAAAGGTTTTCCACGCTAAAAAAAAAGAAAAGAAAAATTTCCTATTCTGAGAACCCTCTTCAACTTGATCTATATTCTTACTCGTTACAATATTTACATACCCGCTTTCGATTTATTGGGGTTGATCTGTAGATCCAAAATACAAACAAGCATGGCTCCGAAACAAATAGACCGCCACCGATTCCCAACTCTTATCCGCATTTTTTCCGAATAATAAAACAACCGGAATATTATTATCGGTCGTCTAAAATAAAGAAGAAATACGTATAGATTTAGAGAAGGGTTAGGGGGGAAAAGGCAGTCCGCATTTGCCGTCTCTCTCGTTTTTTCCTTCCCCTTCCAACGGTATAATAAATCTCTTAACCTACTTCCAAATACAAAGAACAGAAGGAATGGAATATTCTGGAAGAAATCGTGGATAGAGAGAGAAAAAAAAGGAAGTTCGATGAATTTATCGGAGGATTATTGGCCCTAATCTTCAAGGTTTGCATGTTTGGAACGGAACAGCCGAGGAAAAGGGGGTATTCCGTTTGAAAGGAATATCCATTTCGAACATTCTCTCCAGAAAAGTAGAAAATAGGACAGACACTAAGTCGATTTAGGTAAGAACTTGTGACTTACAAGCCGCATTGAGGGTAAGCATCATTATTCTTTTTCTTCTTTTTTTTGTTGTTGAGGATTCTCAAAAATTCTCTGAAGAGAGAGTGAAAGATACATATGTGTTTTATATATATATATATCTGTATGTATGTGTGTATATATGTGTATGTGTCTAATGATCTTGATATAAATTCTATTTTATTCAGTTAGAAAAAAAATTTAAAAAGGTAGGGGAAAATATTGCAGTGTAATGCTCAGATTCAGTATATTGGTATATACTTTTAGAAAAATGCGATTAATTTCGAATATTTATTTTAGTATTTTAAAAATAAAGGGAATGAATATTTTATAAATTAATGGGCTCATCAAAAATAAGGGGAAGTACTAATTTAGGTGACATCCTCGATCCTTCCTCCTGATTCAGAATTATCACCAATAACTGTAGAACTAGAGTTAATTTTGGGCAAAATCAAATTCAATGTATGAATTTTTTAATTGTACTGCACTCACAACACATATATGCTCACAAATTCATCCAGACACTCCAGACACTCCCACACACTTCACACACTCTCTCGAGGCTCTTACTCATACATATACACTTACATTCACTCACATTCCACATAAATACACATTCCATATACACGCACACTCCACACACATGTACATACATTCCACACACAGCATACACAAGCATACACACACTACTTAAACATGCATACAAACACACTCAACATACAACATATACAAGCATACACGCACACTCCACACGCATGCACACACACTTTCATTTACATTCACACACATTCCCCATATAAACACACTCCACACACAACATACACAAACATACACACGCACGACATAGATATGCATACACACACAACATACACATGCATATACATATTTGATTTCATATTAAGAAAACAGTCAAAATTGTCTTAGAAATATCGTAACCATTTCTGAACTACTTTTTGCAGATACTTGTATGATTTAGAAGAAAGCTACATTTTTTTAAAAAAATTCAGCATAAATAAATCGTTTAAAGTCCTTAAGAAATTTCATATTTTAAAAATGCAATCATTCCAAATTTATTGAAAGATAATTTAGTACATAGCTAATTTAATTTTTGAAATCAAATTATTCTCTTTTCTCTCTTGTAATTCAAGTTCTACATTAGTACTGAATGTTATGATCTGTAAAAAAATTCTTACGTATTATTCTACAATACTTTTTGAATCAAAATGTGTATTAATACATTATTTTAAGTGTTATGATTGTTAAATTTTACCCTTACTCTAAAAAAGGCTGCATTCAGTTATAATTATTTCATTAACATTCAATGTTATATTTTTGACAAGAAACACGTTTATTGATCTATCAGCTCCCCGGTATAACTTTATATTCTAATACGTAAAAAAATTATGAAAGAAACTACATTATTATTAGCAAATTTAATTTTAAAATGATTTTTCTCCTTTTTAACCGTTATCAGTTTCCAAATGTCTTGCACACAATGCAGCAATATTCCACTAAAGTTGTTTTATTGTATGTATTTCAAAGTATGTGTTTAATCAACGAGCATTTTAAATTTTGAACTAGTTAAACTTGCTTTTTTTTTCTTGTTTCCAATTACAATTTGTGAAGTTTCTTTCAGAGTATACTGTGGCCAAAGTAGCCTAGTGGTCATGGTCATGGATTCGTGTCTGAAGCGCCATGAGTTTGAGCCTAGTACCGCAGAATGCCCGCCGTGTTGGCGTTGAATAGGCGTTTTCCTTTGGGCATCTGAACTGTAAAATAGTCCTCAATCCCATGTCTTGACAAGACTTTGATGTGGGGCATGACGAAAATGGGTTTTCTCATTCTGCTTGGTGGCATGACGGCGATGGGTTGGACGATGGAATATGGGAGGCGTGGCTAATGTGCTCCGTCTGGATGGAAGGTTTTCGCGGTTTTTTGGCAGGACACTGAGAGCTTAGAAGCTGCTCTCTGGTTGGATGCTGGGTAAAGTGAACATTGACTCCAATTGGCTGCCCTGGGGACTGGGATTTAGAAAATGGGGAGACGCAAGTCCAGAGGGGAAAACAAGAGAAAAATATTGACCAAGATAATAAAAGAAAGTAAAATGTTAGCTATAATGATGTGCAATAAAAATTATTGCACAAAAATCAAAAATTACGGATGGTTGTAGGAATCAAGAAGAATTCTTCTTGGTCTTTTAGTATTATCGCCCGCCGTGTAGAGAGGGCGATGCGCGTTATATATGTCGAGGCTCAAATGTCCTCCCATTGGTGTGTACGAAAATTAGAAGAGAGGGAGCCACCTCAAGTGTCGTCTTCGTCACTTGACTGTGGTTTAAAATTATTAGGTCTGTCGCCAATAGCCGTCATTATAGAGCAAAGTAAAGAAACTCTCTTCCCATTGCAATTTGTGATATTGCATTCAAACTATGCTTCTAAATTTAATTTCTTACTTTTAGGCTGTATCTGTTGTTTAAGATAATATTTTTTCAATTCCTACTAATAGTTCACTATCTCCCTGTATATATATATATATATATATATATATATATATATATATATATATATATATATATATATATATATATATATATTTAAATATATAAAAACAATCACAATTATCAATTTAAAAATTGAAATATATGAATCCCAAAATACCAAAACACTTCAGAATATCAATGGCGAATATAAAAGATAATGTTCCATCATTTTAAAACAAAATTAAAAAAATTATAAAATAAAATAAAAATTTATAAAATAACCAAGTGCAATCTCGGACTTAGGACCGATAAGTGGGGTTAAACTAGTTTGATGGCGCCAACCTTCCCCCTATTGCAACTTGGTAAGTTAATAGGAAAATTTTCAAATTTCAGAAGGAAAAAAAAATTAAAAAAATTAAAAATTAAAAAGTTAAAATTAAAATTAAATCATTATACTTGAAAAATAAAACTATTCGCCATCACATTCCGAAAGATATTGCAATATTAAAATTTAAAAACAATTTAGTACATAATATAAGTGACCCTTCAAACTCCCAAGATGATGCACCATCTTTAAAATAGTTTTAAAGGTAGAAAAAATAAATTCCTGATCCGAAAGTTCAAATCAAAAAATATTTGAGATCCGAAAGTTCAAATCAAAAATTATCTAAAATCAAAAGTTGAAATTAAAAAAATCCGAAAGTTCAAATTAAAAAATCCGAAAGTTCAAATTAAAAAATCCGAAAGTTCAAATTAAAAAATCCGAAAGTTCAAATTAAAAATCCGAAAGTTCAAATTAAAAAATCCGAAAGTTCAAGTTGAAAAATCCGAAAGTTCAAGTTAAAAATCCGAAAGTTCAAGTTAAAAATCTGAAAGTTCAAGTTAAAAATCTGAAAGTTCAAACTAAAAATTTCTAAAAACCGAATGTTCACATTAAAAACACAGTATATTCACAAATGAATAGAGTAAATCATTAAAAATACAGTATATTCACAAATGAATAGAGTAAATCATTAAAGACTTACCAAGATATATATAAGATATATATATATATATATATATATCTTGTTCACATTTGCAATCGTTAATAAAATACATTTTAAAGCGGTCAATTGAGCTGAAGTTTTATATACACGATTATTTTGGTAGACATTACGATAATTTAATTATAATTCATTAAAATTAATTGACTGAAGCCAATTATTTAAAGAATTATAGATACAGAGTCACGTTGGCTTCATTTTTAGCAACTTGAGGCAAAACTTTAAGATTTTTTTTTCTCACATTTTAAAGCATTCAGTTGAACTAAAATTTTATGTACAAGACTATTTTGGATGACAGTACGATACTTTGATAATAATTAATACAAATTAATTGCCACTTAATATTGTGATTCTGTCATATGTTATACATATTTATATTAATTGAAATTATTTGATGAAATTAACCAAAATAAAATTTTTCTTTGTTGTCCTAAGTAGGGATTGACTTAAAATTTTTTTTTATACTACTTGTTCTTTTAATAAACGCTATTAAAGTAAAGAAAAAAATATACGCAAATAACCATAATAAAAGTAAATTATTACTTTTCTTGTACTTGAAATGTACTGATATTATAACGTAAATGTTTTAGAAAGTTTTGAGTTAAGCATCTGTTTAATGTAAAGAATAATGAAATAACATTTTTTTTAAAAAAAAAGAATAATATTTAGAGGATAATGTCTAAATTTCCAAGGTCTTTGATACAGGATGGCTTGATAAATAGTTAAGCAAAATAAATTTGTTCAGCAGCGCTTAAAAAAAAGCAAAAGAAATTACTAGAATGAATCTGCTTAAGAACACGAAGCCATTTACTTAAATACGTTAAATTGCAAGCGAAGGGAGAGTGTTTTATTATGAAAGCTACTGTACTATCCCCCGTCCAGGTCTTTTGTACATTACCCTTTATTTCGGCAATTACCATAATATAACTCACAAGCATGGTAAACGTAACAGATCTTTTTTAAAAAACACTTTACACAATGTTTTCATCCCATTTAAAATACCTTAAAATAAAAACTAAACTCTCCTAACCTTGAGAAAATGTTTTAAATAACACATTTTTAACAATCCATTGCCTTTTAACGCCCATTTGTTGCTTAGCAACAGTAATCGGCCTTTATTTCTTAAAATATTACTCTACCTTCTATCGCAGTCATAAGCGGCAGTAACATTATTCAGCAGTAGTTCACACTGCTCTCAACGGCGGCGCTGCAGACGTACATTCTCAAAAATAAACTCGCAGTACTTAATTAATGGAAGGACTTAAACCTAATCGCTGCGCTTATGTTTCTATCTTATAATGACACGACTTAGAACCGAAGAAAGGGGTAAAGGCAACTCACATAATTTTATTCTATGCTTTTCTGCTGTAAATTGGGTTAATCTGCAAGTCGGTGTTAAGGGAGCTTAACCCTTTCGCCATCTTTAACCGTTAGAGGGCGCATGCATTTTCTTAAGACGATGCCTTCCTTTCCTTGCACCTTCTGGTTTGAAGATTATCGTTGCACTTGCTCGGGAAATAATTTCCGCTTTCTCGAGTAATTGGTAGACAGCTAATAAATATGGAAAACGGGCAAATCGAGTAAAGTGTTGGAAATATTCGAGTAGTTTTGAAGGACTTGGAGGGTTTGTGATTAGTTTTTCCTTTTGTTTGACTGGCGCGGGTTCTGTAAATGGCTGCAATTTTATTACAATTTGGATAAGTATGAGATGTAATAAATATTTAATGTTGTCTTCAACTCACTTTTCCGGTCTTTATTGTTCAAGATTGCATAATTAAATGAGAAAGATTCGTTCATATTAGTCTGTGCTTCAATTTGGATCGTTAATTTGATTATCGTTATTTGAATAAAAGAGTGAATATTTAAATAAAACTTTGGCATACGATTCAGTTTACTTGAAATAAGTGAATTGTTAATTTGAAGCTGTTTAAACTAGCAAAGGGTAATTATAATTAAAAGTGATTAGCATAAATAATTCTTTTACATTAGTAAAGAGTAATTATGGAATTAAAAAAAGGTAACATACTGAGAATAATGTATAAAAAAGTGTTAAAATAATTAAATGTGGACTTTATATTGATAAGAAAAGACCACGACTTATTTTCAAAATGTAGTAGTAAAAGATTACCAGCGGGAATATTCCATTTTGCGTACGGTTGTTACATTTTGGCGACTTTATCGCCTGCGCTAGCGAAATGGAAAAGTACCTGAAATTCGGTATCTGTAAAATTTCAACTATGCGTTCAATTTTAAATCTAATTTTAATTTAATTTTTTTGTGAAAGTGCGTCTATACTTCACGTCTAATTTATTTAGCTCTATATTGGTATTATTATTAACATATTTTTTTACCAAGGTATATTATTTGTCGCTGTAATTAAGACTAAAATTCACAAGATTTTGGAGTTTATCATCTTAAGCTGTTATCTTTTTAACAAATAATTGTACCTATTTTTTATTTACATTTTTTTCATCCCAGAAATTTATAATGGATTTATTAATATTGCACTGTAGCAAAGGCCCTTACATGTTGTTCCGTCGCTTCAATAAATTAATCAAATGAAAAAACGTTGCCGAATATCGTGATATGCAGCCAGTAGTGTAAAGATATTTTCACATGTTTGTGCAAACACAATAATCTTGATAAGTGTGACAGCATTTGGCAACATCTGTTTTGGCAAACATCTTGCATTTGGCAAACATCTAACGATGTTTTTTTTTAAATTTTTTTTTTAATTTGATGTATTTGGGCGACTGCATACATTTTCTCATTATCGTTATAAGCAATTTACATCTCTAAATATTCTTTTGAAATAGATGCGATAAAACATTTATTGATAAAACGTATATAAGACGCGCGTTTGAAAAAGTTTTACCTATTTTTTATATATACCTATTTTTTATTTAGAATTATATATAACTCTAGACAAAGGAAAAATTAAAATTAAAACGTCGGAAAACAACCCATATTTTTTTAACTATTTGAATTCTCCAGATTATAGTATTATATTTATTTCTATGTGAGGATGCAAATAACAAACACTTTTTCAATTTATTTCCCGCATTCAAATGCTTTTAAAAGAAAAAGTTGGTAGAAAATAAATACCCTAATATTTTGGTTATTTGATTTATTCTATGAAATTATTTTGATAATTTCCTTTAAATTTATGTGTTGTGGTTGTTGCTAACGCCACCTATTGGCGTCATATCGAGGGCCACGAGATTCATCGCAACTCAGGGCAGATGTACGCCTATTTTTAGCTGTAGCTTTGACCACCATCCAAGTGACAGTACAATTTGGAAGGATTCCTACACAATTTTGAAGAACACCCTGAAGTGGTCAGGAGTCTCCCACCTCTCTAATCTTTCCACCACCTCAAGAGAAGACATGCTGCTTGACGGCTGTTTCGAGTACCCCCATGCCGCGAAGGCATTATACATTTATAAGCATCCATGCCTTCTTGGTAAATCGAACCAAGATCCTACGACAGAGCAGCCAGCATAACGCACATTGATTATTTTAAAACATTTAAAGATACGTAGACTGTTCACTAAGTAATAAGACTAATTTTATAGCCGCAAAACCACTCATCGGAATGTTGATTTCTGTGGCATAAGAAAAGTTTGTTGTCTGTATTAACAAAAGCTACCGGTAGATGACGTGTACAGACTCGTATTCTTGAGTATTACGTGATCGAACTGAAGCATGTTTGTGGGCGCCTACGAGACGCCCCTAGTTGTCGAAATGGAAGCAAAAATCTGCAAAAATCAGCATCGGAGACCTTTGATATGATATGATTTGATATGACTAAACACTGGAACAAGAAGGCGAAACGTTTAATCTTAAAACGCTTTAGCACAACAGACGAAGCTTGGTTTTATTGTTATGATCCAACCATAAAACAACAAAGCAGTGAATGGAAACATCCATCTTCACCTACTCTCATGAAAGCAAAAACTGTGAAATCAGCTGGTAAAGTTATGACCATATTTTTTTTTATTATTAAGAAATTGTATAACTGCACGCTGTCGAACCCGGTACTACCGTAAACGACTCATACTACACGAATGCCCTGCGAACAATGGTACAGCACGTGAAAAGGAAGCGCCCATTGCTTCGAAATGGCTTCATATTGCTTCATATTGCCCGACCACATATTGCTCGTTGAATTTCGCGTATGTATCAAAAACAGAAATTTTGAGAAAACTTACTATTGATGTTGCGCAGCAGAACAACGTGGAGATTTTACCACACCCTCCATACAGTCCTGATCTCACTCCATGTGATATTTGGATGTTTCCTCAACTTCAGAAACCATTACGAGGCAAACGTTTTGCAAGCAATTAAGCATGTGTAAAGGCGTCACAGGCGGTTTTGAAACAGCTCTCACAAAACGGACTTTTACATGTTTTAAGAAGTGTACAAAATGCATTACGTGCCACGGAAGTTATTTAAAAAAAACTATGTAAAAGATGATGATTAAAGATATTATGTTTTTCTTATAATTTTAGTCTTATTACTTATTGAACAGCCCTCGTATATTTGAGAAAGTAAAAATATTTTATTTCCATCCAGTTTAGTTTTCATACAGTTTTAAAACATAAGCCATCTTTATTAATAGAAAGATGTAAATATTAAATAGCAGGGTATTTATTTTAAAACAAAATTTAAAAATAACCACCATATATATCTAAATATCGAATGTTCGAAAGTAATATCGCACAGTACCATGTAAAATAAACAGCAACTGAAACTGCCGTTATTAAATCCCTCTGAACAGTTCTAAAAATGTAATTCGAAAACATCCCCCTCTAAGTATCATTTTTTTTTAAATGTCAAGCGGTATTTTTCCTGTACATATTTGTACGAGTTTATCCAATGATAAAAAGTAACACGAAATCAAATATGAAAAAAGTTACCTGTGATTTGTAAAACACGGAGATAAACATTAAATACACTTTCCCATTTGGTATGTCAAGCTTTACTTTGATCAAAACTAATCGGAGCCGTCATCGAGATATTTTTGGAATAATTAGCGTCATTTCCGGTTAGAAAATGTCAGCAGGAATAAAAATCGAAACCCTGGATTTGCAGAATGAGTTATGCAGAAAGGAGTTCTGGAGCCAAATTGCAAAATTCGACGGAGATTCTGTTTGCGACAAATTCTCAATATAAAACATAATATATTATCTTTCTTTTTTTTAATTAGCACATAATAAGCAAAATCCTCACCAAACAGGGTCTACATCCAAATAAAATATTTATTAATGCATTATAAATATTTAATCTTTGTATAAATAATTTAAACGTGAGTTACAAAAATATTAGAAAATTGAGAAATGAAGATTCAAACGATTTTTTTCACATTTATCCAGCTTTAGAATTTTCATACATAGAGAACTTTCCAATCATTATTTGAAATCTAATGTACTTCTTTTTTATAATTTTAGTAATCATTTTTATTTAATAAAATGTATTTAAGAAAACCTTGAGTAAATTGTTGACAAATAATTGGGTTTTATTTTTTCGAATCGTCTTTGCACAGCAACATATGGTAGAACTCCTTTGTGAAACGTGGAAGAAATAGATAATTTCATATTGTAATTATGAAGATTAATTTACACAAAAAAGTATTTAAATAAGTCTATTTTTAGGTCATTTACTTCATGCTGGATTAATGTGTGTGCAATCTGAAAATAACAACAATTTAATTTTGTATAGACCCATTACATTCTAGTGATGACAAACATACTAAAATATTTCTGAGATTGAGATTTCTTTAAGAAAATAAATTCATTTAGTTTATTAGATTAAATAAGTTTGATTTTTAACACACACACATGTATTTTTGGGTGATATATTTCTTTTCCAGCATACATTGTATGATATTGAACGACAGAGTACTTCATATATTTTGGTTTCTTTTTACACGAACTACACAAAAAATTTATAAAAAAAAAAGTTTTGTGATAAGTGTATTTTGAATGGGAAATTGTAAAGACTTTTGTCTTGTCTAAAGTATTACTCATGACTATACCAGATAAAAAAAAATTTAAAATTATATTTGCACACACATTTTAACAGAAGAATGTAAATACTAATGTTCAAGTTTTTTTAGTTGTATGCATTAATATCTATTATCTATAATCCTTATATGACTTAATTTCGTTCGTTAAATAGCTAGTTAAAACTTTCCTTCAAAAGCTTTGTCGAATTGTAGCAGTTAATTAAATTCAATTTGATTCATGTCCTTGAACCTATTATAAATCACCAAAAAACTACTAAACAACTCTCAAACTTTTGACTATAACTATAACTGAGTATTTTTAAAATCTTATATCTCCTAATCCTTTTAAAGATCAGAATACTCTCTCATCTCTTACTTTTCCTTCAGAAAAGCATTTTCAAAAGAAATGCATTTCAATTTTAATATAAGCATGAGTAATTTGGCTGAATTTATTGGTTTATCCTTTTGATTTTCAGACACATAGGGTTATAACATAAATGTTCCACTTTCAATGTTTGCATACTAGATTCAACTGCATTCAGGATTACAGTATATATCCTGTAGTAAAAAAATATTTTTGAAAAATATATATATAATTATACATATGACATTTTTAGCATCGTTTTAGATATTTACTTTAAAAAGATCTGGTATAAATACTGTATTTAAACTAAATCTCATAAAAATATTGATAAATATTTTATTTTGACTAATGTTATTTTATGAAAAACTTAATAATAATCTAAATTCTATTGAGTAGATTTAAAAGTTGTAGACTTTTAAAACAATTATACGAGAGACCATAGAAGTATTTGTAATCGTCCAGTCATTTCATTTTATCTTGGCTACTTTCAGGAATTCAAAATTTGCTAGGATATTATTTAATTGCAGCTATGAGTCAATACTTCTTAGGATATTATTTAAATGCAGCTATGAGTCAATACTTATATATATATAATATATATATATATATATATATATATATATATATATATATATATATATATATATATATATATATATATATATATATATATATATATATATATATATATATATATATATATATATATATATATATATATATATATATATATATATATATATATATATATATATATATATATATATATATATATATATATATATATATATACGTATGTACCATTTCAGAAATTCTTTGATATAAAAAAACTTGCTAAAGGAAGGCAAAAATTCATGTAAAAAACGTTTTATTTATAAGTTTTTTAAATTAAAGCTTTCTTTGAAAATAAAATAAGAAAGTTAAGAAATATTTGGAGATTAGTTATAATTATAATTATATAATAAGGTATTTCAATAAGAATATTATTTATACAATTTTTCAGACCATTTTTTGATATAATCAAATGTGAGCACACACACACAAACCTTTCAAACATCAAATTTGTTTTATTAATACTTTTTCTTGATATTGTTTTTCGTGTATAAAATATTTTAATTGTAAATTTTTTTGATAACATACGTTTGTGTTTTTGTAGCTTGACTATTATTATTATTATTTTTACATTAAAGCAAATAAACCTGAAAACATTTTAATAGAACAGTAAAACATAAATCAAAATTATCAAACTAAAAAAAACCCTGCAATTTTTTATCTTTTATTTTAAATAAATCAAATAAATTGAAAATCATGAAAGTGATCATGTGATTAAAATTTATTTCAAAATAAATTGATTAAATGAAGAACAACTAGCCGTTTACGTAATTAAAACACTTTCCCCCACAAAAAGTAATCCAGTAATTTTTAATACATAAAATAAAAAAAAATTCTTTTTTCGCAGACGAGTATTTTCTAACAATTAAAGCAAAATAATAATATGTTAATGAGCAGGACATAATAACTTCTTATTTTGTTTACTGTTATACAATCATAATATTCAGATGATGATTAAATTAGTTTGTAACATGATTTACTCTTAATAATTTAATACATTTAATTAATCATTTAAACATTTCGTGTTTTCACTTGTTTGTAAACAAGTTAAAATTACTTTCTTGATTTTATTAGTTAAAGCGAAATTGGATCATCACTGAAGAGCTTTTACGTAATAATGTATTCTTATTAAATACTATTATATAATCAGATTACACTAAGTTTAGTGATTTGATTATTAAAACTATTTAAGAGCGCAATAATTTGTTATTCATTTGAAAACATTATTCATTTTTTTATGTTTGTTCTGCTGATTATTTATTTCTATTACTCCTGTGTGACGTATGTTAAAATTAATTTGGTACGTTGCCCCTCAAAAAATGTATGTACAGCATAAAGATCCAAGACCGATGTGTTTTCTATTAACACATAATGATATTTTTTCCAACATTTCCTGAAATATTTTGATTTTTCATATGTGTGTCAGAGGATTTATTTTTTAAAAAAATAACTTTGGTTTTGGAAGATTATATGATTTATATAGTCTGCGAATGTTAAGAAAATGTAATTTTAAGTAAGTCATAAGTTTAAGGCCTAGTGTCACTGAAGACACACCAAGTAGATGCGCTGATGCACTTGAAATCTATCGTTACCGAATGAACTCCCGTTGGCATGGCGAGTTAAGGCCTTATCATACGTATACGTATTTAGAACAATTGTCCTTGAAAGCAACCATTCCGACCAATTCCTACAAAGTTACGATTGCAAAGCAATTTTTTTCCCAGTGAGCAGAAAAAATTGCTCCAAATAAAAGCTGCTTTAAATCCCAGCAAACAAGATGGCTGTAAATATGACAGCTTCGGATTCCTCAAGCGCATCAGAAATGGCGTATAATATTTTAATGGCATATAATATTTTAAGCAAACACAGAATGCTGCTTCATTTCTGATGACGACCGTCAACAAAAACATGAGCGAAATAAAAGAAATAATATTTAATGATCGTTTTCCGAAACAGAAAAATTGGCGAAAAATTTTTCTATGAAAAGATAGGAAGCGGCTGTCGTCAGACATATGGTTTTGCTTACGACAACCCTTCACCTTCACAGTTTCTTGAAAAATTGTCCTAAACGGTTATTCCAAAGATACGTGTGGGATATGGCCTTTAGTTTGGAGAGGGAGTACCAGCTTAGGTGTTCTCCTCGTTATTTGACCATGGATTAAAATGACGAAGCCGGTCACCTTTCACCTTTATGTAGCTTTATAAATTAATTCTCCCTACGATCTAAGCATACACACAAAATGGTACAATAAGTGATCTAGTTATTTTAGTATTATACACGGTTAAATATGTCCTTTTTATAGTAAACGCGTTTAGCACTACTGTATTTTGCTTATTCTACCATCTTCTGCCGTGACTAGAGCCACAGGTTACTGTTAAGAGAACAAACGAACGTTATCAATTCCAAATTACTTCCATCAGCAACTGATTTCAATCACTTCTCTTCCTCTCATCGACATGCAAACGATTCTCCTTCGAAATCGTCTGCAGGTGAGGGGACACAGGTGCCAAGAGTCATAAATACGAACCATTTTCCTATCTCCCTCAGAACAGAAAAGCAGAAAAGTCATTTGTCACACTGTTATCTGTCAGCCGATATCGGGACTACTGAAAAACGTCTCGTAATTTGGCAACACCGGACCGACAGATACGATTTTGCTTAATGTCCCGTGGCTACTGTTCCGTTCCTTTTTCGAATGAATTACCTCCTCCCTGATAACAGACGATCTTTTTTTTCCTGTTTATTCTACTGGATAAATTTTTTTTCTTTCCTTGCTCACATTCGATTCTATTCGTTTTTGACACTCATAATTGAATACGTGTTTCGAACATTGAGGTGACAAATGAAAGGGGAATGTCAGGGTTTAATTCGCCGACATAAAACGCTACTAGCAGACGATTTTTTATCGGACGTTCGGGGAACGAGGTGTAATGAATAAGGTAGTATCTGGGAAGCACCGAAGTTATCTTTGTGGAACCAATTGCTTTGCAGTTTCTTTGAAATATTTAATTTTCTGAGGTATCGTAACGATTGTAATTTTAAAGGAAATATTCAAGAAATGAGATAAATATGAAGAGAAAATATGTTTTTATTGGAAGAGAAGTAGTGAAAAAAATAATTTTAAACAATCGTTGCGTTAAAAGGTTGTTTAGTTTGAAGTTTCAACTAAACATATTATAAATTGCTCTGTGTTTCGGTTTCGAAATAGTATGTACGATGGTTAAATGTGCCTTATTTTATGCAATATGTGCTTATATTATGGTAATTAATAGTTTAATTATCTTATCGATGTTCAACCATGTGTCCGGTTATTAAAATTCACACTCACATTTTAAATATTATATTTTCATATATATGATTATAAAGTACACTAGTATGTTTAAGTTTTTTTTAAACATTTTGTTAATGTGTATTTTCTTTAAGCTCTCGAGCACATTTTCCTTAGTGATCTTTTTAAAAGTTTATTACTTATTCTGTAGCAATATTAACTTGCTTAAAATTTCCATCTAAATATAATAATGATACATAAATAAATGATAAAAATAATCAATCCATGTTTATTTAATTAAACAAATTTGAACACGTTGAAATGACCAATTTCGATCAAAACACGCATTTTTTTAATTTTATTGAATACTCTTTTCCCTACGTTTCATAGAGCAGCGATCGCCAAACTTTTTTGACCTCACGGACCAGTAAATTCATAATTTAAATCCCGTGGACCACTAATTGGATTTTTTAAGTGTTAAATATATTTATATAAAAAAAACATGTGATCTCTAAGAACACAATCGATGCGTCTTAAAATATAACTTAACGGGATGAATGAGTATATTCCACAATTTTCAGGGAACCAGCGAAATTTTCTCGTGGACCAGTCAAGTTACAATCAATTTTATAAAATAGGAAAAACCGGAAGTGAGTTTTTAATCTACTAAAATTGGACATTTAAATTGCTCAAAATTTATCATGTGAGTTTGATAAATCAAAATATTATGAATGTATTTCTATAAATATTTTTGAACCTGATATTTATATTGTTTCCAAGAAAATGTACTAAAATATTTCTTATTGTATGAATATTGTTATAGTTAAGACCTGTTATTAAAATAATGGTCTCATAAAAACAGTCACATTTCTTATAGTACTTAATCAATCAGCTTTAATTTTTTAAAAAATTAATGAGACATTAAAATATTTTTGTACATTCTTCAGATAAATGCCTCTAATTTGTTTTAGTAATACTTTTACTGATATGTTTACTACTCTTTTCTCTAATAGCTATCAAGTTTTTTAAAAAAAATATTGCTTAAATTTCATCTATAATTGGGAATTTTAAAATTTAGATAATTTTTTTTTAATATTGTTAGTTAGATATATAATATTACTATTTATTGGTATTAATTCCTAGAAAAGCATTTATGATGCTTTGGTATGCTTTTTTTAAAGTACTTCGAACGTGTTCGAATACCTAATGTTTGTTAAAATATCGTTATATGTGTTTATATACTGAACGTGTGATCTTAAAACTGCTAATTCTGCAGTACATGTCTTGAACTTTATTTATAGTACATATTAAAAATAAACAGCGTTGGTAAAAGTAAACACATCATTGATTTAAGGAAATTTGATGCAAGTAGGCTTAAAAAGTTGCTTAAGTTATTGTAGACAAATATAAATTTTAATAATTAGAAACATTAGGAAGAGAAGTATGTATTAGAAAAGTTGTTTATTTTTATGTGATGTTTGTATTTTAGTGATTGTATGAATTATTTTTGAATAGCATTGGAGCTAGTTTTATACGGTAAATGCGTTCCTCAGAAAACCGTGTAAAAAGATAATATTCTAATGGAAAGTAGAAAGTACGTTCCACGTTGTCTTAAATGATGTATAAATTGAAATAAATAATTTTATTAAACTCAGAAAGCAGTATAACAAATTTGATGTAAACTCCGTTCTGTATAAGTATATGTGTATGTGTGGTCTTAAAATGACCACACTTTGCCAACGTGGGGATTTTGAGAACTAACTAATTTATCACGCACTATCCCATTAACACAGCGGATTTTCAGTAGTGCTAGGTTTCATACCCCCTACCAGGGACCTGATTTATTTACTTCACCATCGGTGGAGACCTCGTTTTGTTCTTAACTCTGTCTTAATAAGATCGTCATCCGGTTAATTTTAATGGTCAAATACTATTTCTGTGCATATTCCTCGAAAAGCAACGAATTTCAAACTGCATGTCAAGTGTAAAAGAGGTAAGGCTGTATTATTTTGTGATGACAGTTGCCCATGTCTAGGGCTAAGCCTTAGTACCACGAAAAATCATTCAACTCATTTAGTCGAAGTTAGGTCATCGGTCAAGCCTGTTTGTGCCTAGAGTTTTGAGCTTGTGCACATTTATTTGTTTCTAATTGCCATTTGAATGAGTATTTCAGAGGGGATCAGTGGCGTGGTGTACACCCCCGCAACCTAAGCATCGCAGTGGAGTCCAGAATTTTAAGGGGCCGAAAGCCTGACTGACACCAAGTTTGTAAGATCCGGCTTGGGACCCAAAACCTGACTTATCAAGAGGGCCCTAATATCCTCCATTACCTCACTGCATGGGATGCTATACACTGTCTCCAGGCGCTCAAAAGATCTTAAGATTTCTCTAAGTCTAAGGCCTCAAAGAGTTTTGAGAATTCCCTGTTCACGCCTCGACAGAAATTATCCCAGAAAGAATTTCGCCAGTGTGATTATACTTCTGTATTGAGGTGTCTTCCCAATTTGGAAAAGTGGCACTAAATATCGTACGTCTGTTAAAACAAAAAATGAATCGTGTGTGTATTTTCAAAATCCGATTTAAACTCACCAAATAAACATGGTAAAAATCACTTTTTGAACACGTCGTTAAAATCTAAAAATAACTTTTGATAATGAAGGTGAATATTGTGTGATACAAATCAAAATGTCAGATACATGAAATACTTGAATATCAGTAGCATGAGAAAAAATATCATTCGAAATAAGAATAAATGGATACACATTTTATTTTTATATGTTTCTGGATATCTTATATGTTAAACAGTTAAACATATTTCCTTAGAAGTTGGAAAAATACAATCTTACAATTACGGATTCATATATATATATATATATATATATATATATATATATATATATATATATATATATATATATATATATATATATATATATATATATATATATATATATATATATAGTGGGATATGTAGCAAAAAGAGCTGTTATCATGTTAGAAATAATTAATGCTCTCTAACAGGTCAATTACAATGATATTCAAAGGATATCAAAGTTGGTAGCTGATTGGTCACGATCGCGAACTTGAGGCCAACGTTGATTTTTGTAACCATGGATTTGAGTTCTGGAGCCCCTGAATCATTGATCAAGTGTTTATTAAAATATCGCTATAAAACACAACACGAGGGCTATTGGAGACTGACCTCGTATTTTTGAACCTTGGTGAAGAAACGAGGACGACACCTGAACTGGTACCTTCTCTCCAAACCACCACACCCGGCAACGGTGGCACTAGAGCTTAAATTCATGCTACGAGTTCCTGAGCATAACCTATAGGCTACCGTGATCCTGATGCCATTGAAGACCCGTGTAGAGAAACTGATTCACATAGTGACGTTTAAACCTCACACAGCTGAAAAAGCAGCTTCTTTGTATGTGTGTGAGTTCCTATGCACATATGCAGCCCTACATATTTGGAGTCTTAATTTCTGGCATCGCCAAGCCAGCCTTTGACAGTGAGAAAATCCCACTCCGCCCACGAGCCGGATGTAATTCGGAAACAAAATGGTTACCGCCTCCATCCTAAGACCCTGGAAAGGGCAGAGGAGTCCGTTGGAAAACACCGAAGGGAACGGTGCATTGCTCCCTCCCTCACAAATATCATATTCTGAACTCAAATGAAATAACCAATATTTTGAATAACTTCAATGTAATTGTATATACTGCAATTAATAGATGTGACGTAAATAAACTAAATATTGAAATTCCTAACTTTTGCACTAACATTAATTTTTTCAAACGTCACAACGTTAAATCTATCGAAACTAAACTTATTTGGCGTGTTAGGGAGGTTAGTGGCTCCAAGCCCTCATGCAGTTTCAAAGTGCAACATTAATATAAAAATCGAATAAAAAACGTATGTGATATTAGTACTAGTGTTCTTATAGTAAAAAAAATTATAAACATCTAAGTGATTTTATGTCGCTTTCTTAAATGCCTAGTAAATAATTCCTCAAAAATCAAAAGAATTTGTTGTATTTCTCAGTATAAGCTTATCATATGTTGTTAAGGAAAGCATGTAATAACTCTAAATATTTATTGACAAAGTGATATTAATGTGTAAAACTATATTAGGTAGTGGATTACATTTCGATGTTGTGCATGGACATATTTTTATCATTTAGGAATATCTTTCATGTTAATTTTTGAATAATTGTGTTAAAAAGTTAATTGTATTTTCTTTTCTTAATAAATCTAAGAAAAAAAAATTCAAATTTTTTTCTTCAATCAGCTTATTACTTACAGACGGACAAAAACCATGCTAAGAAATTATTATTCAGGAGAAAATTTTAAGCAGTATTGGAAACCTAAAATCTTCTTACTATCACAATTTTGAGACTTTTACATTTTAAATTCTATATATTTTAATCTTTTAAGAAATAACTTACTTTAACCTCTAGGACGATTAGAAGTCCTTAAAACCTACTGTAAAATAATCATTGAAACTGGGCCACGCCACTTTAAGATATCCCACTACCCTAAAATCATGATTTTTTTCAAAAATGGACACATTTTTTTATGATTTTATTTTATAGACCATCTTATTACCTTAATAAAAATACCAAGCTTTTTAATGTCCGTTCACTATAACAAAAACTGCAAGTGTTTTAATAAAAGAAGATGCCATAACTTTACACAAGATGTCAAACATTAAAATGCATTTTACTCGAAATGGGTTTTTTCGAAAATATCAAACGGGGACAGCGATTACTCAAAAACTTTTGAAAGTAATTTGTTGAAATTTTTTGTGAATGTTTCGTATAACAGTAGAAGTGTTTTGACTTTCAGATTTATCAATAACTGTTTTATTTCAAAATTTACAGTCCTTTATGTGAATATAGTCACTGTTTTTTAAGCAATTTCATATAGTCACTAACATAGAGGTCTCTAGTTTTTGTAAAAAATAAACTACTTATTATCCTGAAGGTCATTTCAAACATGAATAACGAAGTAACACATTAAAACTGAAAAATTGAAAATTTGTTCAAAACATTTTTGTACATAGCGGGCCCCGTTTATGTAATTGTTTGTACATTTTCACCAGTTTTTTCCCATTTTAATAATAATATATATATTTTTTTGCAATTTCAATTTAACGATTTTTTCCTTAAAATATACTAAATAAATCTAAAAATCACAAAAAAATCTTCATATCTCCATTTTTTTTCAAAAAAAAGTTGTCGCAAGTAGCCGGATACTTCAAATGGCGAAAAATGTAAACAAAGTACCTTTTTTTTTTGCTTAAAAGTTGAATGAATGATGGAAAATCAAAACATTTTTAATCCAGAATTGCTAAAAAAGTGTTTACATGGAGGTACACAAACTCCCAATGAAAGTGTAAACAGCGCAATATGGTCTCGTGTAACGAAGAGAACATTTGTACAAATAGAAGTATTATCATTGGGTACATAAGATGCAATTTCACCATTTAATATGGGAAATGTATCAAGAACAGAAATTTTGAGAAAACTTACTATTGAGCCAGGTAATTACACAATACAGGTAATGCATCGCGTTGACAAACATAGGCTGTTAAAGACTAAATATTCATATTTACAAAAAACAAAGGAAGTTAGGAAAGAAAAAAAAAAGACTTAAAAGGAAGATGGAGGGAATGATGAGATTTAAAAAAATGCAGATCACACACAATTGAAATATGGGGAGTAATGTTTTAATAAAAAAGTAATTATACATTTAAATTCATTTATCTCAAAATGTAAATTTTTGATGTTCTACGTACCTTTTCTGGAAATATAATGTTGACAGGTACATAAGTTTATTATGACATATTTATAATGACGGCTAATATATGCTGAAATGAGCTTTTTGTAAGAAACTCAAAAATTTACTTTTGCAATTTTTTTATGTGAAAAATAGGTCAAATTACGCCATGTTTGATAAAATATTTTATAAATTTTTAAAAATTTCTAAATTATATAGCTAAAAGCTCATTTCAATATATTGAGAATGGTGTACTTAAATTGTATCACGTCAAGCATGTACATGTAACAAATTTTGAGAAAAGGTACATCGAAAACAGCCGATTTAACTTTGCCGTTATAGAGGTTTCCAATTCTCCTTAAGAAAATTCTGGAAACAATCTTAAAAGAGTTAAAAGTGTTCTTTCTTTATACCATCATACAATTACGCCACTACAACCTTTTTCGAAATATTCCAAAAACTATTTTCCGAATGTATGCCGATTTTTTTTAAATATATTAATGCATATGGTAGATTTAAGTTGATAATGGAATGTAGCATTATTAATAAAAGTAAAATAAAAAAATTGTTACCGGTTAAGCCTATTATATTTGCGCATTTTGAAAACTAAGCCTTATATATATACGAAACGAATGTTGTGCACTGGAAAATGTGATAACATTTACTGATGTAAGATTTTAAGAACAGATGCGAATTAAACAGAATCTTATTTAATGTAAACACACTTTTTTCTTTAACATTTTTAGAGCATTATTCTTAAGTCAAAATGACGCCAAGAAATCAAATCAATTTTTTGTCTCAGTTCGCAATGAAAAATATTTCCTTTATAAGTATCTTTTATTATTTTTCTTTTTTGTCACCTCATAGTTTACTAATTAACAACACACTTCCTGTAATGCATTACTTTTGAAGTATATATCTTCTTTATTGAAGGGCTCTAAGCTACTAAAATGCTTATTTTACCAGACAAATTTGAAGTGTTAAAAATCAGACTATCAATTAATAAAGCCACAAAAAAATGGGAACATACATAAAACTTTAAATAAATTTTAGCCCGGCCACTTCTTTAGTTTTTAATAGATTAAAATTTACATTCTGATCAATTCATCCGTATGAATTTAGAACTTAGATTTACATCTACATGAAATATATGTAGAACCTCAGAAGGAAAAAGAACGAATATATCTTTCAAAATCGATGTAAATAAGAGTTTATTGAATATCAAAAAGAAGGTTTAGCCCCCAGCAAAAGTTTCGATGAAAACTTACTGCATTTTACTATACCAATAAATATATATACAAAAGTATAACACACAAAAATTTTTATCAAAAAAAGAAACAAAAAATAGCAGATGTCTGATAAGAACGGGTTTTGTGGAAAGTGTCACAAAAGTAGGAGAGGGTTTAAAGGGCGAAATAAATTTAGAAGAAATCTAATTTTTAAAGTTATTAGATCTACAGACTTCAAATTTGGCAAACAGCTTTCCTTTGTTAAATGGAAGAAGAATAAGAACAATATTCCGGCAAATCGACTTTATAGGATGTTGCTGGCTAGAGGGTATAGATAAACACATAATTAACGGTTTTAAAGTATTAGACCTACAGACGGGAAATTTGGAGTCCAGAATTCCATTTTTTTTTTTATTGAATATAGATCCACTAAGAAAGGGTTTCGGTTCAATAAGTTTCGAGGAAAGGGATTACGGAGACATAAGATATAAATATACTTACTTTTTAAATTAAAAAAGCAAAATTTATTTTATTTTTCTTCTTAATTCTATACCATAGAATCTCTTTTAAGCATATATAAACTTTGAAATTATGGGAAAATAATTCAATTACCCCAACGTACATGTGGTTCTTAAAACTTTATTTAATCATTTCTTAATTTTATTTATCCGTATAAAGAGCACGGCGATATAACGCGCACCTGTACTTTCAAGCTACAATTTTTAATGTATAGGTAATGTTTTCCATGTAACGTGCACCTCTTTTTTTACAAAGAAACCGGAAACTTAAGTGCACAATGCTCGTATGTTTTGAAGTCATTTATTTGAGATAATATTCCAAGCTTTTGAAAAGAAAAAAACAGTACACTTCCTCTTTAAGTTGATAAAAAAAATTCATTTCTTGTTGATTTCCATCATGCAGAAGTCTAATTTTTTTTGTATGTCAATCTTTTTTTTAAGGCGCTCTCATTTTTATACCCATCAGAATACCGCTCCATTGTAAATTTCCATCTTATTTTTTGTGTTAAAATTGCGCGTTATGCCTCGGTTTTTACGGTAATTGAAAAGTTTCGATTAATTAGATATAATTAACTAATAAGTACTCAAGTTAAATGACTATTAATAATTTATTATCAAATCTTACATCCTGGTTTTTTTTAAAGTAAGAATTAATAATTATGAAAATTAGATTTATAAGATTCGTTCATTATCAATTACCTCATTATTGTATAAGTTTTATTTTACTTGTAACAACTATTACATCAATGCAATTTTTTTAACTACCTTACTGGAACAAGTATAAAATATATTTGCTTTAACATAAACTTAAAAATAACGTCTTCGACGTTCATTTACTGTTCTCGTACAGATAATATTAATGAAATCACCTTCAATGAAAAGTTTTCTTCAGATTAACACCCGGATGTAATCGGATTACATTAAATACCCATTTTAACGACGATTTTCTTCCACCCTTAACCATTTCCCTCGTCTTTTCCTTTTATGGTGTCGCGGGGCCATTGGAACTGTCGAAGCAGAAAATATAAATCGAATTTCGTTTCCTTCTTCACAGTTCTACAAACCCACCGATTTCCCCAAGACTTCATTTATAAGCGCTAACAAATGACGGAAACAGTCAATGAAAACTTTCCCCCTGTTACTTAACTTTAATCTTTACGCCGTGGTATTTGAAGAACAATACAGAAAAGAGGGAAAAAAAGAGTATATTGAAATACCCTTTTCCCCAAAATCCTCGTGGCTTAAATTTCGCTTTACATACTTTGGAAAATGTGTTCCACTCTTAGATAGGGAAAAAAAGTATTCCTCCTCAACAACGTTCCGTACGATTCATGATGAGTTATTGCTGTATTAGGTATCGCACGCGCAATTAATCATGAAGCTTTCCTACGTTCAAGACCGAAAGCGTTTACTTAATTAGTGATATTCATTATGGAGGTCTTGATTAATTGGTCGGGACAAGCGGTCCGGAACCTACGTGGGAAAATAGTTCGTAGCTTCGCCTTGTCGGAGTGGGAAAATAAAAAAATTGTTCTAGCGCACCCAAAAATAACTCCGAGTGGTTCTGTCGGACAATGCGATCGTAAAGGCGTTCTTTTTTTGATTTTTGCATTGGAAAAGATGGATAGCCAATTCTTTCCGAGGTATCAGAAGGCTTAGAAGGGCTTGGTTATTACAATGTGTTGTTTGGCTAAAGTGTTATGATGCATTTCCTAAATGAGAATTTTACAAGGGATGTAATTTTGCACTTTTATTGGAAGGGCGGGACATTTAGAGGGTTAATTACATATAAATCAATAAGTCGTCTGGTCCATCATTTTTTGACCATTTGTTAAAATCGGAGTGATAATTATTTCTTAGAAATTGGTTATGATATTGCTTTTGTGGAAATTGTCAGTATCTCAAAAAGCGTGAAGATGAAACAATTTCAAAATCATATACTAATCATAGAATAAGAGCCTTATTGAACTATAACAAAAAATACGCTGGGGATTTAATGTAATTTCTTAGTCTGTAACCTCATTTTCTCTTAGAAACAAATGTCGTACTTTATTTTAAAAGGCAAATAACGGTTTCAAGTCTATTTTTAGTCCAAAAACTGGAAATTGGTAATTCTTTTCTTAATTACTCTGCAAATTTTCATTTATATGTTAATATAACTAGTACACTTCGAATCGACTTTACATTAATTATGGGTTTCAATCATCTAACGAACATCTAAATAGGTGTTTAATTTATTATGTTTTACTCTATGTGCTGCAGGAATTGTTTAATTATACATATAGATCACACACACCTTGTCAACAAATATGAGGAATGTGAAACACTGTTCCGAATGGAATGGTCAGTGCGCTTGCTCGACTTGAGCCCAAGAATGTCTAGGACATGCTTGAAAACATCTTTTTCTTCTGTGCAATCCTTCCCTAAACCTTAACGACTTGACAACATGAGAACGGACACAGGCCCCGTTAACTGAGATTGACTACTTGCTTGCAGGTATGGTTGATTGGTTGTCGTGTTTATGGAAATGGAGTTATTTTCTTATATACCACCTCGGCGACATCCAGACAGTTGCTTGCAGGTAAAAATCGTCAATGTGGGAGGGCTTTCCGAAAATGTCAAGATGATATTCCTTCCTCTCTTTTTTTTGCTGTATGTATGTGTGCATGTTTGTTTATAATTTCTACAATTATAGTTCGCACTCTTTTCCTATATATATATATATATATATATATATATATATATATATATATATATATATATATATATATATATATATATATAGTTCAAATTTTCAATCGT
This sequence comes from Trichonephila clavipes, assembly GCA_019973935.1. Classification (NCBI taxonomy): domain Eukaryota; kingdom Metazoa; phylum Arthropoda; class Arachnida; order Araneae; family Nephilidae; genus Trichonephila; species Trichonephila clavipes. The sequence goes on along the minus strand of BMAU01008215.1, from coordinate 453,115 downwards.
TAATAAAATACTTTTAATTCATCCACCGAAGTTCAAATATATTTTTAAACATAGTAGATGACACTTGATGTTTAGACAGTTTTTTTTCAAATATTAATTAATTAATTAATTAATTTTAACTTTGAATTTAATCGGTGTTCTTTCTTACGTAGTTAAAACCACCTGCAATACATGGCGTCAGTACGTTTTTCTAACGAATTTTTTCTTGGCTTCAAATACATTTTTTTAAAACTTGTAGTGGATGATACTAGTTATTTTTCACATATTAATTTATTAATTAAATTTAATTGACGAAAAAAAATTCTTTGTAGACCTAAGTAGGAATTGACTTTATTTTTTTTATATTACTTGTTTGTGTATAATATCCTTTATGCGGTTCTTATGATTCCTGCGTTTCTATCTCCATGTGCTGTGCACAAAAAATAAAATGGTTTTAATCAAGCAAAATTACAATATTTTTATATATTTTTCCTATATTCACGCACGGTCAAACATTTTTAAAATTTAGATTGTTTACATAAAACTCGGCACAGCATACACAATTGAAATTTCAGCACTCATATCATCGTGGATTATTATTTCCTTTTATAAGTTATAATTTAAAAAAATTATTTAAAAATATTATTATTTTAAGCAATATTTAAGAAAATATGACTGTGTGTATATTTGAATAAGTAAAATGTAATTTATTCATATTCATTTAATTAGAAAATTCATAGAAGAATAAATAAATATGAAAGTACTAGAATACAATACGTAGATCAAAGCATAGCGTTTTTTTCATATTTGAAACAACAATAAAATAAAACACCATAATAGCCTGCAGGTTACAAAAAATGCACAGATATATAAAAAACAATTGTGTAAAATGAAATATTTTCCAAAATGAATAAGAAGTATTCTGCGAGAAAACGAAACAAACTTTTCAGAATTATTAAGAAAACATTTTTTTTTCCAATTGGCATTGAATTCATTTTTATTGTACTGTTACTTTTCATCAATTTGTGTGAGATTTAATTTTAGGCTCTGTAAAATTATAAATATAAAGTGAAACAGCAGACAATATTTAACTAAATAATATAGTTAAAAATAATTCGCACACACAAGGTAATATTATTTTGTAAATGTAATAATACAGATGCACCCTGTAGTATACTTTTTATTAATGATTCAACTATATTGCTTACTTAAAAAAAACCCTAATGTACATGAAACGTTCACAAAACATTAAAAATATAATGAAAGTCTGGAACAAGTTGAACTAATAGTTAGTTTGAGAGATGAATGACTTTACGATAAGACATGTATTTCTGGGAATGAAGTTAGCAATGATTAATAGATTTGAAAGCAAATTCGTAATTTTTGAAAAGTGCATTTGAATTATTGTAAGAAAAATCATTACTCCGTATAGATTTATGAACTGCATTTATAATACATGGTTCATTAAAAGTAATAAATTAAGTAATTCTGCTTAGAAGAATTTCTTTTTGATTTGTAACAATTACCTAAAAATAGTATAATTTAACATTATTAGTAAACTGACTTTTAAAATGAGTGTTTAAGCAATTGAATAATTTTAATTTTGTTACGTTTGTTCAATGTAAAGTATAAATTTTAAGTAATTTCGCCAAGTTGGCACAAGATTGTACATTTTGACGATCTTGGAAATTTTAGTAAACATTTTCTCTCATTTGTAACAAATAATTGAAACATAGCATAATTTAACATCTTTACTAAAAACACTTTTTAAATGGTTTTTTTTTATTAAATGTCAAACGTTTATTAAAAGACAAAAACTGAGAGAAATATCGTAGCAAAGCTCAAAAATATCTTTGATGCAGATTCTGAGAACGAAAATGACATGAATAATGCATCTTCTGTTTCCACGTCATGCGAGATGAGGACTTCATGAAAAATATGCGCACTTGTTTAGATGCACATTCCAATAGTGAAATGAATAACCAAATGGAAGACATCATCGAAAAATTTTATGCCAAAAAAGATGATGCAAAAATATGTGTTTATCCTTTTCCAAAAACTTAAAGAACGTTTTTTTTTTCTCTTTTTAAAAAATTTAATTTTATATTCAATTTCTAGAACTTCTTGTGATTGTTTTTCTTGCATTAAATTTTATTTAAATACAAGCATATGCACATATCTCTATAAATAAAATAAAATCTAATAAACTTAATTTTGTTTATATATATATATATATATATATATATATATATATATATATATTGTGAATTAATTTTTTTGTTTAACACATGGATATCACAAAAATTGAGTTAAACATCAATCAAATTTGCTCATTTTATATTCATCGATAAATTATTAAGTTCAAAAGAATTAATGTGACAGTTTTGTTTAAAAAATTCCATCTAAACTTTGTATGATAATTTTTTAAAACATAATTTCCACAAGAATGATAATTATGATGAAAAATTGAAAAACTTTACACCACAAAAGTCACATTCACACTAAGTACATGAAAAGTTAATCCGACTTACTTATCTTCAATCATTCTTGATGATGCATTGTCAACCTTCGAATAAAGATGAATATCATCATTCATGAACATAATTAGTGAAATTAGAGAACTCTTTACTAATAATATCCCACAATGAAAGGGCTTTTGCCTCGAGAGCAGTATGTAGAATTATAATAAATAATTATGTTCTTAGATGTAATATTTATTAACACCCTTGGGTACTATTAGTTATAATATAGCTGTAATTAACTATGTAATATGCTGTTTAATATTCAGATAGCTTAACCAAGCTTTATGTATGATTCATACCCTCATATTATATTTAAATGAATGCTTATTAATAAGATTATAATGGAAAAATGTTAGATATATTGGTAAATAAATATAGATGATGGCTTTTGTAGGAAAAGTAAGGAATTTTTAAAAGCAATACGATTCATTTAAACTCTAAATTCTCTTTAAAGTTACCATTTAGGAAATCTAAAAATTACAATATAAATCAGTTTTGAAAACAAAGACATGAAAAATTATATGATATATATATATATATATGTGTGTGTGTGTGTATGTGTGTGTGTAATAATTCCCTCTCTAGTATCCTTTTGTTAACTCTTTGTACTAATTTTTAAACAAACTTTAATGCTTTGGTTTAAAAATAACGTTGTATAATCTTAATCGTAATCGGCGAGTCCGAAATCCCTGTCCCGCCCATTCTATCCCCAATCAGAACCACTACTATATAATAGTCACTGCCGGTATAAAAGCGAAAAGTTATGTGTGTGTGAATAAAAAGCTGAACGTCCACTGAAGATGTTTTCTTGAAACCACTCGACAATTACCACACTCGGCCAATACTCTACATATATACATAATTAAGATTATTATAAATTCTTAAATGAAAGTGCTGCCAAGCATATTTAAACACAACAATAACGCGGACAACGTTTGGCAAAATTTCGTGAATTGGTAACGTATTTTCATTTTGGTGAAATTGGTTGATAGTATTATATGTTAGTACCTTTTATTTATGTTTTTATTAAAAGTAAGAATTTGTGTTACATAATACTAATTTTGATTCATAACTTTAATAAATTTATTTTGTTTCATACGTTAATGTTTGTTTTACTTAATATAAAAAAAAAAATCTTAAAATATATAGTCTTGAAAAGAATGTATAATTTTTTTCACAGAACAAGATAATTGTCTGTATATTTCGGGCGATAAAAAGACCTACGAATTAATTTTCCGCTGTTAAAAAAAATCCAAAAACATATTGTAATTTTTATTATTAAAGTATGGAGAAATTCTTCAATACAGCATCTACAATAAAGTTTGGTGAATAGAAGAATAATGGCCGAACTTGCAACACTGTCGACAAGTACCGTTGCACATGCGTAGAAGCAGGTTTTGATCTGCCCCCACCGTTGTTTAGTTGAGCGTTGTTTGTGTTCCATGTAAGACTTGTTTTACAAAGTGCTCGTTCAGTGCTCTGGTTCTTAATTGAGAACAGGAAAATGATGGAACAAAAGATCAATTTTAAGTTTTGTTTTAAGCTTGGCAATATACTAAAAGAAACTTATGCGATGGTGGTACGTATTCATGAAGTTCAAGGACTTTCAATGAAGTGTGTGTGTGTGAGAGTGGTTCACCCGTTTTTGAGAGGGCCGGAAATGTTTTTGACAATACCCGAAGCGGAAGATCGGTGACCTTCGTCAGTGATGAATACATTGAGAAAGTGAGGAAATAAATTGCAAAAGATCACCGATTAACTATGCGCATGATAGCTGATCAACTGCAAATTAACCGTGAATCCGTGCAACAAATATTTATCCAGTATTTTGGGATGAGAAAAGTGTGTGTGGGAGGGAGGGGGTTCGTAGGGTGGGACCCCCATTACGCCCTACGCACAACAAGGTTTATGGCTTTTTATTCACGTTGATGTTCATCCTCACACAGCCAATATCTTCAAACAGTTCCTTTCAAAAAGGGGAGGGTGCAAATTGAATATCCACCATACTCGCCTGATCTCAATCCTCCAGTCTTCTTCCTATTCCCACGACTCAAACTCGCGTTGAAAGGAAAGAGGTTTGACGATATTCCTGATATCCAATGAAACGTGACGAGGCTTTTGAACAGCACCCCAAAAGAAGATTTCTTGCAAAGTTTCCAGGACATGTATAGCAGATCTCAGCAGTACATAGTTATGGACTATTTCAAAGGACAGTATGGTAACTTTCGTTAATATTTCATTTACATTAATGTTACATGACTATTCACCGAACTTTATTGTCAAAGGTTGTAGGTAGATTTAGTAATATTTTTCAAAAATAAATTTTATTTTATCGAGGCAACTCCCTTCGTCAGTTTTCGTAGCTGCTCTGTAAATACAGTGAATTGTGGTCATTCTAAAAATTAAATTTCTATCATTAAATAGAAAATTAGTATATATATATTATGATAATAGATATGTATTAAAGATAGACTTTTATTTGTATCTCAAGTTATAATTTTCAAAATCCCTGAGAGCGATTTAATTTAGTTGCACTCAAATAAATAGTTGAATATATTTCAATCGATAAAAAAAATCATTTAATAAGTGATATCTCATCATGTTGATGGAAGTTGAACCTCAAACAAATACTTTCAGATATGATTTCGCAAAGCAATTCAAAATAATTTCTTTAATAGGTATAAGTAATTTATAAATGCTATTTTTGCTTATAATTTTTAAAATGGATATAAAATTTGGCTTCATAGGCAAAACTTTTTTAAAGTTTGAAAAAAATAATATAAATTATGTCTTTAAAATAAATGAAATTTGTTTCAAGCGTATTTTATAAAGATAATTTTTACAGCTGATCAGAAACAAAAACTAGAATAAAAATAGATCTTCGAAAATTTTCTAGAAATAGAATTTAATTGAAATATATATAAATATATATATATATATATATATATATATATATATATATATATATATATATATATATATATATATAATGCAATTGAAAAATTCCGAAGCATTGATGATTCATTTTTTTGTCTTGGAATCATAGAAACATAATTCTGGATCAAAGTGTGTGAGAGAAGTAGAATTTCAATATTTATTCTCGTATTCAGCTCTATTGATGCTATTTTTTAATATCCTTATTATTTTTCTAGATGAAAGAACTATTTTGTTGAATCATATTAAAAAATTCAGTAATAAAAAATAAACTTTTCAGACGTTTTCGCAGTATAATGTAAAATGATTTAAAACATGAAAACTTTACATCATTTTAGAGTAAATTTAGGCTTAGAAAACATTTTTTAGACATTCCTACAATCATCAAAGAGATAGTGATGTTAAAATTAATTTCGATATATATGTATAACTTACTTTTTTAAGCTCCTGTATTTCGAAATTTAGGATTTAAAAATATGCATTTTTTTGCTTGTAACTTGTTTGAAAAGAGTTATGAGTAAAAAAAATCAGCAATTACAATTTGTTTTTATAATTTATATATCTCTTCATATGCAATATTAAAAAAAAGTTTTTGAGATATAATAGAAAAATGATTGTAAAACTGCTTTATATTAATTTTATGCTAATAGTATCCATTCATTTTATCCTTAAGAGGAATTTGTTAGAAAAAATATTCGAACTATCATAATACAAGTAATGTCTAATATTAATTTTTATATAAATGGTACTTCTTTGAAAAATAATACTTATAAGTTGAGATTCATTTTTTGCTTGGAAAAATTATATTGATATTTGAGCTTCTTTCAAGATATATTTGATGTTTTTTTATTAGAAATATAATAATAATTTATATATCATCGTGTATACTTTCAAAATGAAATTGCTTTTAAAAAAGTAAAATGGTTTTAAAATTAATAATTTCAGAAAAGACCTTTTTCTGTACATTTTTCCAAAAGATTATTAAAAACATTAATTTATTTATAAAAGTTAATACTGAGCATCTTCTATGAAAAAGAAAATATCATTTATTCATTAAATTAAATCTTTTAAATCAACTTTTGACTTTTTTTCCTTGTATGACAACTTTTTTTTTTGAAAATATTTTTAATCCTTTAATATGGCAATTACAAATCAATAATTTCAATTTATTTATACAATGTTTATGCTATTTTTTTTTTCCTATACAGAAATAAATGTTTTTTAGCTCAGTAAAAAGCTTATTTTAGTCCTAGTGAAACTGTACCTGCCGTAATTAACTGATTTTTATATTTTGTTGTTTTGTTCATTTCTCTATATTGGATTGAGAAATAAAGACAATATTTTTTGTTAGAACAATACATTTATAATTTTCTCCTGATTTATACAATGTTTATGCATTAAATCTCCCAGACGTACATGCATGTTTTTCTTAAATGCGATCCCTTACTACGCGCAGTTATCAGTAAAACTATTCCGAAGTTTTTGGGGCGCAGTAAAGTGACCTTCACAGTGTTTCCGAAGGATTTCAACGCTGAACACCTTTGGTGAAGGGAACGCGAAGCGTACCTCCATCCCATATTTAGAAGTATTGGGCCTCTCATGTTGAATGGCCTGAATTGAAAGGCAGCTTCCTGGTTGGTGGACACGGAAGGAGCAAGTGGGTGTGGATAAGATGAAACGAAAATTGTTGAGATTTTTCCTGATAAGCAGACGATAGACTCGAATGCTATTGGTCAAGAGGAAACAGTGAGCTGACACTCTATTGGCTGCCCTGGAATCATCGAAGGATGTCAGAGAAAAGATTTCCTATTAATACCTTTTCCCCCTACAATACAACGTCTACGCGTACCTAGATGGAAAACGTTAGCACTAAGGCAGTGTTTCTCAAAGTGTGGGGCGCCCCCCTGGGGGGCGCGATGACCCTACAAGGGCGCGAGCGTATCGAAAATTTAAAGATTTTTTAAAAAAAATAACCGGAAAGAGAAGTAAAACAAAATGCTTTCTTCCATAAAAAAAAAAATACACACAACAACACACTGACATAATTTATATTTATTATCTGGCTTTTTTCCGTCATCAAATAGCTATCTTTGATCCCAAAACCAAATTAAAGAAAAAAACATTTTTGTTTTATTTGCTGTTTTTCCTCAATGAGAGATTTTTTTTATTACGTTTTAACATAAAATATTACTCGTTAAAAGAAAAACGAAACCCAGACCCTGAGAAAATTCTAAGAAGATAAACAATTCACCGCTGTAACTATTATTGAAATACTGTACATTAGTTGTAGAAAAAGAAAAGGAAGTCATTATTCACTTTTCAGCCAGGCTGCATAGTACGTTTGCTAATCATTTGATTGACCTTCAATCTTATGGTATGGTTATTATCAATATTAGAGTTCCCTCCATCTTTCATGCGTTTGCTTTTCGCTTAAGGAAATTGTAAATAATTGAGTTTTGCGATATTTGGAAAAGAATTGATTGGTTTAACATTTCTGTAGGATAATTGAAAAGTGTCTGATTTGCGTCCTATATTATGGTCTTGTACTTTTGAATCATTTTAGTTCAGTTTTATTGGATTTTTTTTTCTCAAATCATCAAAGAACCCTTGAAAGAAGGTAAGCATACTTTCTATAAATTAAAATATTCACTAGAATTCCAATTTGTATCGTGTACAGTAAAAATAATTCTAAACAAATGATTGGGGTGACTGAGTCCCCACTACCATTAATGTTAGTATCGAGTACGCGCCTGCTCCCGGGTTAAACTTTTTGAAATCTTCTCGCTTTAAATGTTAAAAAAGAAACACAATTATTCTTCATCAGAATTTTATATTCTTTTTCATAATTTAACATTAATTCTAAATGCTAATTGTGTGAGGTTTAAAATTACAGTTCTTTTAAACAGTTATTTACAATTATAGCATTTATCTTAAAAAAATCATTTTACATTTTTGTATACAATGTCGTGCACACAGTTTTACTCTCCTTACAGTTCAGCTATTATATCAAGAATAATGTTTTATTTTTTTTTAAAAAATGAACTCGTGCGAAGAGTCGGTGTTTCAGCCAGTATACGTTTGATGTATCAGTACTGAAGAAGGTATTTTATAAATAATTTCTTATTACTGAATTTGGGCCGCGGTAGCCGAGTGGTATAGGTATCGGATCGTGGCTTGCCTTGTCACGAGATCTGAGTTCGAGCCCAGTACCACTAAAGACCCGCCATGTAGGGCAGCGATGCATGTTAAATCTGTTGAGTTGAAACTTTTTCCCGTGGTGTGGTGTGGTAGTTAGGAGAGAAGGGTGCCAGCTCAGGTGTCATCCACGTCACTTGACCATGGTTCAAAATTACGTGGTCCGTCGTCAAAAGCCCTCGTGCAGCTGAACAGTGCGACGTTAATATTCAATCAATCAATCTTATTACTAAATTAAGAACAAGTTTAATAATTATTAGGGACTTCCACGGGCTTTTCTTGTAGGAAAGTTTTTCAAAGGAAGGTTTTAATATCAGAAATTGACACTTAAAGAGTTATTTTTCTATATTTAGCTGAGATCTATATTTTGTCTTCAAGGCATCCACTGCAGAAAATCCGGTTTGCAAAGGTAGGATGTTGAAAATGGTAATAGTATACGAAGTGCTTTTGTTTTCAGTACAGATAATTCCTCATCCACCTCTACCCCAAATTCAAAGAGAGATTTATTACAAAATTGCCCCTTTTAATTTTTCACTGCATGTGAAATCTATGAAGATTTCTTCTTCGGAAGTTGAGAGCCCTTCTGGAGTATCTTGAAATAGATCCCTAATCCACTCGTAACTTGCTACCAAGCTGTCCTCATCCAGAAAATACTTTTAAAAATTCTTTGCCAACATAGCTAAATCATTTTACATGTTTTAAAACAACTTTCACATGTTGTTCTACAGATTTGTAAGTTTTAACACATATCGAGCTGGGGCTTTTTTTTTCCATCATTTACTTCAGTAGTGGTAAATCAAAATTTAAGTATTTTTTATAATACTTATCGCCTTGATTTAATTTTCGGAACCATGCTCGTTCGTCTGTGTACTTACGACTTGCTTACGACTTAAAAATGTATGTATGATATTGTTTTAATCTACTGCCGTAAATACTTAATTACCGTGAATTACAATTAACATGGAAATTTAAAAAATGTACATTCAAGCTAGATTCGGTAGCTATAGGGAGTAATCGAGTCGACCAAAACTGACTGGAATTGTACCAGGAAAAGCATTTTTACATGTTTTACGCAGACGTCCGATAGGTAGCCCAGACTCACGCAAATGTACCCTATAATGCCAGATGTGACGGATATGATAGAGAGCGATATTGACTAGACTATTTTTCTAATGACATTTGTGCTTTGAGAAATGAATGCTGAAGGAAATAAATCTTTAATTAAATACATCATTTTGCGATCTGTTCCAATTTAAAAATTAGAGAAAGGAAAATAACATAATTCTAAGTAATATATATTTTAAGTAATTTTCTTAAAATATATATTACTTAAAATATACACAAAATTTAATATACTTATCGTATTAATTTGTACGGTTTATAATTAAGATCGTATTGTAACTTTAGTGTCTCTCTCTCAAAGTGCATTTTTATTGCAGTAAATACATTATTGTTGTACAGGGGGCGAGACAAAAATTATGATTGAAAATTGGGTCGCCAGTATTGAAAGTTTGAGAAACACTGCTTTTAATGTATGAGTGGCGCACAGAGTATTTTTAGGACTAATTAATTAATACTAAATTAAGAACAAGTTTAATAATTATTAGCTACTTCCATGGGCTTGTCTTACAGAGCAAAGTTTTTGAAAGGAGTTTCAAGATAAGAAATTGACCCTCTGAGTTCATTTTCTATATTTAGCTGATATCTATATTTTTGTCTTCTAAGCAACCACCGCATTTTGTAATATGTTCCAATTTAAAAATCAGAGAAAGGAAAAATAACTTAGTAATTATCCTATTACTTAACTTTTTTGCTTAAAAGTAACATATACAAAATTTAATACTTATGTCATGAATTTGTACGGTTTATAATAAATATTGTTGCTTTATCGTAAAAGTGCATTATTATTATTGCATTCAGTAAATTATGTATAAGGGGGGCGCAATAAAAATTGTGATTGAAAAGGGGGCGCCAGTATTGAAAGTTTGAGAAGCACTGCACTAGGGAGCGAATCATGTAACTTTTAATCGGCAGTTAAGAGGTTAATAAAACTTGATTTTATCAAAATTATCTATAATCTTTCATTTAATTTTATTATTAATTTAATTCATTTTCTATTTTATTTTTCCTTCAAAATCTCATTTTCTCACATATGTGAGAGTTTTGCAGTTCGAATTACACTGACACATAGCTATTCACACAATGATTGGTCTAGCTCATCTTCCAAACTTAAATGTAAAAATAGCTGATCATTCTGGTAAGCCAATCATAGAAGATACTGTCCTTACTAATGCATCCTAACTTTTCCATCCAAGTTTTTCTGATCTCACACCCGGATTTCTTTGCGGCAACGCTTGCCCCGCCTACTCCGAAACATGAAAATTTTTATAATCTTGATTTTTCAGCCAAATGTAAACTTTCCAAACACAGGTAATTTTTGTCACGCAATTTTTAATAAACCTGCTTTTATTATCTATAATACTTATTTCTTTTTTAAAAGGGCAGTTTGAAAGCATATTAAGGTCTTATGAAAGGAAATAAAGACCTGAAAGAACCAAAAGCTCTCCCCCATCCCAATAATAGTTTCATCTACTTTCAACAGAAGTAACTAAACAGTGGGGAAAAAACATTTTGATTGATAAATGTCAAAAAAGAAAAATGCTTACAAAAGTAATGTAAATAATTTATAAACAACATAGAGTTTAAAATATTAAGTTATGCAGTAAGTATATAATTATTAAAAAAATTCCATGTTCTTTTTCTTGAACGTGTTGTTTAGTATATATATTTATCGTATATAATTACACTTTAGACTATTTTATATATTGACCTTCAAAAGAACCAAATCTTTGGCGATCAGTTAAGTTACCATATCGACCATATCGTCAGGATATTCGACGTATTTTAAATAGTTTTAAACTTGTAAGAGAAAAATCCCTTACAGTTCTATGATTTTTTTGTTCGTATGTTATTTTGAAGTATAGTTTTTGAGTTCATTGAAAGCTTCCTTATATATATTCAAACTGTATTTCATTTATGTATAAAAGAATAAGATAAAACTTAAATTTCAATTTTTTACAGTTGACTTGTAAATTTTTTTTTTTTTTGAATATTTTCAATCTCTCTCTATGTAGGTCATGCTAACTTATATTAGATGAAATGTTGATATTACGAGCGCCATCTAGGGAAGATGCTACTCAATTATGCAGATTTTCAATTCGGCAAAGTCGTACTTAACAGATATAAAGCAAGGAAGTTTGGAAAGAATTGAGCCTACTTCACCGTAAAACATAATTTTCACAAGTTTATTCCAATACACTGATGTTCATCTCACGAAGGAAATGCTTTATCCCACTACCAGGATGTCTTAGATTTATTTCAGCATTCTGCGCGAGCTGAATTTATGATTCAATATATTTCTTGTAAATACATTTAATAAATCGTTTGTTAACTCAATCTAAAGGGTGTTTTTTTTTAGAGGTATAGAACTTTAAATTGCAATAAAACAACGATGTATTATTCAATTGACATGATTTTTTTATTCGAAAGATAATCTTGTGGCATTACATTATAAATATGATTTCTGGCATATGACTGCCACGGCTGGCTCGGATGTAGTCCAATCTGGACGTCCAATTTTCGATGACTTCTTCCAACATTTGTGGCCGTATATCGGCAATAACACGGCGAATGTTGTCTTCCAAATGGTCAAGCGTTTGTGGCTTATCCTCATAGACCAATGACTTTACATAGCCCCACAGAAAATAGTCTAGCGGTGTTAAATCACAAGATCTTGGAGGCCAATTCCCAGATCCAAAACGTGAAATTAGGCGGTCACCAAACGTGTCTTTCAATAAATCGATTGTGGCACGAGCTGTGTGACATGTTGCGCCGTCTTGTTGGAACCACAGCTCCTGGACATCATGATTGTTCAATTCAGGAATAAAACAGTTAGTAATCATGGCTCTATACTGATCACCATTGACTGTAACTTTCTTCATCGTTTTTGAAGAAGTACGGACCAATGATTCCACCAGCCCGTAAAGCGCACCAAACAGTCAGTTTTTCTGGGTGTAACGGTGTTTCGACATACACTTGTGGATTAGCTTCCCTCCAAATGCGGCAGTTTTGTTTGTTGACGTAGCCATTCAACCAGAAGTGCGCTTCATCGCTAAACAAAATTCGCTTATGAAAATCGGGAACAACGGCAATTTCGTTTTGGGCCCATTCGACGAATGTACGCCTTGCTTGATGATCGTTTTGATAAATTGCCAAACCAAACTGAGAATAAATCACTTGACAGCTGTTAAATCGGTCGCCATCTTGGAAAGTAATGCCAACTTAAACTTCTATACCTGAAAAAAACCCCCTTTTTTACAGAAGGTCGTTTGCACTTTATGTGAAAACAGTTTTAATAGTTAATTTTTATCAATAAATACCATATTTTTGTGGCAATTTGCTTCTATCATATAGCCATGATTCTTGACAATAGCTCTAGCTCAAATTTCTATTGAAAGAAAACATTTTCTTAGCACTGTCAGGAAAATTTTGCTCTTAAATTGTTTTCCGCAGTCCGTTCAGTGTACTTGGATGCCGTTTTCCTCTTTTAACAAACATAATGCAAATAAGTCCATTGGAGAAGTGTAGGGTGACTTTACATGTATTTCATCAAATGGGATACATTTTATTGTGTGTTTCTGGTTGTTTATTTGCTAAATAAACAGCAGTTTATTTAAACGTAAGACTAGAGGCTTTGTCTATTTGAAGCTCAATTTTATTAATGTCTTTTCCATATAAGGTTAGAATCTCTTCTACAAAAGTTGGTTCTAAAAAATTCTGCCGATGGTAGAGTAAATTAATTTTGGATTTACTTAAGATTTTTTTTTAATCTTTAATTTGCCGTTGTTAGAATATCATGCAATAACCATCCCTTATATGCGTCGATAATATTTGGAACTTCGTTTAAAATACAAATAAAATAAATTGCATATATATAGATCCAAAAACATCAAAAATAATGTAGCTAAGGAAAAATGGGTTTTTCAAACATTTTCCGTTAGTCATGCAAAAGTGATTTTAAACGTTTAACTATTTGAGAGTTTGAAATAAATAATTCTAAAAGTTAAAAAAAAGTAGTTTAAGTCCTTTAAAATCAGTGCCTGAATCTGAGCTTTTGTAATAGGTTGTAAAATTCACATTCATTCATAGGGATGTTTGAGTGCATGGGATCATCAAGTAGCGAATTTTTTCTTCTGGACATGGAACATAGGTAGCCGATCTCATGTAGTATATTCAAATTTCTTTCTCACCGTATTTGAAAAGACAATGCACAAGATAACGAATGAATAGAAAATAAGTGCTAGGAAAAGAGAGGGCTATCGGGAAACACAAATATCACCGTTGGCGTCTGGTGTTTTACTTTATAACAACTTGAATGGAAATATTTCCACCTTTTGTCAATACATTCACCCTCCTGGCGATATATTGAAAAATTACAATGAATTGGGCTTTTTTTCTTCCAATTCGGCCTACATATAAATTTCTTATTTGGGGTAATTTTTTGCAAAAAAATACGCTTTCTCAACCGATATTCGGAAATATACGATATACAATTAGTTTATTCTGCTTTCCATCAATATTACTCCTTTCCCGTGAACATGTTCTAAAAGAAATTTTGTTTGTCATACAGTAATAATCTAAACTTACCCCATAGGTGGGGCTGAGTGATAACCGCGTAAGTCGGGGTATGATTTCGCATATAAATACATATAAAATATTTTTATAGGGGTCGGAGACGAAAGAAAATAATAATTTAGGAAATAAAATTCTAAATAAAATCTTAGATAACACAAATACAACCATCATGTGATTTCCTGATTGAACTGGGTCTAAAGATTAGTTTTCTTGCTAAAGCAGCGTTTCTCAAACAGGGGGCGCGTCCCAAGGGGTGAGATAATCCTACCGGAGGAGCACTAGCATATCTAAAATAAATATTTTTTTTTAAAAAAAAAATATATTAATTTACTGAAGTAAAGCAAAAGAAAATACATTCTGATATAATAAAAATGAAATACATATTTACACTGATGAAATATACTTATAAATGTATCTATACTACACAATGTATTTCATCACTAATTCATCAATACTAAGTTAAGAAATACTTACTACTGACCTCATGGGCTTGTCATATACAAAATTATGTACAAAATTTAATACTTATCTTCATAATTTGTACTGTTTATAATTAATCCCTTAACAGTTGATTAAAAGTTACACAATTCGCTCCTCAATGATACCGTTTTCCACGTGGATGCGCTATGTTGCGCATGTATTGTACTGAAAGGAAGGGGGGACGAAAAGAAATAAATAAGCAAAAATCCTCTAAAATAAGTAAGTTCTTCGCAAACTCTTACAAATTCTTTTTATTGCATTCCAAAGCCTTCAATAGCCAATAATTTTATGGATAGCAGTGCACTGAAAAGATCATATTTCGGAACGACGTATACATACGCCCAGGACAATTAACGTTTTGGCTGAATGAGACGTAAAAAAACGTCAGTGGCATTTAAGAGTTTAAAATAGTACTGTAGCTGTAGCTACAAAGTATAGTATTATTGTTTTCAATACGCTGTTCTTGCATGGAGAGGGGTTGCGATAAAAATTATGATTGAAAATTGGGTCGCAAATATTGAAAGTTTGAAAAGCCCTGTGCTAAGGCTGAGCTAAAGCAGTGCTTCTCAAACTTTCAATACTCGCGACCCCATATTCAATCATCATTTTCCTCGCGCCCCCTTCATACAATAAGAATGTATTGAGTTCGATAATACTATAATTTGACACTAAATCTACAATACGACTTTAGTCTCTTACATGCCAACGAAGTATATAAACGTCTCGCTCAGCCAAGGTGTCAATTGTCCTGGACGTATATATGCGTCTTTCCGAAGTACGATCTTTTCTGTGCACTGCTATCCATAAAATTATTCCAAGGGCTTTGGAATGCAAGAAAAGGACTTTGACAGTGTCTGCGAAGGATTTACTTATTTCTAAGGATTTTTTGCTTATTTATTCCTTATTTCTTCTCCCCCTCCCCTTAAAAACATCAAAATACGCGTGTCTACGTGGAAAACGGTGGAATTGGAGAGCAAATAACGTAACTTGTAATCGGCAGTTAAGGAATTCATTACAAACTCTACAAATTATCAAGTTAAGTGTTAATACAAGCAAATGGCGTAACTGGTAATTATCAAACCTATTCTTAACATAGTATTGTTAAATTATTAATAAAATGCATAGTATAGTACTGATACATTTATAAGTGTATTATATCAATGTAAATGTGTATTTTATATTTTATTGTATCAGAAAGTATTGTTTGCTTATTTTCGGTAAATTAATAATTTTTAAAATAATTTTTTGTTTTTGACTTTCCAATAGGCTCGCGCCCCCCTCGTAGAGTTATCACGCCCTAAGGGGGCGGGCCCCATGGTTTAAGAAACTTTGTGCTAAAGCATTTCAATAAGCTCCTCAGCTCTTGATTGTGGAAATCTCTAGCAGTTCTTTAACACGTTCACTAACCACTTCTAAGTCTGACAAGATCGACAAATTCTTCAATCACATTACCAATTCTACCATTTTTTTCTTTCCTCAAATGTGTGACGAATTTACGAAATTTGAAATTCGTGTAAATCAGAGTAGCGTAAGTGTAGGTATTACTGTAGTTTTTTTTTTTAATTTTAATGTGTCGAAAATGTTTGGGTCAATATAAAATTTCGCACCATTACGAAAATCTGTGGATATGTGTCACGTGTTTTTCATTAGAAATTTCCATCTAACCAATGATCTGATTCATGTAAGTGGTGATGTATGTGAGGAAGTAACTTAGAACTTTAATTATTGTCATTGGCATAATTCCATGATTTCGAAGTATTTCTGGACGTGGACCCTAGATTTAAAGTTGAAAAAAAGACCAGTTCCATTTAAAGAGAATGTTTTTAAAGATTTTAGTGCCCTTCATTAGAGCTCATTGAGTAAAGATCATGAAAGCTCACGCAGTCAGAATCGAAAATTCGATATTTCTAGTCTCGTTCGGTACTTCAGAAAACGAAACGACTCTGTTACTTTTTATAGCCTGCTCTAAAATTCAGAAGGTTAAGTTCTTTCCAAAAGTTGATGCATATGCTTTGGTGTGTTGTTCCCATTCCTCCCTTCTTTTTTCCCTCTTCTTTTTTTTTTTTTACATTCACAAAACGATTCTGCTTGCATAAACTTTACCATTCCGTACAATGAAAAAAGAAAAAGAAGAAAAACATATCACAATCAGAAAAACTTTGCAAACAAATAAAATGAAAGTAAATAAATAAATGAAAAAAAAGGAAAGTGAAGCATTTTCAGAAGATATTGATGTTGGTGAACAGAAGAAAAAGGAGTTAAAAAAAGCAAAAGAAAAGAAAGATAGGTAGAAAAGGAAAGGGGAAGAAAACGACACAAAAAGCCATCCAATTTCGTTGAAGCCATTTGCAGGATGAGAAAGGCAGGTGAGAACTGGAGGGGGAAGGGAGAAAGTGTTGATCTCCGGATTTCTTCCGACCCGTTTCCTGGGTTCACTTCCGGACCACGCTTTGCCGGACCGTTCAATCGTCCGGATAGGGTGCTTGAAATACAAATAAACTCCACATGGCAACACCACCCCCTTGTCCCAGAAGGCTTTCTTTACAGCCGAAGATATAAAATGGATTAAGCGTTGATGGGTTATATTCCTCCGTCTGCAAAGTAAAGTGTCTATTCTTAGCTTTGCTTATTCTTCTCTGTGTCACTATTGTTGTCCAACCCCCTCTACTCCAATCAAATTTAACTAACACTCTTTGTTGTCTTTAACGAGAAAGAACGATAATGAGAATCGTTTGGCTTTTACCGTAATGAATGGGTACTTAACTGTAGAAAATCAAACGATTGGAGTTTTGTGTTGTGTCGGAGATGAAAAGGAATTATAGCTGGATTCGAAATAAAACTGGTTTCATCTTCATCTATAAAAGGACCGAGATAAAGAAAGGAAAATAAAGTCGAAGTTTCTTGATCACTATAAGGGCATAAATATGTTCAATGATCCTCGTGGTCTCTATGGGTAATTTTTATTTTCTTGCTTACTTTATATATAGATTATTTAACTTAAATTACATTTAGAGTTAACTATTTCTTACTTTGATTTTAATTTCTGGCTATTTTTTAAGATATTGGTCTCAAAAATCAATTTATTTTCTAGCAACCAGTGATATCTAATAAACAATACGTTGCAATGTGTTTGAAGAACTATTTGCGATTTTTGAACAAAGGTGCAATGGTATATACCATATAATTTTCTTTAATTTAGTATCTACATTTCGACCATATTTATTCACAACATGCCTTAGAGTCTTCAATGGTATCAATTGTTCAATTACAAATGCACTCGTATTCCTAAGAATAATTAACACAGTATTGACCCTTACACATTGGTGTAGCTAGTCCAGAGTGGGCTTTGTATCAAATTTCCTTGGGAGGAGTTTTTAAGAAAAGAAATAAATATCACTTTTTTTTGAAAGTGTCAGAATGCTACACATATTGGGGCCCCTGATGCTTAGGGGACCAAATCATTGGGATGGAAGTAGCTACGCCTCTGCTAAGGGTTTCTAAGATTAAATATTAGTAAGCAACTGTTTATTTGAATTTGTTTAAATGAAAAATAAATAATCATCTTAAGAAACATACATAAAAATGTCTAGTTCTCCGGTCCAAAGTATCAGTTCAATTGGAGTAAATACGTAGTTTTATCAGGCGTTTGTTTTAATTTGTTCAAATATGCTTTATTATTGCATACAATTACACATTTTAAATAACGTAAAATATATGAGAAAACACAGTAAAATATTATTACATGACACAATAAAAACTTAAATAAGTAGTAAGATAGCCCGGGAGTGTTTTACCATTGGTTCAATTGATTTGACAATTTTGTTTTTTCCTTAAACGTTCTCGTTTACATAATTACGTTCGGCATACGTTATATTTTGACATTCTGTATAAAATATACAGATAACGCTATAATTAAATTTGACAATCATCAATTTAAAATGGGGAAAAGTGTTTTCCTTTAGTTATTATAGGGTAAATATAAATCATGCTAAGGTCGGCGATGGTTGCTTAGTTTTGAATTGAAAATTTTTTCGCCACATGTTTTTTCTAAGTAAAAATTTCATGCACACATTTTCCTGTGAAGTTTTGTTTTCTTTATTTAAATATCACTGCCATGCGCTCAGCATCTACACAACTTCAGCGACTGAACGAGAGAAAAGGAGCGCAAGTGGAAATAGTTGAAAAAAAATGTATTCTTATGTAGGAGATCGAAAATAAGAAGAAACGAAACAAGCGATCTAATTTTGATTCAGTAGAAAGAACATTTAACTGCAAAAATATGCCAAGAGCATTAAAATACAAAATTTTAATGTTAATTGGCAATAAAATTGCCGATATTTGGTTTATATTAGTGGTGACAACTAAGAAATTACGAGGAAATAAAAGCATTAATCTTGAAAAAAAAAGTAGAAGCCCTCTCCTTTTATTTGTTCAGAGAATTTTAAGAAAATTAAACGGCTGTCGCAGTCTTACATAGTCTACGACGCTTTATAAAAGTTTCATAAACGGTACTAACGTATTATCGCAACGGTATTGGCGACATTATATGAAAGGAAGCACATGGTTGCCAATTCAAAGCATACAACACATGGGAAATCTAGGTTTCCAATTTGGCGAGTTATATTTGTCGTCGGCATTATTTCGATAGTACGTTAATAACATATAAATATACATATTGTATAAATGTAATCTATATTAGCAATTTACATATAAATATTTTAAAATAATTAGACCAATTGACATTTAAATCGCATATATTCATATATAAATATATAAGAACGCATAATTATTTAAACATTGCCCTTTACAGAAAAGGGATGAAATAAACAAATCCATTCACGAACAGGTTGAAAAAGTGATCCACTTAAAGCATGTCGCATGTTAAATTGTCGTAAATAAAAACATGATACATCCAAACAGTTAGAATGTCCTTATCCAGAATGAATTAGTAAGTACTTCTATCGTGTAGTCATAAACACACACACAGTATTTTTCATTTAATTTTGAAAAAAAAAAGTGTTTGAATCTTAATTCTTGAACATAATTTTAATACTAGAGCTAAATCTTAATACACTTGAACATCTTTAACCAAATATCAAATTTGAAATCTTATCTAAATTTTACAAATAGAACAAGTACAAAACTAATGTCAATTAGTTTTGAATTCAATGGAGATGACATGATTGTATTTATCATGTGAACGTCTTGAATGGAGCCCATTCGAAATTGACATTATAGTTTTTTTTGTTCTGCTTTTAAAATTTAGACATTTTAAATTGGATAGTTGGGTAAAGTTGCTAAAATATCAAGATTTTTGAAAATTTAAAAAAGTAAAAAAATCTTTACATTTATACGTTTACATTAAGTTTGCGTTGTTTACCTTTGCGCGTTCTTATTGATGACAAATCTGTGATTTTCAAAATAAAATTTGTGCTAAAAAAAAGTTGGCAGCTGTGAAGCATTTCAACTGATTGGTTGAAAACACATGATTAAGCATTTATCCTGTGACTGTTACGTCGCCTGAATTTATGCGCTGATTGGCTGGAAGCACATGATTGCATGTGTCACATATCTATGACGTCACATGAGTTTAGCATCCTGAGAACAAAATGCGTATTGCAGTCAGTATATATTTCCAATATATTAAGATTTAGAAATAAATTTATAGAATTCAACAGTTAATTTGTAATTTTTTTTTACTTTGCATCTTTAGCAAATGATATAGATCATAAATTTATTGCAATTTATGTCTGAAGAACAAATTAGAACTTTTCCCCATAAACAAAATGAGAATATTTAGTTGAATATATTTTAAGCCTAGAGATGGCAAGTTCATTTGTTAAAAATAATGACAAATATATTTGGAAATGAGAACTGTTTGGGGTTTGTATAGATCGGCTTTCTAACCATATCTCGCCGAATACGGATAAAACAGACCTCATAAAAAATTCCATAATTCAGATTAATTACTTCAAGCACCGTTGAATAAAAAAAGAGGGTGCTACACACCCTATAGTTCCGTTAGAGGGCGCAAATTATCTTCAATCCGAAATTCCAGCGTTCAACAAACTTCACCATTTTGGTGTAAACTTACATTTGATTCCCACTTACAGAGAAACTCTACGCTGCCAAACTGCAAAAGCGAAATTTTATTTCTTTCCATTAATTACAGCGAATTTAGATCAATAATTCTAGCAAACGATACCATTTCAGTGGCGCTTTGCAATTACAGCAAGTGGTGAGGCGGACACCTAAGTCACAAAGATGAATATCTCAGTCAGATAATTGATTAAAAATTGTCTCCATTTCTCACTTTGCTAAGACGCTATGATAGATTTATTCGTAGCCAGTGCTTCACATTTGTGTGTGTATTTAATTTGAAACGATGCCGTCTTTTTTTTCTCCGTAGCTAGCTCCATTTTCCCTACTCTCTAATTGCTTTTCGCTATTGTCATTCTTCAAACGCCTCCGACACGTTGTAATTTTTGAAAACGGAACGATTCCTTTTCCCCGCTACGGGAAACAGGGGGGATATTAATAAAAGGGAAAATGTTTTAGAGCCGGAATTAGCCACGTTTAATGACTTTTTAAGGACTTTATCATGATGCAATGCAAAGCTGGACTACGTTTTCGGAAATTAGTTTATACTTTGGAAATTAAATATCGATGTCTGGACTCGCCGTTTCCTTTTTCATTATCTACAGAAGCGGAGTTATTTCGCATTTTTTTATTTATTATTTACTTTTCGTCTTTTATGTTGGAGTTACGGAAAAGTGGTACATCTTTTGTTTTGTTTAAAAGCGCGTAAATATATTACGACGAGTGCTAAAATAATGGAATATTCAGGACAAAAAGAGAAATAAGATATGTAATTATGCTCGAACGCTGTTTTGGGATAGAATTGATGGATTTTTGTGTGTTACGTGTCATTTTTGCATCGTCAAGAAGTTCATAATAATACTCAGTTTTTGTGCTTGTTAGCAAAGTGGCAACGAGAATTTTTACGGTAAAGTAGAAATGATTCCTGCAAAAATTATTCATTTTAGTAAGTTGACAAAGGTATCCGACTACGTTTGGAACCGGGATTTTGCAAAAGCACATAAATGGATAATATTTATGATATTTCGTGACACTTAGATTAGAAAATGTATATAAAGAATAGTATTACAATAAAAATAATTTAAAGTACAATATTTTGACAAAAATGAACATAGAATGACCCATTTTCAAAACATTCTCCTTTTATGAAAAAGGCTAATATTTTGCCTGTATATAGCTCAGATGTCTGCACAGAGGCTCAACTAGAATTTTTGAAATATATAAATTAGAAGTGGGTTTATATCCATGTTTTACGACAACAGAGGAGAGAATTTTTTAAAAAAAGCGCCAATAATTATTTCAATGGGTTGTAACTCTAAAAATAATGTGAATTTTTCAAAATTTATAGTTGAGCCTGTGTACAGAGGTCTAAGCGATATACAGGAAAAATATTATTATAAAAGAATCATTTTTCACAAAAGGAGAACCTTTTGAATAAATGTTATTCTAAGTTAATTTTTTGCAAAAATATTGTATTGAAATAAATTTTTTTTATCAAAAAAACCTTAAAACAATTTTATACATGTATTCTAATGTAAATGACACTAAAAATCATGAAAATTATCCATTTATGTGCTTTTTAAAATAACGGTTCTGAACGTAGTTGGATAATTTAAATTAAGAAAGCTTAATTAATATTTTATTCTGGAACTATGATATAACGATGTTAATCGTCAGTAGAACCTATTTATTTAAGACTATCCATTAAATATATTTACTCAATTAGCGGACAAAATGGGCACTATTTTATTGATTTTGAATATGTACAGGCCATGTACCTTCAAGACAGTGATCGATCTATTGTTTATGGTTACTTTCTAACAGAGTCTGCGAGATCTCAAGGGAGGATACTTTATTTTAAATGTATGCAGTCAACCACCTAGTTCGGGGAGTATCAAGATGAATTTTTATCATGGAAGATGAAAAACAGGCTCCGCCAGAGATGCTTATTCTCATATTAGCCTTTTTCCTTGAGGTATATTGGATTAAAAAACAAATAATTAGGACTAAATTAAATTTATTATTTAAAAATATTCTTTTTAGATAAGGCTACGACATTAGATGAGGTAATACCGTGTTAGGTTCCTTATTAATTTCAGTAACTTTAAATTAAGTGTAGGATTCACAGTGCTGCATAGAAAGGGGTTCCACACAAATGACGTCTTTGGTACTTGGCTGAAGTTCAAAATCTCGAGTTCAATGGCCAACAGCCCTCGAAGGCTTCAGAGAATGACTTTAACCCTTTGCGCACTAGATTGTTTCTAGAAATCTGGGATTTTTGGGGATACTTACATTGGGTCAAAAATGCATTGTTATGTTGTAAGATTTGTTGCTATTTTAAAGGTAGCTTCGTAATGCATCTCTCATAGAAGTCTTGGTCCTTATTGGCGAAAACCTGTAGTAATCAATTTTCCCAATCTTCTCTTGATCCCAATTTCTTATCACACAGGAAGATTTGCAATGCAAGAAAAAGGTCGTAATCGTTTGGTGCCAGGTCCTGACTATATGGTGGGTGCATTAAAACTTCCCAATTAAGCTCCCAGAGTTTCTGGCGAGTCACTACAGACGTGTATGGCCTGGCGTTATCTTGATGGAACACAGCACCTCTTCTTTTGGCCAATTCTGGCCGTTTCTGATCAATCGCTAGCTTCAAACAGTCCAATCGTTGATAGCAGATATCCAAATTTAGACTTTGGTCATACAGAAGCAACTCATAATTATTTATTCCTTTCCAGTCCCACTAAATACACAGTAAAACCTTCCTGGTCGTTAGTCCTGGTTTGGTCACCGTTTGAGGTGCTTCACCGCGCTTTGACCAGGATCGCCCAATATTATCGTATGTGATCCATTTATCATCCCCAATCACAATCCACTTAAAAAATTGCTCAATTTTATTCCGTTTGTCCAAGGCTTAGCAGATGAAAATTCGATTAATCATGTTTTTTGGTGTCAGTTGGTGGGGCACTCAAACATCGAACTTCTTTTTGAATTCAACTTTACGCAAATGGTTTAAAACTGTTTTATGGTCGATCTTTAGCTCCTGGGCGGATGCTATGACTACTAACATGCCGGTAAACTTGGATTATTTCTGTGATTTATCGACATTTTCAACGACGGGCCTGCCTATGTGAGGTGCAACTTTAACATCAAAAATGCCTTAACGGAATCGACGAAACCAAAATTGCACGTAAATAGCAGTTACAGTATCGACACCATAAACACCATTCACAATTTCAGCCGCCTAGCTTGCATCTTCGTCTTTATCAAAGAAAAACTGCAAAATGTACCGAATCTTCTCTTTGTTGACTTCCATTTTTAACACCATGTAACTCACAACTGAATAAACCAAACAAAAGACAGCAAAATAATTTTTTTATTGTAGACTGTCACCTTGACAACGAGCATAAATTTGAAATTGTTTGATCGGTACTTCACGAGATATCGACACTACAGCCATCTACCGAAAAAATAAAGGATTTCCTTTTTCCCAACCTAATAAATAATGAATCTAATAAAAATTATAAAATCCTTCCATTGGCATGGTGTGGAAATTGGAAGACAGAAATGCCTGCTCCAGTGTGCCCATCATCATTTGACCATGGTTTAAAATTGCGAGTCCCGTTGCAATATTTTTACTGTTTCTTTATAGTCTGATTTTAATAAACACTCACTCACTGTTCTCTTCAATGTTTTCTCCTAAATTTACGTATTCACACGATGGAAATAACTGAATGGAACTAAAGTTTCAATTTTGCTATTTGAAAACGTCATTGGATGCAGTTTAAATAAAATTGCTATTTTGAATTTTAATTTTTATCTTGAGGTAATTATTGATGCCTACCAGCTTAACTGATCTGTGAATCGTAATATAGCTATGTAGAATTTATAATCGTTAGATTATAAATCTCCAGATGGAGAGAACTTAAACGATCTTATTTTATTATTTGCAAATGCTTTCTTTGATTTATATTCTTAAAATATTCAGTGGAATATGCATATTTCTTTCTCAGTATATATTTCTTATCATTTTTGTTCACATTTAAAGAGTGTTTTTTTCCAGGTATAGAAGTTTAAGTTGGCATTACTTTCCAAGATGGCGAACGATTTAACAGCTGTCAAGTGATTTATTCTCAGTTTGGTTCGGCAATTCATCAATCATCAAGCAAGGCGTAGATTCGTCGAATTGGCCCAAAACGAGATTGCCGTTGTTCCCGATTTTCATAAGCGAATTTTGTTTAGCGATGAAGCGCACTTCTGGTTGAATGGCTACGTCAACAAACAAAACTGCCGCATTTGGAGTGAAGCTAATCCACAAGTGTATGTCGAAACACCGTTACATCTAGAAAAACTGACTGTTTGGTGCGCTTTATGGGCTGGCGGACTACTTGTTCAAAAACGATGAAGGCCACAATGTTACAGTCAATTGTGATCGGTATAGAGCCATGATTACTAACTTTTTCATTCCTAAATTGAGCAATCATTATGTCCAGGAGCTGTGGTTCCAACAAGACGGCGCAGCATGTCACACAGCTCGTGCCACGATCGATTTATTGAAAGACACGTTTGGTGACCGCCTAATTTCACGTTTTGGACCTGTGAATTGGCCTCCAAGATCTTGTGATTTAACACCGCTAGACTATTTTCTGTGGAGCTATGTAAAGTCATTGGTCTATGCGGATAAGCCACAAACGCTTGACCATTTGGAAGACAATATTCGCCGTGTTATTGCCGATATACGGCCACAAATGTTGGAAAAAGTCATCGAAAATTGGACGTCTAAATTGGACTACATCCGAGCTAGCCGTGGCAGTCCTACGCCAGAAATCATATTTAAAATGTAATGCCAGAAGATCATCTTTCGAATAAAAAAAATTCATGTCAATCGAATAATACATTGTTGTTTTATTGCAATTTAAAGTTCTGTACCTCTAAAAAAACACCCTTTATATTACTCTTATATAATTTGGGTGAATTATTATAGCAAAAGTTATTTAAAAATAAACTTTCTATTTCTTTTTTTTTACTTAGTTTGCTTCAATTGAATTGGTTCATGAATAATAAAAAGAAATAAACAACCTTAAAATGGAGATGCCTGTATTGCTGTGCTTTGCGTAAAAGACAAAAGAAAAATGGCTAAATACACATTTATCACTAAAGATAAGGAAAAAAAATCGAGTAAAAATAAATGATGAAGAAATACTCTATGAATTTTTCATGCGTTTGAAAATTAAATTAATTCTCTCTCTCTCTCTCTACTAACTTTTGAAAAAACTCAATTAATACGATTAGTTTTACTTTTTAATGGAACTATTTAAATATATACGAATTATCGTTTTCAGATAAATTTAGCTTTTCCTTTTAGAAAGATTTACCAAACTTATAACTCGAAATTTTTCATCAAGAGGTTAGTTTCAACTTCATTGACGTAATTTCGAAACATATTTTTCGTTTTAGACTTTTAGCAGATTTAATTCTAATGAATTTGATGTATTCTCATCATAGACTGGTTCATATTAATATTTAAATTTTTATAGAATATATATTAGAAAATTCCTTAACCAACTAAATGCATTTACATAAATTTCTCTCTTGAAGATAATTCTATGAAATTTTAGTTTTTAAAGCCTCAGTCAAACAGAATATTACTGTTTGAAAACATTTTATGATTCTGAATTATTCGAAATTGCATTTAATTCTTATTTGAAGATCATCTATTTTCTATATTTTACCTTTATTTATGGAATCGGAAAATGATTCTCTACACTATGATAAATGAAAATATTTCGAAAATAAAAAAGAAGAAAAATAGTAAGTTAAGTGTTTGAGAAACAATATTTTGATCTTATTGGAACCTGTTTCACTGTCCATCTACTCCCCCTCATACCCTCCGAATAGGGGAAATCACTTTTGTCTAGTGGTCATGTTACTGGGCTTTGGATCTATAGGTCGCGGGTTCTGTCCTCTATAAACCACCTCACACCCATACTTTAAAAATTTCAGTTTTAAAGTACAGATGTTCATTACATGCCGCTGCGCTTAATGCGCGTGAATATACAGCATTATGAAATTGAATAACGCACCCTATATAGTATGTATTGGAAATTGTTTAATGCTAATAAGATGAATAGTACTATAACAGAACTCCTAAGAAATACCTTTAGTTTAAAACGAGATATGAATTAGTTTTAAGAAGTTAAAGACAAATAAGTGCAGTTAAACATTTATTTGTCAGTCTGTTTCTAATATACAAGCTTTTAAAGTTTCATTGAAGAAAAATACATATCTTCATATGCGTGTGATGAGACAAACATAACACTAACTTTCGAATTATTTTCAATTGAAAAAAATAAATTATTCGTTTTTCATTTGCGCAAATACTTTTAAAATAAAACTATACATAATTTACAATAAATTTATTTTCATTTATAAACAAGAATTATAATATATTTTTTTTGAAAGTCAATTTATACTTAGGTCAACAAAGAATTTTTTCTCGTTTATTAAATTTAAGTAATTAATTAATATTTGAAAAAACTGTATTGATTTTAAGTGTCATCCCCTATAAGTTTTAAAAAAATGTATATGAAGCCAAGAAAAAATTCGTTAGAAAAATATACTGGAGCCTTCCGTTGTAAGTAGTTATAACTACGTGAGAAATAACGCAGATTCAATTTAAAATTAAAAAAAAATAATAATGAACTAATATTTGTGAAAAAGAGTATTTTATTAACGATTGAAAATTTGAAATTTATATATATATATATATACATATATATATATATATATATATATATATATATATATATATATATATATATATATATATATATATATATATATATATATATAGGGGGAAATATGAACTATTAGATTAAAATATATATATATATATATATATATATATATATATATATATAGGGGGAAAGTGAACTATTAGATTAAAAATTATTTGCACATTTCAGATGAGCAAGATAAAACCTCTAAATAGGTCATAGTGTTATCACTGATTTTGACCTCCCGATTCACGAGCACAATTACAAATAACAAATCCAATATTATCTTATGTATTGCAACAATTTATACATTGTACACTTATTAAATAAACAGTGATATTTTTCAGTTAACTCAACTCATATGAAGCTAAAAAATGATGAAATATTGCCAGAAACAAATGAACAATAACTTTTTAACCCTGTACTATACAGTCAAATCTCTAAAACCACCCAAACGTGGAGGATTGGAATTTATTTTGATCATTAAATGAAAAAAAAACCCACAGAACCTGGCACGTGCCGAAAAAAAAAGATCGTCTGCTCTGAGACCAAAGAATAAAAGAACGTTCCATGCGATGTGGGAACATAGGAAAGAGTGGAAAGGGGTGTATGAAACGAGATTGAAGTGGATTCCTCCTCACCATTCTTATTTGAAGTTTTCCCAAGCCACCCATCGCCAGGGAGTTAGGAGATTGCGGTGAGGCAAAATGATATCCCTCAGACCCTTTAGATTTAGAGGTGAGTTCGTTTTTCAGAAGGGGTGGTGCTTCTGGCCAATGCCTTTTCGGCATCATAAATCCTAACGATGACGCTATTCAAGCCCCAGATGGTTATTGGCAAATTCAGTAATCTAAAGCACATTGTCTAAATATGTTTTGTTAGAACATTTCTTTCGGAAATTTTGCCCACTGGTATTAATATTTGAATGTTTTCGATCGTGTGTAGATATTAAAGTGTGCGGTGGAGAAAATTTAGATGAAAGTATTCGTGAGTTATTGGCTAGCATAAAAAAAATTTAGTTCTCGAGAATTTACTTGGTAAAATGTATATTTTGGAAGAATTCACATTTAAATAAATATACCATTTTAGTTTTGTTTTCTTACGAAGTAATTTTTTTTTATTTTTATTTTCGGAGAGAGCTGATTGTTTACTTCAGCTAAAATAAAGACTGAAACTGTTTCTAAAAGAATAAATTTATGCATAATATCTTTCTAATAATTCATACAATTTTGGTAGAAATAGTTAACACTTAAACTCTTTTTGCATGGTGGTGAATCTCTGTAGTCTATGTTTCCACAGAGTGTTTTTTTCCAGGTATAGAAGTTTAAGGTGGCATTACTTTCCAAGATGGCGACCGATTTAACAGCTGTGAAGTGATTTATTCTCAGTTTGGTTTGGCAATTCATCATGAATAGACTCACGCCTGAACAACGCTTTCAAATTGTGCAATTTTATTTCGAAAATAATGGTCGATTTTCATAAGCGAATTTTGTGTAGCGATGAAGAGCACTTCTGGTTGAATGGCTACGTCAACAAACAAAACTGCCTCATTTGGAGTGAAGCTAATCCACAAGTGTATGTCGAAGCACCGTTACATTCATCCAGAAAAACTGACTGTTTGGTGCGCTTTATGGGCTGGTGGAATCATTGGTTCGTTCTTCTTCAAAAACGAAGAAGGCCACAACGTTACAGTCAATGGTGATCAGTATAGAGCTATTATTACTAACTTTTTCATTCCTGAATTGAACAATCATGATGTCCAGGAGCTGTGGTTCCAGCAAGACGGCGCAACATATCACACAGCTCGTGCCACAATCGATTTATTGAAAGACACGTTGGGTGACCGCCTAATTTCACGTTTTGGACCTGTGAATTGGCCTCCAAGATCTTGTGATTTACCACCGCTAGACTATTTTCTGTGGGGCTATGTAAAGTCATTGGTCTATGCGGGTAAGCCACAAACGCTTGATTATTTGGAAGACAACATTCGCCGTGTTATTGCCGATATACGGCCACAAATGTTGGAAAAAGTCATCGAAAATTGGACGTCCAGATTGGACTACATCCGAGCCAGCCGTGGCAGTCCTATGCCAGAAATAATATTTAAAATGTAATGCCACAAGATTATCTTTCGAATAAAAAACATTCATGTCAATCGAATAATACATCGTTGTTTTATTGTAATTGAAAGTTTTATACCTCTAAAAAAACACCCTTTACGAGTATTTGAAAATGTATGCTATATGTACTGTCTATTTATAAGGGTCATAAGGGGCGCCTATATTTGTGTAAGGACCCAGGACTTACTTCTGAGTAGGGGCGCAGGCTTCAAAAAATCTTAAGATGTCTCTCATATTTCGGACTGATTGTCTTTCACTTCTGTTATAAAAGCTAATTGTTGTTACTTACCCAAATTGATCGGGACATTGGTATCAAGTTGAGATACCTTCGAAATTCAATGTGGCAAGGTAGGCTAGAATACATCCGTCGTTTGCCTGCAGCTATTGAACGCCGTGTAGATGACACTACGATTTAGCACCATTCTACCCTAAGTTTGAGTGAGAACACCCCTTTTGGTTCGGTGGTCTTCCCTCTCTATTTCCTTTCCACCAACTTCTAAAGTGCATCGACATCTCACCGAAAATTTAGAGTGCCCTATGTCACACAACCACTATACATTTAAAAACCTCCATGATTTCGCTGGAAATCGAAACCGGGCCCTTCACAATAGCTTACATTACTAACCACTATCCCTTCTGGGCAGCACCTAATAGATCTTATTTCAGATTTTTAAGAAAATGGAGTATTATTACAAGCTTATATGTGATTGTAAAATAAATATTTAATTATCATACTATCATACTTGAAGTTAAAAAGAAACTTTTAATATATTATGATTTTTAACATTAAATAAAAATGTATTCATCCGTTTCTGAAAAAAAAAGAAACGAAACTGGAATATGGAAAACATTATATACAGCAAAATTTCGTTCTAAAAAGTGATATAAGGTGATGGGAGGGCTGGACAACCCACCTTACAGCCCGGGTCTATCGCCTTGTATTTATCGTGTGTTTGTCCCTTAAAAAGCTTTGAATGGTTAACACTTCATACGCTTTTACTCTCGTCACGAAAAATATAAAAATATTTGTACTCGGTTGAGACAGTTGTCTGAAAAATATAGGTACCGAAAAATCCAGCGTATATCGTGCACCTATACTTTCCAGCTGCAATGTTTAATGTTTAGGTATACCCGCTGTTTAATGCGCACTCCCCTTTCTACGAATGAACCTGCAATGTACGCATGCAATGCTTTTATGTTTTTTAAGTCATTTATTCGATGTATGGTTCCAAGCTTAAGAAAAGAATAATATACTTTTAGAACTACAATCTTTTAATTTCATAAGGAATACCATTTCTTTTAAATAAATAGTATTTCGATGTATGTAGAAGTCCGATTTATTTATATGCTTTTATTAGTATTATTTTTTATATTTTTTTAGCTCTTATTTTTAAACCCGGCGTATAAAGCGCACCCATAAATTTCGACCTTATTTTTTGTGTTAAAAGTGAAATACGCCGGATTTTACGGTAGTTATCTTTTAATCAGCTCCAAGTTTCAGTACTATGATGCTCGGTTTCTACATTGTTGTTTTCTCAATAAAGTATCTGCAACTTTTCAAACTCCCGTCTGTGTTTCATTTGAATTAAATGCACGCATAAAAATACACTCTGCACTCTACATAAAAAAATAATCAAAAGTTCGAGTCAATTTTAGTATTTTTCTGTGAAAAAATAAGGCTCTTGTAAGCAGTAACAACGGTTCTTGAGAAATAAAGAATCATGACAAGAGACAAGAACAACACCTGAGCTGTTACCTCACTCTCTCTTAACTGATGGGAGGCGCGGATTCATTTAGGAATATTCAACAGAACTTCAAAATTGTGAACTCAGTTTGGTGGAATGCGTTTTCTTTCTCCACCACTGAGGGGGAATTCCTCTGCAAAGGGTGCATTCCTCAGCAAAGGGTGCCTAACATTCCCACGCCTGGAGGGATCATTACACCCATAAATATTGGGGTGTGTCATTGATTTTCCCGCATTCCCAAAGTCAGCGAACTTTGGGCGGTAACTCTGCGCTGGTTCCGGACCAATCAGAGGAAATTAAGTGGACAAGGTAAAGAGTCCGCTCTAGGATTTTCGCGTGAAGAGGACGTCAAATAAAACGGGATGCACCCCGATTTGGAGACACTCGGACACAGAGACAGACAAACTAATCAGATCCAGGACTTGAACTAGACTCCGCGAGACTCCGAGCGGCGACCATGTCCCCATCTCCATCCCACCTCCTATCTCTCTCAAAGATAAGTTAAATTTCAATTTTGTTATGCAGTATATTTACAGTTACTTAAAATTATGTTATTCAATCAAATTAATTTTTATCTCTATTTTATCGGACTCTTAATTCAGAGTACTGTAATTTGTCTATAGAATATTAGTGTTTAATTTTAAACTAAGTTATGATGCTATGTTAACTTAAGGACCTGGAAAGTTAAGAAATTAGTATTTTAGGATAAGAAAAGAAAGTAATTAAATAAGTTATCATCAGCGTCGCATCATAACTTAAACAGGTCATCACCGTAAGAATATTTGGGCTCAACAGATTCAATGTGCATCTGCTTTTCAACATATTAGTTCATAAGAGCTCTCGGGGCTGGAAGTCACAATTAAACAGGAAAAATTTCAGCCACGAGAGTTCGTGACTAGTACTACTTAACTCTTATTTATATATGACATCATTATTATATTAAAGTTATGTAATATTTTCTTAATTTTAACTGTTTCAAGTGAAATTTCCTTTTCCGATAAATTCTTTACAGAGAATAAAAAAGTTATCTAAAACAAGGTTAGAGACCGTATTAATTTTTAAATTAAAGTATTTTATCACAGTCAAAAATTTGATGCAGCTGAATTGCACTAAAAAAATAATATTTAAACAAAATAAATATTGTACACCTGACAAAAGATTGAAAAAAATGTCTTCAAATTCTACAAAATTATAACAGCTCGTAACAAATCCGAATCGTAACAAAGGTAATTTATGTTACCCTAATGTTGTTATGTTTCACTAAATGACAGAATTCATTTTTTTTTCAGAGTGATACTGATTACAGAATAGAATGAAGAAATAGTCTATCAAAAGAAAAGAGCAATCATAATCAATTTGCAAGGAAAGATATCATTGGGAAAATGGAACGGAACAGGAAATAATGGAATGCATTAACAATCTGTACAAATGCGAAGATGCTTCAAGATTGTTGCTTCAATGCAAGATGAAAATGAAGCAAGAATGTTTCTACGACTTGTTCTGTTATGAAATTATACCTATAAAAGTTTTAGGGACTCATGATAGCTATTGTAATAAAAAAAAATAAAAATGATCAACATATCAAATGTAGCTTTAGGTCACAATATGTATGATAAATTCTATCTTAAGGTATTATTTATGTATTAAAAAAATAGTACTTAACACTTTAGAGAGCCAGTTTTTCTTGTAATGTTATGTTAAAATGTTTCAGGGAGTGGGGTAGATCTATAAGGAGAAAATCTGGGAACTATTAAATGTACGACATCTTATATTTTGTGTTTCTTTTTATAACGCATTACATGATATTTATAAATTTTAATGTGTAAACATTAAAATCCACATAAGTTTATGAATTAGATAAATTTATTTTTAAGAGTTTAAGAATTTATACATATTACTTCCCACTAAATACCAGAGAAAACATAACAATACAAAATGGGACATTGCAAATTGTACAAACCTATCTTGTTCTCATCTCGTGTGTTTTAACAGAGCACAAGCGGCAACGTCCATGTTTCTTTTAAAGTTGGTATATGATCAGCAAGTGTATTCAATCTTATGCTGCTTGGGATGGTTTTATTGTTATTGATTAAACTTACAGGTCATCCTTCAGATTGCGACTTGAAATTAGAGAAATAAGTTGTACTATTTGAAGTCGTGTATCACAAATCCCAGATGGCAAAACTTTCCATTGCCATTTCAAAATTAATCTAGTGGTAGGGGAAGTATACCTCGCACGGCATTATAAATTTTTAAAATGTATTTTTATGATAGAAAATTTTACTTTTATATTTCATTGTCAAATAACTTGACAATTACAACTCCAAACAACACAATTACAACAGCAATGTTTTTAATGCCTATAAAATTATCTCTAGCGTGGTGTAAAATTTAAGAACAAATTAAATATAGCCATATTAATATTCGATAGTAATTCTGATAAATTAATCAGAAAAATTTCATAAGTATGTAATAATTAAGATATGTGTATTAATATTGATGGTATTCTGGGGATACCTTGTTAGTATTTAGAATGTATCTCAAATCTAAAACAAAATAAATCTTAAATTCGAACTTTATCTAATAAAAAAAATGAATTGTTGAAGAAACTTATAATTTCCGGATAACTTTTACTGATATCTATACATTTAGTTATCTATGTAAGTATTTAATTTACTAAAAGTATTTTCTGAAAAGCTGTGACAAATCTATACGGAACTTTATCACTAACCTTCTGAGTCGACCTTTTTAGGGAAATTTAATTCCCTACCTATTTCCGATCAACTGCAAAAAGTGGACAGGGTTCCTTGTTATGCAGATTAGATAAAGTATTTAAGTCAAACGAAATAGTAAAGTTAGAGCAGTAGGAGATAGATATTGAAGCATAAAGTTATAGTGAATTTGAATTGAAGATTTCTTGTTGGAGATAAATTAATCTCAAGAAGAGTTGAGATTCCGTTGGTAATTATAGATTTATAATTAAAGTCTCATTAAAGTTTTAGGAGTGAGATTAAAGTTAAATGTTCAATGAGAACATTATTAAATATAATTCTGGGATCTCTTATCGTGGTAATCTCTGCGTGATCGTTATTTAATGAATTAATTAATTGGATCATTAATTAATTAAGTTATTTTAAAGGATATTACCTTTAAAACCTCATAATACTAGTTAGATAAATTTGTCAATAAGTCTTTGATTCTATTTGGATAAGATAACCAAAGAAAGAAAGTTGTTTATAAAAATGGCTTCTGGTTCTTACATGACTCCTATTTATTCTCGTTCTCAAAGTGAAGTCCTAGGAGACCTTCACAAAGCTTTCAA
Source organism: Trichonephila clavipes (assembly GCA_019973935.1). NCBI lineage: Eukaryota > Metazoa > Arthropoda > Arachnida > Araneae > Nephilidae > Trichonephila > Trichonephila clavipes. Next base: position 418,252 of record BMAU01008215.1, on the reverse strand, counting down.
ATTATAAAATAAGAGAAATCACTATACATATATATATACAAATATATTTGTGTGTGAAGGCTAAAGAAGGAATTCTTTGTACGATAACTTTAAATGTCGTACATTACAATTAAGTCTAAAATTCTAAGAATGAAGCTCGCTACTTTAGATTACAGTTTGAGTGCTCCATATCCGTTCGAAATTACAAAATACGTTACCGTATGCTACTGAACAAATTCAGTATTTAATTGATTTTACTCTTGACTAATATAATAACATCTATTTTGAATCTGATCACGTATTTTACTCGTAACAACCGACAAAATCACTCTTACAATATAAACTAGGTAGACCCCGGGATATCAACATAGCTAATTATTCGGGAATAGTTGCAGTGAATGGAATTCTTCTCCAAACATTATGAAATAACGATGGATACGTTAGTAAAGATGACTGGGTAAATCTGTTAAAAATTAAGTTCAGGTTAAATTTATATGAACTAAATGTACGCTTATATATTTTGTCAATAGGTAGAAGTTAGGATATAAATTTATTGTGTTTATAAGCGTAACATTCTTATTACTCAGCATGAAATCTAATAGCGATAACTGACTTAAAATTAGGGCATGTCTAACTTTAATTGATTGAGTAAGTGAGTGAATATTAACGTCGCACTGCTCAGCTACACGAGGAATTTTGGCGACGGACCACATAATTTTGAACCTCGGGTCAAGTGTGACGTGGACGACACTAACTTTATTTAAAACACAAAAAAATATGTGGGTTGTTGGGTTAATAGCGTACGCGAACACTTTATTGAAAATTATTTCATAACTGTCATTTTAATCTTTTTGGTCACTTTTCATTGGTTTATGATCTTGAGGAAATAACGATTACTGGTAAAAGAATTCATGAGAATAAAGAAATTATTTGATGCTCTTGAGCAGGGGACGGCAAACTTAAAAGAGAGAAAAGCCAAATTGTAATAGAAACAAAACAACTAAGAAATGAAAGAGCCATTTACATGCATACACACGTCTACCTGAGGAGGGGAGGGGTGATCAGAACTAGCATATGGTCCAATCATATTTATTTTCAATATTTACAAACAATTTACACAAAATAACATTTTCAATTCCTGCAAAGCTAAGAACTATTGAATATATTTGTTTTTTCTAACTCTATGATGAAACAGTTATTGCGAAATATCTTGATGTTGGAAATTGAACTTTTCAGCACTCCGAAAAAAAACTTCCCGGATAGTAATAACATAAGTACTTTATTCCGGAATTAAATGTTTACACTAATAATTGAAATTGAAATTAATTGTTCTTGCAAATAAGTCATTGCAACCCTTTTTCTTAACTAACCCTTAGAAAGAATATAAAGTAAATACTGCGTTTTTGTCTGTTCTGCTGTGGACTTAAGTGTATCTTTTCTGCATCTATAAGTGCACTCGAACTTATATATGCAATTAAATAATATTTACTGAAATAATTTTGAGGAGTGTCTTTTCAAGGTGGAATTTTTACCAATGAATATGAGACTCACACTAATATTCTTACTAATGCTCAATAAACTGCATTAATAGAAATCAATCTAATACAGAAGCCAGTTAAATATTATATGCACACGCAAATATAAATAAAAGTTTTCATTGGACGGTTATAAAAATAAGAAAGAGAGAAAATAATGTTTTTTATTTTTTAATAAAAAATTTGAAATGTCTTGGTTTGCCGAATCTTACACACAAGAGCAAGTGACACATTTGTATCATAATCTTAATCCTTAGTAAATGGCAAAATCGGCATTTCAACTGATGCCTCCTCTACCACACTTATAAAACTTTAAAGGAAAAATAAATTAAAGGATCATTGGAGTATAATGTGCTACTGCATATGTTGGAGGAATTGGATTGTTAGAGGAATTGGAAGTTGCAGAATATGGTGGGTGAGGAGGTCAGTTGAATTGAGCTCCAGATCTGTTTTGTTAACTTCGATCCAGAACTACATACGTAGTCACTCAAGCTACAGATTCTTGGTAATCCCGATGATAGGGAATTTTAAGCCCATCTTCCCCGTCCGAGGAGAAAATTCCAACAGCTAAAGGAGAAGTATTTAATTAATTCATTTTGGATTGTCGCAATGATAATTTCTGTTATTATTTATTTTTATTCAATTGATTGCTATCGATTGCTATTTTTGGATTTTATATTTATTGTTGTAGTTAAATTGTGCTCTTCATGTTACGTAGTTTTGTTTGACACAAAAATGTTAGAAGAAAATATTGCAAATTCTATTTTGAATTAAACAACATGGATCTTGGTGTAAGGTAGTGTTTCTCAAACTCTGGGAGGGGCGCGAGCATATATAAAAAAAAGTCGAGAATAAAAAATTATTTTAAAAAAGTTACAAAAATTTACTTAAAGGAAGCAAAACAAAATACATTCTGACGTAAGAAAAATGTACGTTACACTTTTATTGTTATCTGTTCCAATTTAAAAATCAGAAAAGAAAAGCAACATAATACTTTTCTTATTACTTAAAAGTATATATAATTTACTTAAAATATATATTACTTAAAAATAACTTACTTAAAAATAACTTACTTAAAATACCTATTATTTGAAAGTAACATACACAAAAATTTAATAAAGAGTGTTTTTTTTCCAGGTATAGAAGTTTAAGTTGGCATTACTTTCCAAGAGGGCGACCAATTTAATAGCAGTCAAGTAATTTACTCTCAGTTTGGTGTGGCAATTTATCCAAACGATCATCAAGCAAGGCGTAGATTCGTCGAATGGGCCCAAAACGAGATTGCCGTTGTTCCCGATTTTAATAAGCGAATTTTGTTTAGCGATGAAGCGCACTTCTGGTTGAATGGCTACGTCAACAAACAAAACTGCCGCATTTGGAGTGAAGCTAATCCACAAGTGTATGTCGAAACACCGTTACATCCAGAAAAACTGACTGTTTGGTGCGCTTTATGGGCTGGTGGAATCCTTCCTCAAAAACGATGAAGGCCACAACGTTACAGTCAATGGTGATCAGTATAGAGCCATGATTAATAACTTTTTCATTCCTGAATTGAACAATCATGATGTCCAGGACAACATGTCACACAGCTCGTGCCACAATCGATTTATTGAAAGACACGTTTGGTGACCGCCTACTTTCACGTTTTGGACCTGTGAATTGGCTTCCAAGATCTTGTTATTTAACACCGCTATACTATTTTCTGTGGGGCTATAAAGTCATTGGTCTATGCGGATAAGCCACAAACGCTTGATCATTTGGAAGACAACATTCGCCGTGTTATTGCCGATATACGGCCACAAATGTTGGAAAAAGTCATCGAAAATTGGACGTCCAGATTGGACTACATCGGAGCCAGCCGTGGCAGTCCTATGCCAGAAATCATATTTAAAATGTAATGCCACAAGATTATCTTTCGAATAAAAAAAAATTCATGTCAATCGAATAATACATCGCTGTTTTATTGCAATTTAAAATTCTATACCTCTAAAAAAACACCCTTTACTTATCTTGATAATTTCACTGGTTTATAATTAAGATAGTTTTGTAGTTTTAGCGTCAAAGTACATTATTATTGCATTCAATACATTGTTATCGTATGGGGGAAGGCGATAAAAATTATGATTGAAAATTGGGTCGCAAGTATTGAAACTTTGAGAAGAACTGGTGTAAGGAAAAATATTATAAGGAACAATAAGACCACAAACGAATGGCATTACAATTTTAATTACAGTTTAGTGACGAACTCAATACAAGATTTAATATATTAGTCTTAAAATTTCCTCTTCCTACCATTTCAATACGGAATTAAATCAAGCTTCTTGTTCAGCTAACCCCTAGATTTCGATCTCACGATCTATCTCGAGCAGTGCTACCTAACTTTTTTTACTGCCGTGACCCAGTTTACGTTTGAAAATTTAACCTCAGCCCGTTGGAAGGAAAGGAAAGGTTATTAGTTGTTCATATTTTCCATTGTTTTGAATAAAATTAATTTAATTGTACTTTAATATCCTCAGAATAAAATACAATTACACCAAAAAATTAATGTTAAGTGATTTAACATGGGAAAAAAGTGATTACCGTGGAACGTCACACAAACCCGAAAGAAATACATCATAGTAAATAAAATTGAAATAATTTTTTTAATGTTCCTCGGACGGAATTTTATCATTTGATCCATGGACCAGTCCCCAGCCCTGGATTGGGGACCACTGCTCTAGAGAAAGGGGTACCAACATGTTATTAGAAAGCTAATTTTTGGTCTGAATTGAATAGATTACATGCTAAAAAAATTACATTTTTGCAACTCTTATGGCAAGAAGTTGATTGCAACACATTTAATGTACACCACTACGTTCGGAACCGTGATTTTGCAAAAGAGTATAAATGGATTACATTTATGATATTTAGTGTCAATTAGATTAGAAAGTGTACATAAAAAAGTTTTAAGAATATTATTAAAATAAAAAATAATTTAAGTACAATATTTTGACAAAAAAATGAACTTAGAGTGACCCATTTTTAAAGTATTCTCCTTTTGTGAAAAATGCTTCTTTTATGATAACATTTTGCCTGCAATAGTTAAAACCTCTGTGCAGAGGCTCAACTAGAGAGTTTTTGAAATATATAACTTAGAAGTGGGTTTATCCGTGTTTTACGACAACAGAGGGGATAAATTAAAAAAAAAACACCGATAATTATTTCAATGGGTTGTAACTCTGAAAATAATATGAATTTTTCAAAAATCCTAGTTCAGACTCTCTGGAGAAGTCTTTACTTTATATAAGCTAAATATTATTATTTTAGAAGCTTTTTTTTATAAAAGGAGAACATTTCGAAAAAGGTTATTCTAAGTTAATTTTTTGCCAAAATATTGTATTAATTTTTTTTTGTCAAAACGTTCTTGAAACAATTTTATACCTGTATTCTAATTAAAGTGACACTAAATATCATGAAAATTATCTAGTTATGAGCTTTTTTAATATCACGGTTTCGAACGCAGTCGGATACCTTAAATAAGGAAAAAACTGATCTATGATATAAAAAGATTTGCTAATCCTTCTCTAGAGTTCTCGCGGCCGTAAATCTTATGAACATATCAATTCAGTTACCAATACAATTTTGAACCTATTGCTTTTTATTTACCAAGTTGTTGCTGTATCAGTCCATATTCCCGGTAGACCAAATATTAAGTGGAGAGGTATTTTTATTAGTTTCTATGAAATTTTAGTTCCACTAAATAGCTTATTATATATGTCAGTGCTTCTCAAAGTTTCAATATTCGCGACCCAATATTTAATCATAATTTTCGTCGTTCTCCCACTCATACAATAAAAATGTATTTAATTCAATAATACTTTGATTTCATGCTATAACTACGATACGACTTTAACCTCTTAAGTGCCACTAACGTATGTAAGCGTCTCACTCAGTGAAAACGTTAATTTTCCCGAACGTATATATACGTATTTCCGAAGTATAATCTTTTCTGTGCAATGCTATCCATAAAATTATATCGAAGGCTTTGGAATGCAATAAAAGGACCTGGACAACGTCTGTGAAGGCTTTACTTATTTAAGTTTATTTCCTTGTTTAGTCCTCCCAATGCATCACATACGCGTGCCTACGTGGAAAACGGAGACATTGGGGGAGCGAATCAAGTTAATTTTAATCAGAAGTGAATGATTACACAGGTCTGCAAAAAAAAAACTTTTTTTAAAATTGTTTTGATTTTATTAACTGATCTTTATTTAGTTATTTGCGCTGATTTAAAAAATGACGCTGGTTTTTTTCTATCGCGTAAGGCTTGCCTACAAAATAAAGGTAAAGTATATGAAAAAAATACAAAAAACGAAAATTTTGGATTTGTTTTTATTATTTTAACATAAACTAAAAGAAAGAAAAACAAAGATAAATAGCTTAAATAAGAATAATAGTGATACACATGTGTTGAAAATGTTATTATAAGTCTTTGTAAAAACGTTTTCTTTTCTCATCGAAGCTTCTTTTAGTATTTTTTCGGCTGTGTTATTGTGAATTTTTCCGTTTTAACATCCAACAGTAGTCTGCCATCATGTTGACATTCCAACGACCTTGGTATCTGCGCTCCATTTCTTTTATATCCTGATGGAAACATTCTCCTTGTTCCTTACTTACAACCCCAAGATTTTCTGGAAAGTAGTCCAGATGTGAGTGGAGAAAATGGACTTTGACACTCATGTTGCAGCCCAATACTTAGTAGTTTTGTAACAATTCAGCAACCAAAGCTTTGTAGTTTGGATCGTTTTTGTTTCCAAGAAAGCCTGTTACAACAAGTTTAAATGAATTCCAGGCATTTTTTTCTTTCATTTCCATTTTAGTGACAAAAGCTTCATCTTTTAAAAGTTTTCTTATGTCAGGCCCACTAAAGATGCCCTCTTTCAGCTTAGCATCGGATAGACTAGGAAACTGTTCACAAAGATACTTGAAACACTCTTTCTTTGTCTAATGCTTTCACAAACTGTTTCATTAAACCCAATTTTATATGAAGTGGTGGAAACAAGATCTTCTTAGGATATACTAAACTTTGTCTTTCAACATTTTTAACTCCAGGAATAAGAGCTTTTCTGATTGACCACGTCTGCTTTACGTAGTGTTGTTTCCTGTCACGGCTATCCCATTCACAGAGGAAACATGGAAAAACTTTGTGTAACTACTTTGTTGACCTAGTAACATACAAATAACTTTCAAATCACCACAAATGGTCCATTTATGGTCAGACTAGCTGAGCTTATTAAGAATAAACTCAAGATTTTCGTAGCATTCTTTTCAAATGGACTGAGTGTCCAACAGGCACAGAAGCATATCGGTTACCATTGTGAAGAAGTACAGCTTTCAAACTCCTTTTTGACGAATCGATAAAAAGTCTCCATTCCTCTGGTTCATACATAATTTTGAACATTTCCAAAATTGCAGGTACATTGTTGTAGAAAACTAGATCCCCCTCTTGCGTAAAAAAAGGGACAAATTCTTTTTCTCTAAATCGGTACCACGAAAATGAAACACCGGAGTTTAACAAATGTCTTTCTTTAAGTCTAGACCCTAAAATTTCCTCTGTGTCCTTTGGGACGCCCAAATCTCGTACTAAGTCGTTCAAATCTGATTGAGAGAAAAGTTCAGGGTCATTTGTACCTGGATCTTAGCCATCATCACTGTCGCTGCTAATATGTGATAATTGGTCTAAATCGTCTAAAATATTGTCCCGGGTATCCGGAGGTGAAGTAATAGGCAAGTCAGGTCCATGAGGTACAGGGCGAATAGCCGAACGTATGATGGTTGGGTATGAAATGTCCTTCCTGTTTTTTAAATTGAAACCTTGCACTGAACAAGAACAAAAATAAGTCATCACTGTGATTTTTAGGCTCTCTCCAAATCATGGGTACTTCAAAAAGAAATGACTTATTCGTACCTTGAAACCATTGTCTCAGTTCTTCAACACACACAGAACACACTACATGGGGCGCCCAAGATTTATCTTGGTTTTCTAATTTAATGCCAAAGTATGCAAATTACACCTTCTGAACAAAATTAGAAATGTTCCTTTGTTGCTTCTTGACGGTATAAGATCCACAAATGTAACAGAAACAGTTAGGAGAGTTAACACATCCTCTAGTAGCCGTTTATTTTAAATACCGTAGCACAAAACTGTTTGATGTTTACACCACAGTGGCTAGCTCCACACTAAGTCACTGACTGCAACCAAGGTCACGGCACACGATGCTTAGCAGCCAGTAGGATTTGGGAGGGGGCAGACAGAATGAGACATATCTAGTTCCAGTAGGAACTGGTATTCCGAATTTAGATTCATTGTCATAGCAAATAAATGGATTAAAACTGTGTTTGTAAATAACATACATTGTTTAGTAGCCTATTCACCATAAAAGATCCATAATTCAGACTAAATTCACCAATTATGTAGGCCATAATATTGAAAAATCGTACGGATACTGTACCTGAAACCCCCTGAAAATAAGAAAATTTTAGATGAAATTTTTGACTTATCTAAGGGTGATGGAATTTTTTCACAATTTTTCCCGTAATCAGCACAAAAAATATAGTTAAACCCACTAGTTAAATATACAACAATTTTTTTCATCGCAGACCTGTGTTATTTATAAACCGTACAAATTATCAAAAGATAAGTGTTAATTTTTGTATACAATTTTATACATGGCGAGTCCATGGGGACAATGCTAATTATTTTATTTGTTCTTATAACTTAGTATTGGTAAATTAATTATAAAATTCATTGTGCAGTACTGATACATTTTTAAGTGTAGTATATCAATGTAAACGTGTATTTTATTTTTTATTAAGTCAGAATGTTTAGTTTGTTTTCTTTCAGTAAATTAACAATTTTTTTAATTCTTTTGTTTTCGACTTTTCAATGTGCTCGTACCCCCTCGTAGATTCGCACGCCACCAAAGCGGGGCGCGCCCCACAGTTTGAGAAACGCTGATATATGTAGTTTTATGGGACATGACACATTATATGTAGCTTTATGAGACACGACACATTGTATGTAGTTTTACAGAATATGGGACAATATATATAGTTTTATGGGATGCAGCCAGTGGCGCACACAAGGGGGGAGGCCTGACCTCCCCCAAAGCCCTTGATTTTTAGCCGATTGATTATAATTCTAAGTATATAGTACGTAAAATTTATTTAATTACTTGTTATTAATGATTAATTTTATTAATTAATGCTAATTATTTATTCTATAATTAGTTTATTACTGTGTTTGGTTCCCGAAAATCGACAAAATCCAAAGGAGTATGATACAAGAAAGGTGAACTTTCGACCCCGGCCCCCCTGAAAAATTACTGTGTGCACCATTGGATACTGCACAATATATTTAGTTTTATGAGAAGAAAACTATGTATTCCTAGAGTATATAAAGTCATTGACTAAAATTGTAGAAAAATAGCAAGTGTAATTACAAAAATATGTTAGTGAAAATGCAAGTACTTTCTTTAGGTCTGTTTTCATTTTATGAATTATATTTGCCATAGAGCTGCCTGAGGATTATTGGTGAAATTCCATGTAATTTGAAATTGTACACATGAGCATTTACAAGGATTTTTTCTAGGATAAAACTTTATTTTTCCAGCTTCTGGTGACGGCTTTAGGTTAATTCGATTTATCACGTATTCCGCATAACGGATCAAGGTGAAATTATAATATATATATATATATATATAGATAGATAGATAGATAAAATATCATAATTGCCATCCTTGCTTCATATTTAAAAAATCCAACGATATAAACTACCAGCTCTAAATTAGAAGTTCCATTTTCATGTAAATAACATCAGTGTCGTTGGTGCAAATATTTTGTCTATTTCGTACCATTTAGAAACATCAAGAAAAATGGAGAAAATATCGGGACTTAAGGTAAAGGCATATCGTAGAAAAAAAGATCTACAGCAAACATTTGTTTAAAACCTACATTATGTTAAAACTTACATTTAAATGCATTGAAAAAGTATATCTATATTTCCTTTCCTTTTTTTTTCTAGAAGAAAAAAAAACGGTTTCTTTTTCCAAGCATAAAATATAAAGGAACAGTGACGTAAGCTATAATGTTTTCTCCCGCTTTTATTTGTTGTATGGAATAGAGGGTGTTCTCGGAATATTTTATCGCGGTGTTCTACAATATTTTTTAACGTTTCTTTTGCAAATTTTATGATGGATTGTTTTATAATATATTTAACTATCAAGGTAGTAAATGCATTTGTATTTCTTGCACGTATCTTGGTAATGGTATAAGCAATCCATCATGACGTATGAATATTGAATTCTTGATCTTCAAATAAAAAAAAATGGCTCTAGTCGTTTTTAAAATTTATCGCGAAATTATATTGTTTATAAATGTCGTCACAAATAGTTCTTCAATGATGTTATATATTTTGTTAAAAAAAAATGCTGAAGATGATTTAGTCTAATCCAGAGTTCTTTACTTGGGATTCATTGCAATCAATCATATTTGAACTAATGACGTAACCAGTTAATAAAAACTAATATTAGAATATCTTTTCAGAAACTCTGATTTTTTGCTTACATTCATTCATTTGCAGGGGTATTTAAGAATAATGTCAGCTTATTTTCTGGAATTATAAACATATATTTTTTTAATACTTTTGCTCCCGTACAATGTTATTTTATTATCTTTAAACCTTTTTTGTTATAAACGACGATAATAGCTAATTTGGTTAAATTCAAGAAAATGGTTCATTTGTAATACATTTATACCATTATAGTTAACATTAAACTACCTTGTTATGCCATAAGTTCTGATACATTTAGAAAAAGAAGTAAAAAAAAACTGTAATAAAATTTAAAAGTAAATAATCTTTAAGTTGTAATTTGAGTTTAAATTTAACATATCAACTCTTCTGTTCGAAATGATCATTTACTGGCTTCACGCGGCCCTTAAGTCTTTTTGGCCAATAATCAATCGAGATAAGAAAGTAGCAATGGCTGATGTCTTTTCAAATTGGGGTTCCTTTTTAGGCACTCCTTTGCCTCCAATACTAACCACAATTTATAGTCGTGTGGATTTAAATCCGGTCAGCTGAAAGGCCAGCCTCGGGGCTCTATGGAGTCTTACGCATTCTCTATTATTTACTGCTGAGTCATCTTTGCTTTAGAATCAGTGATAGAGTACCATTGGAAAACACCAACAATTTCCATAGAACCGATTTCACTTCAGGAGCTTCATTATTGATTTTTGATAACCTTTTTTGCCATGGTTTTCCCTTCTTTCTGGCAAAAAGGATTTCCTGAGGCACCTTCATACCTGAAATCCCACCAAAGCATAAAGGAAACAGGACTATTTCTATGCAGCATTTTATTATCTTTTCAGCTCTTCTTGTGAAATCCTTGCAAATACATAATGAATCTAATGTTGAAAAGTTCTTCAAAGTCAAATCTCTTCTAGTCGGTAAGCAGAATTCGTCAGTGACCATTATGAATATGCCATTGTAACAGTGTTTTTGCTTTAAGGTGCCTCTGGGGCTTTAATTCCTTCGTACAAAATTTTCCAGTTATTCTTGGAACATTTTTAGTCCAATTTCTTTGTTTATTATATGACACATTGTTCTTTTTGAAATGCTTATCTGTTTGAAAAAATAATTTTCTTTCTACATGGACTTCGACGAATTGTCCTGCTGACCACTTTGACGAGAGCTAGTGTTCTCATCGAGGGCGAACGACCATTTATAGTATGGTTAGGAACGCTGTTGGTATCAAAAAGTATCATAATCATTCGATAAATGAATAACCTTTTGATATCTAAATGTTTAAGAATCTTAAAAATAACCCGCGGGCTTTTTCTTATGCAGAGAAGTAACTGCTGTACTCTAATGGTAGAAGTGGTAAAGCTTTGAATGATATATAACATCAAACGTGAAGGATCACAGTTATTTAAAAAATATTGTAGAGGATCTCCTACGATGAAATTTAAAATCGTCAACTGAATTTAAGTCGAAGTAGATGAACTCAAATTTTTGTGTACGAACTTATAGCACAACTAGGTAATATGCCAATTGATATTGTACAATATCATTTTAATTATTTTCAATCCTTTTTTCATAAACAATATTGTTAAATAATGTTCGTATATTCAAGACAAATAGAATATTTTTCTCACTCATTTATACCATTAGAATTAACGTTTTACTAAAACCACACGATAATACTTCAAATAACAAATCTTCTAATTTCGAGTTAATGGCCATTTTTAAAAGTGAAACCCGGTATCGTAAATTTTTCGAGGGAGTATCTTAATATTTTAATGTTTTATCATAAAAGAAACATTTTAGAGCTGATTAAAAATGATTAAAAGAGATGCGAGATATTTATGAGGTTATTTTGTAATAGCAATTCAAAAAATATTTATACAGTAAAATTAGTTTTGTACATTCCCAGGAAAATAATAAAAATATCAACAATAAAAAATTTCGTGGAATAAATAATAATATTCTAAGTCAGATTCACCTTCATAGATTTTGAACAATTTAAATACCCATTTCTGGTAGATTAAAGATTCTCTTTAGCTTTTTGCAATTTTGTGTAATTTATTGTAACTCGGTGCAACGATTTTTAGCCAAAATATTTCTCTATTCAATAAAATTTTAAAACAACCAAAAATGTGTGTTTTGATAGAAATTGGTAATTTCAACGTAATAGGATACTCTAAAAATTTCACGGACTGTGTTCAACTTCGATTTGGAGGACTGTGGTTCAAATGCATGGAATAATTAGACAGTTGCAGAGAAATAAAACTGATTCTCCATATAGTGTAGTTCAAAATGTGTAAGATTCAGTTGCTAGATAACTTTTTTTCCCATTTATTGCTTGATAATACACCTAAATAATTCAAAATGTAAGCCTAAGATCATGCATAATTTTTTAGAATGCTTGCAATATAAACCATACACCCAAAATAAGTTCTAGTTAAGATTGTAGGTGAAAAAGGCTCAAGGCATTTGCGCAGTGCTTCTCAAACTTTCTATACTTGCGCCCCACTTTTCAATCATAATTTTCATCGCGCAACCTCTCCTGCAATACCTTTGTATTGAATTTTCAATAATAATGTGCCTTAACGTATAGCTACAATACCACTTGAGTTCTAATAACGGTAAGGCCGAACAAGAATGCAGCCTGCCTCCGCTAGAAAGCAGGCGCAACCTTGCCACTATCAAGTTCACTAATAAACTACGCTCATATGGTTTGGACCATATCTCTAGAAGAGTTTTTGATAAATGGAAGCATTCTACAAGGCTCAAAAGATCTTCGACTCTCCAACTTGATAGTGAAATCAGAAAAGAACTCAATTTGGAACATTCCTCCTTGGAGTTCCTTCAGGAGCCCTTCATTTCAAAAAACCCACCAAAGAACAGCAGCCATGTTGCAGCCGTGTTCCAAAAAAGAAAACCCTGCAACTCTTAGACAAAAAGGACTTGAAACGATATCAATACTCTCTCAAGATAACTTTGCAATCGCCTACACCGATGGTTCCTCAGACAGATCCCTCAGCAATGGAGGTGCCGGAATCCTCCTCCTCCTCCCAGATGGTAATAACTACAAACACAAAATTAACACAGGCATAATCGCCTCAAAATTCACAAGTGAACTCGTGGCAATTAGAGAGGCCCTTATATTATACCAACAGGACTCACATGTTATTGATTCTACAGAAGGATTTAGTAATCTTCTCAGATTCTAAATCAGCTATAGAAGCCATAAGAAACAGAGAGACCAACATCTCCTGTGATATTATTACCCTTCTAGAACAACCCTTCTGCATAGCAAAAGAAAATCCTTTATCCTGCAATGGATACCCGTACATGTCAACATTGAGGGTAATGAATGTGCAGATATATATATATATATATATAGCCTTGTCAAAGAAGCTAGAGACATCGAACATAAGTGCACTACCATCACACTTGACGATGCTAACGCAGTAGCCAAACATAGAATTATGAATCACACTTTTAAAAAACCCCTAGTTACGGAATTTGACTGTCCCCGAATTATAACATCCACAATTGCCAGATTGAGAACTGAACACCTTAAGGGCATGAAGATTCACCCAGACAAGTGAAGATCATATGTTCAATGCAAACACTGCCCAGATCTTCAACTCACGCCCAATCACATCTTGGAATGCCCAATCGTCGCAACAAAGTTACTAAAAATGGGAATGGTCCCTTTGAGAGACTCTTTGCGGGAACTCCTGTACAGCCCTGATGCTCCCAGAATAGCAGAGGCAGTGATCAAGACTTTCGACGGAATTTAGTGATATCTACTGCATTTATTCATGGACACGAGAACAACAAAAACAACCACTTTAGTTATAAACCATGCAAATTATCAAGATAAGTATTAAAATTTGTATATAATTTTATGACGTGCCTATAGGGTCATTAGCAATTATTAACTTGTTCTTAGCTTAGTACTGTTTAAGTAATTATGAAACACACTGTAGAGTATTGGTAAATTTATAAGTGTATAATTTAAGTGTAAATGTGTATTATATTTTTTATTACGTCTGATTGTGTTTTGTTTTGTTTCCTTTTAGTAAATTAAATTTTTTAAAAAAATTATCTTTTGTTTTTCACTTTTCGATATACTCACGCACCCCTTGTAGGGTTATCATGCCCCCTTAGGGGGCGTGCCCCGCAGTTTGAGAAACACTGCATTAGTGAATGACCGGTTGAAGTTTAAAAACAACACACAGGCGCATTTAATAACCGATTACAATCATTGACTTTTAATATGTTGTACAATGCAACTGACGGTAATATATAATAAATTGAAAGGAAAGGTTTTAATATCCTAAGGTAAATATTATCGAAGAGCTATTCAGTCAAGTACAGAAAATAATTGAGGAGATTTCGGGAATTAGAATCTCATAGCTTTTATCCAAAGAAGAAATGAAAATTTGAATAATCAGAATATGGAGATCATAGTACAATATCTTCCGTGAGAACAGGATGAAGACATGTGAATAAATTGCTGAAAGAAAGCCGAATTTACTCGCAGAACTGATATTCAAACATTCGATGATTCCAATGACGAAATGTCTGCTTTTAAATAAATATAATGTTTTTTGTTGTTGAAAATGTACATATATAAGATTACTGCCGAGATGAGTAAAATGTAAATTATTATATAGGTATTTAAAACATTCCGTAAAAATATCTTTCCAAGAACATTTTATAGTTCCTAGATAAGTTTAGGTAGTTTATTTTAGTAGTTTTCTATCCATATAAGTTTATCACGTTTATTCTCTAACTGCATTAAGTTTTTTTTTCTTTTTTTAAATACTGAAATTTTGCTTATAATTGTAGTTTTAGTAAAATTTAGATAATTTATTTAAAGTTATCCGACTATACGTTCGGAACCGTAATTTTAAAAAAGCGCAAAATGGATAATTTTCATGATATTTAGTGTCACTTAGATTAGAATACATGCATAAAATTGTTTTGAGGACATTTTGACAAAAAGAAATTACTTAAACACAATATTTCGGCAAAAAATTAACTTAGAGAAACCTTTTTTCAAAATGTTCTCCTTTCATAAAAAAATGCTTCTAAAATAATAATATTTTGCTTACATAAAGTAAAGACTAATCCAGTGAGTCTGAACTATTTTTTTTTGAAAAATTCGCATTATTTTCAGAGTTACAACCATTTGAAATAATTATCGTCGTTTCTTTCTTAAAATTTCTTCCCTCTGTTGTCTTAAAATACGGATAAATCCACTTCTAAGCTATACATTTCAAAAATTTTAGTTAAGCCTCTGTACAGAACGTAGTCGGATACCTTAAATAGCGTTGATTGAGTATTAATATTTATTGTTGATGATCCCCACAGAGGTATTTATGTTTTAGAATACTTATTTTAAAATAAAATACTCTGAAAGTGTTTGGATACCTTAAATGGAGTATTCTTATTCTGGTTTTAGAAATTTACATTTCTGACTATGATATCATTATAAAAGTGGTGTGGATTTAGAAAAAAAGAATTATTGCTTCTTTATAGTAAATTTATTACTATTATTAAAATAAAAATACTGCCATTTTCTGCATAAGCATTGATTTCACTTGGATATAGACTTAGAGCATATTGCAGAAAAAGTAATACTAAGTAAGTGAAGTATCTTCAATAAATCTGAAACTTGCGAAGTTTCTAATAAAACAAACTACAATAAAGGAGCTATCTTACAAATGATAAGAGTACTATTTCTTCATAGAGGTGATACATATCTTATACTTTACTAGTAAATGGTATATAACTTGTAAGCAGGATGATACCTTCTGGTTAAAAAAAGTAGCTACTAGTAATGTTACCTTTTACGAAAAGGTACTTTCACGTAATATATATATATATATAAACGCTTCTCACTGTCTGACCCATAAAGATAGGTATGTTATCTTACGAGTAAAGAGTAAAAATATTGACTCATTACTGGCAAAAGATATTTTGCGAGCTTGTATCATAAGACTTGATACACTACCTAATGAGTAAAATAAGAAGAAAATTCTGCTAAATCATGTAACCCTTAGTTTCAACAAAGAAGCTCGATTCATAGCCCCGAAGCTGTTTATACATTATCGTAATTGCTTTGCGATTCTGTTGGCGAAGTTTAGTGACCTTGTTATTTACAAAATATACTAAACTAACCAATTGCAATTTCTTATTACTATACTGTGAATATCGTTTAACACGAAATTGAGGGGATTTAAATATTGTTTTGCGTGAAAAGATATTGAAAAATGAAACATATATTCAACAAAAATAAATTTATCAGAGTACATTTTATTTACATAGATATTTTAAAACATTTCTGTAATGTGCTTTCTTTTTTTATTGTTGATCATGTAGAGTTAACAATACAAAAACGTTTACAGATTTTCATTTTTGCCTTCAGTTTTTGATTAACAACCTTAAGAAGCTTCACGTTCATTTTAAGTGAAATATCAATTTGATTTCTCCCTGAGCTCTTTGTCATTATGCTGGTAAGAAAATCCTTCAGAAAACAGAAATTAAAACGAGAACCAAACTCAATGATTTTCATCCATACTGCGATACACTCGTCGCCAAATTCCAAAGCCAAATGATGAGAGATAAGATGTTTTTAGGTGACATTTGTTGCGGTGGAGGGTAAAAGTAATTTCAATTGCAAAATTGATTAGTGTCATAAGCTCTTCTGGGGGTATTTGAAAGCCAAGTTATCCTTATTCTTATGAAACATGGGAAACTACCTCTATTTCATTTCACATCCATCTTAAATCTTGTCTGTGGGGTTGGTTTTTTCGTATTTTGTACATTGCCATAAAGGAAATCTTTTTTTGTGCTACTATCGTTTCAAGTTTTGAGGTAAAAAGGCATGGGAATATATAGTAGTTTGCCTGAACCCCTTTAACGGTTCAGGCAAACTACTATACTACTACTACTGTGTTAACCGACGTTTTGTCTTAAGCGTTTTCACGTTAAAAGTATTTCACTGTATATGATAATTACAGAGTTCAAAGTTACAGCTCCTTAATTTCTGTTACCTCGAAATATAACTGTTGGAGATGTTTCGTTGCACTTTGTACTCCATTTGGTAAACTATGTGAGAGGTTACTGCCTCTCTCTTGGGCACCTAGATATGTGGGAGGTAGGGAAGAAACACACACTTACAATGATCCAATTAATCTATTTTTTATCACAAAATGTGAAAAGACACAAATACAATTAATAATAGTAAGATAATGTCTCAATGATAACCGCAAAAGTGGAACAACGGCGGTAATACATGAATGATTAGGAGACTATCAAACTTGATCCTTACCTTAATAAAGGATCTAACCTATCATCCGATTTAATATAATAACTATTCAATCTCAGTGAACAATCGTCCCTTTAAAACTTCCCCCGAATAAATTCTTAATCACAATAATTCAAATATGATACCTTCAGTAACGATCTCACCTGAATCGGGTTTATCTCCTCTCCTACTCTCTATTCTAGCTAGAAATCTTTGACTATATATAGTAAGTTTATTTGAATACGATGAATTTCTTCTTCCGGAGGGCTGGTTGTGAGTAACGTTAATTGATTACCCAAAGGTTTCCCAAGAGGATTAGTTGAAGAATCGCGGATAGTTCCGTCAACACTATAGGACCTTTTCTTTTAAATGTAGATCATGATGACAATATTTGGAAATAAAAAACGAGTCTCTACAGTAGTCGTATATGTGTAACATCTGACATGTTATCGTGGTAAATACGCAATATTAACTTTTTTCCTGAAAAAAATAAGAATCGGGTATGATTGGAAATAATTTTCTATCAAATAATTACATCTTTGATGAAAATTGTATTTATTTATAACAAAAAAAGTAACAAAAAGTGCAATATTTTATCAAAAATAATTATTCTTGTTCAATTTGGGGAAAAGCGGAGACAATAAACTTATGATAACTAAAATATGACACATATACTTGTGATTTCAAAATATTTAAAAAACTTTGAAAATCAGCGTCAATAACAGTACCACTGTTAGCAGTCGAAACATTTTGATTTGTGTTCATTTCAAGCTTGAGTTCATCATTCATAAAAACTATGAGTGGCTCAGCTTTTGGCAAACTGAAGTTAAAGTTAAAATCAGGGGAAGCGAGTGATAATTTTTTTAAAAGAGCAGAACTCCTTTCGTTGTATGGTAAAATTTTAAAATGCAGGAAATTTTTAATTTTTTTTAACCGTTTGATTCGAAGAAATATATACGACCACCGAAATCCCTGTTCATCCATTTTGAAATGAGCATTCTGCCGCTCTTATGACCCCCAATATCATGACTAACGGATTTAGAGTCAAGCGCTCGAGTGCTTGATGGCTACTATAGTTGGACCCCCATGCGAGGGTAGCGAAAATACAAAGCCACACACTCTCATTGGTCAAATAAAGTCGCGCGCGTTTACTTTACATCCTGTTACACACATTCGTCCCTTTTCACGAAATCACTCCCAACAAATATCCAGCAACCAAGAGGAAAGATGTTACACATAAAAAATGTCGAAACAAAGCAAACCTAAGCTAATTGAAATGGCAGCACCTTTCTTCTAAGCATAAGTAGGAATCAACGTGGATTGTTGCCAGATACCAGAATATAAAACATTTCTACCTTTCGGTGGTTATTATCATTACAGTCCATCTCAACTGATTGTTTTATATTAAGGTCAAACCCAGATGTAACATAAGGACATTTAGTGTCGGACCTCGAGCCACAGTAAAGCGATGAAGATCATGACTCAAACACACGATTCGACATTAGATCGTGGCCGCGGTAGCCGAGTGGTATAGGTATCGGACCGTGGCTTGCTTTGTCACAGGTTCGAGCCCAGTACCACTAAAGACCCGCCGTGTAGGGCAGCGATGCACGTTAAATCTGTCGAGAGCTGAAACGTCCTCCCGTTGGTGTGGTGTGGTAGTTAGGAGAGGGGGGTGCCAGCTCAGGTGTCGTCCACGTCACTTGACCATGGTTCAAAATTACGTGGTCCGTCGCCAAAAGCCCTCGTGTAGCTGAACAGTGCGACGTTAATATTCAATCAATCAATCAATCGACATTAGATCTCATGACCAAGACCACTCATCTTCTGCAACACCCTTCGCTGTGGCAGCTAGGTGATTCTGCTAAAACGCAAGTGTAACTGGTAAGAATATTCTGGGAAGATTATTAAAGAAAGAATAAAGCATATAGAAAAATAAATTTTTATCATTTCTGAAATTTCAGAAAGCGTGTTACGCACAAAAATGCAATGAAAAATAAGTTTGTATTGAAAAGAAACATTATATATATATATATATATATATATATATATATATATATATATATATATATATATATATATATATATATATATATATATATATATATATATATATATATATACAATTAACAATTGTGACGGGATGATCGCTATTTCTACTAAAACTCCTTTTGGGTTTCTTTGGGGCCAGAATAGCAATTATTTCCAACCAACTCGAGAAGTGAAACGTGAAATATTCAAATTAGGAATCTTGTAAATAGTAGACGTTTAGCGTACGCAGGGTGGCTACGGAAAGGGAATATACGATGTCTATGTTTACAAGTGTTTAAGCTAAAGTGAGAGGAAATACTGCATTCAAGATTCAAGATATAATATATCCTTGCCAGTGCGTTCAAGTTAAAGGTGGATAGCATTCCACAAGGAAAACTACCACGTCAGCTAGGATTGAAGCGAATTGCTGCTTACCGAAGTTAGAGCGGTAAGACCATTTAATTAAACTTCTAAGAACTGTGTATTTATTGAGATTAGGATTAGTCGGTAAAGTTAGACATAGTGGTCAGTGACGCGATTATTTGGCAATACGTATTGTGTGCCTCCTAACCCCAGATTCCCTTGGTTTGAATATTAATATTATTTTTGTATATAGTTTAAGATTATGGCACTGTCTGGTTCTTCATTCACTCCCACATCTCTAGGCCCCGAGGATAGTGTAGAAATAGGGCAACCCCACGGGCACTTGCCTTACACAATGAAGTATGTTCATTTCACATATTATTTAGCCATCTATATACTTTTTTCTTTTGGTATTTTTGAATGCGCAAGCAATTTGAGCGATTTGATTACATTCATTTTCATCAAACGGTAGGTTTTAGCTTGTACATATATTCCACAGGTTCTCAACGTAGGTGATAACGCCCCCTTTTGGGCATTTGGGTTTTTCAGGGGGCAGTAAGAAACCCAGAATAAGTTAGAGAGTTTTGAGATGGTATGGAGGAGCATGGGCAGATTAACCAAATATATTCTAAAAAAGGCCAAAAAAATACGCTGATTATGTACTAACAAAAGTAAACTTTAATACTGATTACCTTGTGTTTAATGTATGTATTTAAAATTGTATATTTGTGGCAGTAGCTATTTCAGATTTGCAAGTAATAGAAAAAAAACTAGGGGCTTTAACAATACATTCTTTTGGTAATAGAATATTTTTTTTAAAAATTTAATTATTGTTCTCACCATGTACTATGTACGGTTTTATTTCTCTGGAGTGGGAGGGGGATCGTATCAAAATATTCTCTAGAAAACGGGGCGCCAGTTTAACCCTTTATCTACCGACGGTACTTAAAAGTACTACTCACTTTAAAATTTCATGGAATAGACATTTTTACGAATACTCTGACGATACTTAGTAGGAATAATCTTTAAAATCCACTATTTCAAGATGTATGACAAGGGTTCTATGATTAGTATTTTAGCGGAGAAGACGAATAGTTTTATAGCAGAAGTTGCGTTTTCAGTTGACGGCGTTTTCAGCGGATTGCGAAGATTGTCAATTTTGCTCCGAAAAAATAGTTAATGTCAAAAGGTGTCTTATTTTTTCTGTATGCTAATGAAGATCTTAGAAATTGATTTAACTATTTATTTTAAGTAAACAGTTTATATAAGTAATTTTTTACAGATGAATATCTTTAACTAATTAATTAGCTCTAAACCATTAAATTTCCGAAAATAGAGTATTTTGTTATTGTATATCCCTTAATCTTCAATGTAGTGATTCAAAAAAATATTGCATGGAAAAAACTTCAGCAAATCATAATGTGGTACATAAAGGGTTAAAAAAGGTTGGGAACCTATGATATAATCGAAGTGTTCCTTTCACTTTAACCTGAGCTTGAAAAAAAACCATTTCAAAATTTTATTCATTTTGACGTAACAAAAAAATTATGAATGCTTTATGAAATTTCTATGTGCATTCGGGTGCAAAACTAAGGAAATTGTTAAACTCTTATTATTTTTATCCGTTGGAGGAAAAGTAAAATTTAAGTAATTTGAAAAGACAGAAAAATATCTTTTCCGAAGATTTACTGATAGTCCGAATCTTAAGGGGACATATTACCTTAAAAATAATCAAGATATTGAATTTTTTATTACCTCATTTGAATTGCGCGACTTTTCTAAATATGAGTACAAAATTCCGTACATTTTACTAAATTATTTAGCTACTTATTTAGCTTTTTATTTAACCGTATCTCGAAGTAAAATCTGAAAGTAGAACACACATGGCGTCTGCCTTTTTTGCAAGTTTTAAATAGCTTTTACTCATGTTCTTATTTTCAAGATAAGCGTGTTTTTAAAAAATTAGCTAGCTCTTTTTATATTCAATAAAAAAATCGAATATACTTCCGAATATTTTGTATAATATTTGAATATATTTGATTATAATAAATATTATTGTTAGATGATTCCGTACCTTAAATAAAAATTCTGGTGTAATATTATTTTTTTGAAAAACCTATACAATTAGTATGAGAGTTTCGTTACTTTTTTTCATAGTGTCTGATAAGAAAAAAATATAAGAATATTACACGAGACACTAATCTCATGCACAGAATTGTGAGAAACACTTTTAAGAATATTAGAAATAAAATCGCTCAAAAATATTAATTTTAGGAATAGTAATAAATTTAAACACATTTGAAATATTTTTAAAGAAAATTAAAATTAAAATAACTGTTTGCTTAAAAATAGCGTTTTCTTCTGAAATCTATATTAGCATAAGGTATGTGTAAACGTTTTTATAGAAACGTGTCAATAAGGAAAGTTTACAAGGTACTAGCCCCCTTAAGGTATCCGACTACGTTCGGATCCTTGATTATGTAAAAGCGCATAAATGGATAATTTCAATGATATTTAGTGCCACTTAGATTAGAATATATGCATAAACTTGTTTTAAGGATATTTTGACAAAAAAAATTACTTAAATACAATATTGTGGCAAAAAAATTAACTTAGAATAATCTTTTCTAAATGTTCTCCTTTTGAGAAAAATGGTTCTATTACAATAAAATTTCGCCTGTATATCAGTGCTTCACAAACTTTCAATACTGGCGCCCCCTTTTCAATCACAATTTCTATCGCGCCCCCCTTATACATTAATAATGCACTAAATGCAATAATAATGCACTTTGACGCTAAAGCTACAATACGAGATCTTAATTATAAACCATACACATTAATAACATAAGTATTAAATTTTAATTACTACTTTTAAGCAAAAAAATAAATTAATTAAGTAATAGGACAATTATTACGTTATTTTTCCTTTCTCTAATTTTTAAATTGAACATATTGCAAAATGCGGTGACTGCTTAGAAGACAAAATATGGATATCTGCTAAATATAGAAAAATAACTCAGAGGGTCAATTTCTAATCATAAGCATTCCTTATAAAAACTTTGCTTTGCAGGACAAGCCCATGGAAGTCATTAATACTTATTAAACTTGTTCTTAATTTAGTATTAATTAATTAGTTATAAAATAATTTGAGCAGCACTGATACATTAAAAGTATACCGGCCGAAGTACGCGCTCTTTGCAGAAGTTCGTTTAAAAGAAAATAAAACATTCTTGATATAATAGCTGTATTGTAAGGAAAGTAAAGCCAAGTGCACGTGACAATGTTTAAAAAAATGTAAAATGTTTTTTTTAAATGCTTGCTCAAATTATAGTTAGTTTTAAGCGAATTTTAATTTTAAGCCTCGCAGAATTAGCATTTATAGTTGATGTTAAATAATGAACAACAATATAAAATTCCGATGAAGAATAATTGTATTATTTTCAATATTTAAACCAAAAAGACTTCAACATGTTTTAACCTGGGAGCAGGCGCGCACTCGATACGATCTAGCGGGGTTATTGAGTCACCCCAATCCTTTTTTTATAATTATTTTATTGTACACGATACAAATCGTTATTCCAGTGAATAATTTAACTAAGAGAAAGTTATTTACCTACTTTCAAGGACTCTTCAGTTTTTCTTTGGTGACAAATAAACAGTTTTGCCAGAATCAACAATTTCGTGATGTGTGTCCCGCGCGACCACTTCCGGGTAAAAAGTGTATTCATTACGATAATATGTATGTTACTACTAAAAACAATTGTTATGCTTTATGTTTGAAAATACTCCTCTTGGTCTCAGTCTTCGCATAGTAATCCATCAAAGTGTGTGTGTGTGCTTTCCGTGGTTTTTTCCAAATATCATAAAACTGTTTTACATGGAAAAAAGCGCAATAGAGAAATACATTTCTTACAACTTCCTTAAATGAGAAATAAACACATAAGAGATGGGTTATAACCAACTCTACCAATAACTTAGAAGGTCAAACAAATTACAGCTATAATGTGCAATATTTCAAAAATAATGACAGTGATGAATTTTTTATGTTCCTGAATTTTTTCGATTCTGGATCTGGGATCTGTTTTTTCTCTGAAAGAGTAGAATGTTATTTTTAAAAAAGAAAACGTAATAAAAACTCTCTCATCATGGGATTACAGCAAATTAAATAAAATAGTTTTTATTTGGTTATAGGATCAAGGATAGCTAATTAAGTATTGAAGAAGTTTTTTTTTTTGATGACTTGATATCGCCTATAACTTACATCAGAGTAAAAGTGCATTTTTTATTATGTCTGAAAGTATTTTGTTTTAATTCATTCCAGTAAATTAATTATTTTTTAAATCTTTTATTTTCGATATGCTCGCGCCCCCAGGGGGGCGCGCCCCACAGTTTGAGAAACACTGTTGTATATAGCTCAGACTTCTCTACAGAGGCTCAACTAGAATTTTTGAAATACGTAACTTAGAACTAGGTATATCCATGTTTTAAGACAACCGAGGGGAGAAATTTTAATAAAAATACGCCGATAGTTATTTCAAATGGTTGTAACTCTAAAAATAATGTGAATTTTTCAAAAATCTTAGTTGAACCTTTGTAGAGAGGTCTGAACTATTTACAGGCAAAATATTGTTGTAATAGAAGCATTTTTCACAAAAGGAGAACATATTACTCTAAGTTAATTTTTTGCCAAAATATTATATTTAAATAAATTTTTTTGTCAAAATGTCCTTAAAACAATTTTATGCGTGTATTCTAATCTGAGTAACACTAAATATCATGAAAATTATCCATATATGTGCTTTTTAAAAAAACGGTTCCGAACATAGTCGGATACCTTAACGAACACTGTGTTTTATATTCATTTCAAGAATCTTAGTACTACTAAAAAAATGAGGACACACATTTCGCATACTTACAACAATATGTTAAATATTCTACTTCCTTATAATAAACAAAGCTGCGATCATTTGAGTAATTTTTTCCCGTAATCTCTCACGAGTGTCGTTGCCCAAGTTAGAGAGGATTAACAAAGAAACAGTACGAAAGGATAAGGATGTTGCAGGCATTATTAATCTTATCGAGAGACTTAAAGATATTAGGGGGTTTTGTCTTCGTTGGATCATCAACATCATTTGTGCTGCTCTATTCTGTGTGTGTACAGAAGAATCTTGCTCTGACTCATACCAGAGGTAGATTTTTTTTTTTAGTTAGTTAATGCATAAGTTTGCGAATCACTGGAAATATTTTAAACTTTTCGTTAATGTTTCCTCAAGTTGTCGAATTTTGCACTGCAGGCTAACGATAACATATTAATTTGTTTATACTTTGTGATTTATAAGGAACTATGCGATTTCCAGACGCTATAAAACATTAACAATCAAAGGTAAGAACTACCTCAGAGGATCGTAAGGAATATGTACTCTTCAAGTTTGTGTATCACCCTTGACGGAAGTGATGTAGGGTTTGGGGGTTAATTAGTCAAAATGGCGGCGTCGATAGAGGAAAAAGTTATTTGGAATTTATAAAACTGTCACGGGGGTCGCTTCTTTAGATATTTTAACTCTTAGGTTGATGCCACAGTTGTTGGATGAAATTGACAACTTCATTCTCAAATTGGATGGTGCACCGCTAAAATGGTCAGCCAACGTGCGAGATAACCTCAATGAACATCTTCCTCACCGATGGATTGGACGAGACGCATATGACTACAATATGTCACTACCCAATGACCATCCAGAGTTCCTGAATTAACACTTTGTGATTTTTTTATGGGGAGAGGGGAATAAGTAAATGACAAGGTTTCCATCTCTCCCCATCCTGCTGATCTAGCAGAGCTGAAATAACTTATCAAAGTTGGATAGATGTGTGTCATGTACCTAAGGGTTCACACATGGAATATCTTTGACTATTTCTAACAAAAGTAATCCCATGCAATTATGTTACAAGTAAACACATAATATCTTGCATTGTTCTTGATTGACAGAACATTAAAACTGTATGCATCTTTATGAATTACTCTGGAGTTTATATAAAGTTGAATTATACTTTTAGGTTTTGTGAATGATTAATTAATGTAAATAAAGTTAATGGATAATTAATCAAGTTAAAATAATAATAATATTAATAATGGTTAATGAATCTAAAATAATTAAGTACTGTAAAATAATAACATACTGGTTAATTAATCTAAAATAGTTAATTAGTTGTAAATATTAATAATGGTTAATTAATTTAAAATAATAATATTGGTTCATTAATTTAAACATAATACATAAGTAATTAATTTAACAAATAATCAATCAAGTAATTTAAAAATAAGAACTAATTAAGTAAAAATAATTAATAATTACTCAATTTAAAGAAAATTAATATATAATTAATTAATTTAAAGAGCAATAACTAATAATTAATCAATTTAAAGAAAAAAAAACGAAGCAATTTTGCTCGATTATATGCACTTCCTTCAACGATTAATTTATTTCTGTATTTCCTGATCGAGATGTGTCGTGGTTGTTGTAGTCCAGTGATGATGGATGCTGAGCCATGCATTTATGTCTTGTTGCCACTAAAGTACTACCTTGTAGACGGGCTGATGCAGTTAATTCTGTCTTGGTTCAGAGGTCTCATGTGTGACATTGGGTGTCTACTCATGTTAAGTTCTCGTCACTTTTGAATGGCGTTCATCAACAAAAGAACTAGTATTGCTTCGAAGTGTGACGTTAACAAACATTTAGTCACCCCAAAACGCGTAAGAAACACATCAATAAAAAAAGTTAAAAGTATAATACACATGGATATTTAAATTCTGAGTTATTTTTGATTGGTAGTTAGAACTCGATTATTTCGGTAATTTTTCGAAATGATGATGGTTTGAGAATTTATATATACGTTTTAGAGTTTGGGCGGGCTCATCGCGATTTCAAGTAATTATCCTCTAGGGTTTCTTTGGGGCCAGAATGGCAAATATTTCCAACCAACTCGAGAAGAAAAGCGTGAATATTCAAATTAGAGCTCTTATAAATAGTAGAAGTTTAGCGTACGCGGAGTGGCTATGAGAAGTGAATATACGCGAGGTCTATGTTTTACAAGTGTTTAAGTTAACGTGAGTGGAAATCCCGAGTTCAACATTTAAGCTATCCGTACCTGTGCGATCAAGTTAAAGATGGATACCATTCTGCAAGGATAAAAGACACGTCAGTTAGAATCAAGCGAATTGCTGTTTACCCAAGATATAATGGTAAAACTGCTAAATAAAGTTATTAAGAACTGTGTAGTTCAGTGCTTCTCAAACTGTGGGACGTGCCCCACTTGGGTGTGCGATAACCTTACGAGGGGGGCGCTAGCATATCGAACATAAAAGATTTAGAAAATGATTAATTCACTGGAATGAATTAAAACAAAATACTTTCAGACATAATAAAAAATGGACTTTTATTCTAATATAATTTATTGGCGCGCACGCGCGCGATATTAAGTCATCAAAAATAAAAACTGCTTCAATACCTAATTAGCTATATTTGATCCTATAACAAAATAAAAAAAAACTTTTATTTGATTTGCTGTAATCCCATGATGAGAGATTTTTTATTACGCTTTCTTTTTAAACCTAACATACCCCTTCTTCAGAAAAAAAACAAATCCTAGACCAAAAATTTGAATAACTAGTAAATATTTCCTGGTTTTTTAGGCTGTTGGTGTATGAAATAGAAAAAAAAGTGAGGATTTTTTTATACATTCATCAATATGCATTTAACATTGCAATTTACTTTCTTAAAATGAGCCCGAGATAGACTCGTAGTCAAGGTAACGGATTCTCGGCCGATGTATCGCGAGTTTGAGCCTTATTCCGCTGAAGACTCGCCCTGCAGAGGGGGACTGATGCAGGTTAAATATGCCGAATCTCAAACGTAATCCCATGGTGTGCTGTGGAAGTTGGGAGAAGTAGGTGCGAGTACAAGTGTCAGCCTTGTCACTTGACAATGGTTCAAAACAACGTTGTCCGTCACCAAACGCTCTCGAGAAACTGATTAGTGTGAATATTTACTCACTCCATTGATAAAACACTTAAGGTATCTCAGTTTTTTAAATTACACATTTTTCAATTTTTTGAAAAAAAAAATATACGTTAAAGCATCAACATTCCTGAGCATTTTGAATCCTACATTTTGTTGATACTGTGAAAACTTCTGAAAACTAGTGAAACTTAAAGAAAAAACCTATCTTTTTCTTATCTTTAACTTCATTTTTCTCAAAACAAAAAAATGTTAGCTTGCACGCAGGATTTCTCAGAAAGTATTAATGATATCAATTTGAAATTTCATACACGTGTTCAAAATGAGACTCTTCATAACGTATACAATAATTTTCCAAAAAAATATTAATCGATTTTTTTATGTGAATTTTAATTATTTTCTAAAAATTTTAAAATTTTCGTTATAATTGTATTTAAAAAATATTGTTTTTCCCTAAACTTCTTAAAAGCCATTATAACTTCAAAAATGAACATTTTTATACGAAAAAAGTTAATTTTGTGAATTTTGATCAATTTTGTACTTGAGTATCCTACGCGGTGTAAAATACTGATTTTCATATTTTTGAAAAATTGCTCAATTGATATTTTTTTTATAACTTTTTTAATTTTTTCTTAAAATCTATGAAAATTTGAGAATTAATGTAAATTTATATGAGTATCATGTGGTAAGCATTTCAAATTATTCTTTTGTTTTATTGCTATGTTACATTAGTTTCAACAAGGATGTTAGTTTCGTGTCCTGAGACTTCCTAAGGCCTATTCGCAGCGCGACAACTTTAAAATTTTTTGATAAATGAATGATTTGAAAATACCACACACACAAGCCCTGGTGAAAAGCTAACAAATTATATTGCTGTGAAAAAATACAAAGTAAAACGCTGTCTAGATGCTCGCCAAAATGTGACAGATTAACTTGGGGCAGTCCACTATGTACCAAACTCGCCAAATAGAATACCATTAAATAGCCGTTTTATTTTTTCAGTGAAAATTTCTTTAGGCGCATTTTTGCAGAAGAGTAAATGTAAATGAATCGTGCACATTCGGATCCGGTCACCATAAGTGACCCTTTGAAGGACTTAGAAATAAATTAGTATAAATTAATAGTGATATCAATGGAAACAAATAGCACGTACAATAGCTTACCACTTATAAATAATTAGTTTCCTCTCGAGTAAAAACTTTTTAGGCACTTTTTTTAATTAAAAATTTCATGCTCACTTTTTCTTGTGAAATTTTATATTTTTCTTCTTTATTTAACTATTGCTATTATTTACTTACCTTCACAAATTGATAATGCAATTTTGATGTACATGTATATATTTATTACTTTTCATGAAGTAAGGTTTACATATTATATAAGGTGTCATATAAGTTATATATATATATATATATATATATATATATATTTATATATATATATATATATTTATATATATATATATATATATATTTATATATATATATATATATATATATATATATATATATATATATATATATATATATATATATATATATATATAAGTAGTTTATATACAAATATTTTAAAATTATTAGATTAATTGATACTTAAGAATCGTTTGTACTCATATATATATCTAATAATTCCATCTAGCGTACTTTTAGCTAACTCTTTTACTAATATTTAAACAAGCTTTAATTCTTTGGTTGGAAAATAACCCTTTAATCTTAATTTTAATTAGTATCCGAAATCCCTATCCCACTCATTTTAACCAATCAGAGTTCTTTTCACCGTCGACTATAAATACCGAGATCTGGAAAGCACGCTCGCTATTCTCTGCAAACATGTAGTCAGTCGGCTGTCATGCTTTGTGTGTTGTCTGTGTTGTGCCGTCCAGTATTTATATTTGTAATATGCCTGTGTGTTTCAAGAAGTGCAATAAACTGGATTATTGGTTTGCAAGACTGTCTCTTCAATAAAACAGTAATCATCCAGTCGCCACGTAATGTAGTATCATTCAATCACCACCGGCCACGCCCAATCCTTTGGTTCACCACATTAACACACAACAACCACTATATATTTTTACCACCCTCTTGAAATATTTAATTGAAGTATTTCATATATATATATATATATATAAAGAATATATTTGCTATATTTAAAAAAAACGGAGATGCAACTTCTGTTAGTTCAGAGATGGATGTATTATTAAATACTGCAGAATTATTTCTGTTTAAGCAGTCATGTGTCACAGAAATTTGTTACATGAATGTTTACCGCATATCTAACCAAAAATACTTAACTTTAACTTTTGGCGTTGTTAAATGACAAATATGCTTTGCAGTTGTAGAATACATATATTCTTCTTCGGAATTTAATATTTTTTTATTGTATTGCCTAGTTACACAGAGTAATAGCAAATCATGAATCTCAAGCAATCCATTCTGTCAAACCAAACAAGGACTAAGTGATTCTTAGAGTCAATTAACATTTGCGTGACTCAAAATTCCCTTCGATTTCTAGGGAATGGAAATATTTCTTGTAAACAAGTCTTTTTAATAGCGTACTTTTTGCTAAATTGATTTCGTGCCAGATGTCACGTAGTTAACATTTTAACACGCACGGAATTGTCACACCTCTGATTTAGACAGTTGTGTGTTTTAAGACGTAAATTGTATCTCGATTTAAATGCATATTTTCAGAAAAATTGATTTAACCAGTAAAAAGCCGAGGAAATCTAAGAAAATCATTGCTGTCCCTTAACTTAGTATGATGGGTTTCATATATTTCTCTTACATATTTGTAAGGAAAAACATTACCCATTTGAATCACAAAATGTTTAATTAATTATATATCTCTCTTTATATTTATCAAGGAAAAAGATTTAATCACACTCACTTATCACGATATCTTATGAACTATTAGACCTACAGACTTGAAATTTAGGAGTTATATTCCTTTTATGGCGTAGTATGATTATATATTTAAAACATTAGGCTTTCAATCAAAATTATTAGGTTATTTTTCTAACTCTTCCAGTTTGATTTAAATAGAAAAGAGATCAAATTTAAAAGACAGAATATATTTATCTTTTACTCCTATATATATATATATATATATATATGTGTGTGTGTGTGTGTGTGTGTGTATCCTCGGTAACTCGTGAGAAACCCATTATTTACGAATACATGCTTAACAAAATAAATATACTTATTAAATATGCAGTCTGTAAGTGTAATAGTACAAAAACTGTAATTTATCTATACCTCATAGCAAGCCCTTATGGTAACTGATTTCTGCAAAAAAACATGTCAATTGAAAATTTCTACTCAACAAACGATACATGCATGTCAAATTTGAAGTTTACAGCTCAAAAACGGAAGTTTTGTTCGATAACGAATCCCACACCTTGGAAATCGACTTTATTATAATCCCTTTCTTAATCATAGCAAATCAAAAGATATCACCAAACAAAGTGATAATTTTCAAACATGAGTGGGAACAGTTTCCATCATTGGCTGCAAATCATGGCATTTGGTGATGATTCACACATAAAATCACGAAATCTCCCAAAGCTAGAAGGTTTTTTAAAAAAATACAAAAATATAAATTTGAATTTTTTTTTCTTTTTCATTGACCCATGATTACTGATCCTTTGAAGCTTCAGCGAAGTTTCCTGTAAAATTTTGGAGCTATAAAACCAATGGTTTGGATTTATATACATCCGAAACAAACATAACAACAAATTCAAATTTATATACAAGATTACTTATATAAATTCTGGTTATTATAATATCTTCAACCTACTAAGATTTCAAGAATTATCATTTTCGATTAGATATGATGAAATATAAGAAAAGCTTTTTTTTATTTTCAGCAGCAGCTTTTGATGAATACATCATCGGCTGGAGTGACAACACACCGCGCATACATACAAGGAGTGACAATAAATTAGAGTCAATAGAACAAAGAATCGAAAACGGACGCATAAAACACCATCAAATCTACCAGAGATTATGACTGCTGTGTGGCTCTTCAGGTCTATTGTAGTTGTTACTTGAGACATTAGGGCAACTCTTCAGGTTCTCAGTATTCATTAGGAAATTCTCCCTCTATAAAACACAGTTAGGAGATGTAATACCTTTAGTCTATGTAAGTGCAAGGCAAAGAGATATACCCGGCCTTTAACCTGAAGACAGCAACTACATGCCATCTCGAGAGGTCTGGGATCCCATTTAGCGTCTCCTCCCAAGACTTTGTGACGAGCTCACGCGTCTTTTCATTAACATGTTCTTTGGGAACTTTGGGGCCAGAATTAATGGCAACTCTTTTCCAACCAAACCCAAGAAGTGAAGCGTGAAGGAAAGATGTAAATTAGGAAGCTTTTAAATATCAGAAGTTAGAGTAAGCGGGGAGGCAATTCGGGGAATGCCATGATAATCCGTGATTCAAGCATGAAGAGGTTTTGGAAAGATTAAGGGACAGCCAACATCAGTTATTCGTGACAGAGAACCCTTAAGTCGAGGTGCATACCATTGCATTCCAGTAAACCGCAACTTCAACTAAGATATGAGTGATCGCTACTTCATTCGACATTAATGTAGGAGTGGCTACTTAATATTCGAATCTGTGATAGTATTGGAATTGAGGTTAGGTGAGTTAGTTATTGATAGTGGTCCGGGTTATGTTGTTTCGATATTATATATATTGTGTGTTTAACCACCGTAGATTCTCTCACATATATTATTATTATTATCTAATCTGTTAGACGTTTAGGTCCAAAATCTTAATAAAGCCATATTAAGATCATGACAGCTGCTAATTCTTCATTTATTCCTACACCTCTAGCTCACGTTGATAATCAAGGAGAAGGGCACCCGAGGGGAACGCCCTTACAACTTATCCCAAATTTGTTCATTTAAAAAAATTCCATACATCTTTTTCACGTTATTTTTAATAACTCCGTTTATAGAAAAGCACGGGATTCCTCTATGCATGCATTAAAAAGCACCAGCGCCTTATTTAGTTAGAAAGTCAGTTTTTTTCGTTTCAGTAGAAATCGCAGTGGGTGGGAACACATTATAAAATAGCATTTATTTTTAAGGTAAAAAAGAATCCAAGATTCTCGATGCAGTTTTTAATTCTAAGAGAGTCCGAAAATTCCAGAGTAGTCACAGTTTGTGCTGCCGATATGGAGTCAAAAAATATAACGACATTCCAAAAAGCCTCCTTTCTAGAAAATAACTGTTAAATAATTGTTCTAATAGCTTCAACTTCCACACAAACGTTGTGTTTGAACCTAAGTTTAGATAAAATGCAAATAGTTCTGAAAAATTCCCAGCGCTTGTACTTTTATACTGGTTCAACTGTAATTCATCAGTATAGACGTGACGAAAAAAAATATATATAAATTAGGCTGTTTGAGAATTATTTTTTAAAATCAAAAATGTAAGTAAAAATATGTGTTCTATCTAATCTATGATTTTTTTAACTTTAACTCTTTTTTACAACTACAGATTTATTTTCACAGTATGTGGATACATAAAAATTCTTTAGAGCTGAAATGTCAATTAAGTATCAGCCTAATTATCACATTCAACAAACACCATTGGTAATAATTAATAATCACCATTTGATGTAATTAATGCACTTTATTTATCACATTTACACTAATAAAAGTAATTATCATTAGAAAATACTTACTATTGTTCATAATAACGGGTCTATTACCTTAACTATGACATATAAACTACATCGAACTATACGTATAATTTTGCTTAGTTTCCATTACTCAAAAGCACGTTTTGTATCATTTACAAGTGTTTGAGTATTTATTTTAAGATAAGTTGCACATGTGTATTTGTGGAAACGGAAAGATAATTAAAAGGCTTATATAAGCATATTTCTAAAACGATAGTATTAATTAATTAATTAATATGTATCACTTTAATTACATTAATTTTTTAAAAAAAGATACATCAATGATCATTTATGTACACTGAATTTATTCTATATTTACATAGGTATTTCAAACACTCACGCTATCATTTTAACATCTTATATGAATTGTTCATAAAAACAAGATAACATTAAATTAATTTATTTTTAATTATTTCTAACTATTATATAATTAAGTAGATAAAGCATAAAAATATTCTTGTGAAAAACAACTAGTTTCTGTTCGTACAAATATATATTTTTTCTTTAATACTAAATCATTTTTTTCTGCTAATTCTCCAAATAAATGTGTGAGAACATTTATCTTATACTGCAATACAATTATGTTTAAAGAGCTATTTTTAAAGCATAAATAACTCCCACTTATCGTAATCATCTTCGCAATTCCAAGACATCATTTTTTAATTATTAATTTGTCTCATCAATACATTAAAGACATTATCCTTTTAATTAATTTCCCTCAAATTTACACACAAAATAAACGACCTGTATGTGTGACTTACACCACTATTTCATAAAATACATTGAATTTTCCCCCCTGTTCCATCTCTGTTATCGAAATAGAGGTTTCAGTCTCTGAATAGTTTTTTGTCACGCTACACCGCTATAAAAACCGAACAGCGTTTGGGTAAAAACAGATGTTGGAAAACTTCAATTCGTTCTCTCTTTGAGTTCTCTATTAATATATAATTATTTTTTTGTACTGGAGTAACTGAGTTTTGTCGGGTCTTGCAAGAATGACTAACGCGTTATTTCCAGTTGTCGACTCATGTCCATTACTTCATTTAGACCTAGTTAAATTCGTTGTCGTGGAATCGAGTTTTATTTGTATTCTGCTCTACAAGACAAAGTAGAACAAAGAGAGGAGATAATAATTTATCTCAGAATCTGCCGGCATGAAAGAGTTAATGGTATTTGTGGAGAAGACGAGGAAAGCGCTGTAGTTAATTAGATTATTGGTTCAAACTGGAATGAAAGGTGCAAAAATATGTTGAAAGTTTCTTTAACGTTTGTGAATATATAAATATATCCGATTTGGAATAAGTCCAACTTGATATATTTCTTGTTTGGATACGAAAAGCTTTGTTTGAAATAAGACAGTTTGATGGCTAGTCACGTAAGCCATATGGGTTGTGGTTACGTCTTCGGTCAGTTAAACTCAAGTTTGACACAAAATAAACCCCGAGGAAGACAAAGAAAAGACTTAAGAGAGAATTAAATAGCTTTGCATTTTTAGCTGCACGAGGGATATTGATTATGTGGACCTGATATTGATAGCACATTTTTTTACTGCTAGTCTTAGTAGTGGAAGTTTAAAAATTATATAATAAATAAGACAAAAGTACAAACTTCGTTTTGTTTTTTTAATGTTAATAAACTTTTTACAGGTTCAATCAGTTAAGTTAGGTGTAACGTAAAAATAAGTAACTTGAAGCATTTAACTCAAAATAAGTATTACACAGTATGTACTTAAGATATCCGACTACCCTAAAATCATGATTTTTTTCAAAAATTGACAAACTTTTCTTATGATTTTATTTTATAAGCCATCGTATTAGCTTAATAAAAATACCAAGTTTTTTATTTTCTATTCTCTAGAACAAAAACTACAAGTGTTTTAGTAAAAGCAGATGCCATAACTTCACACAAGATGTCAAACTTTAAAAGGCGTTTTACTCGAAATGTGTTTTTTTCCCGAAAAGCTCAAACGGGGACAGCGATTGCTCAAAAAGATTTGAAAATAATAAGTGAAATTTTCTGTGTGTGTTCTGTATAACAGTAAAAGTGTTTTAACGATCACATTTATCAATCACTGTTTAATTACAAAATTTACAGTCCTTTATGTGAATATAATCACTGTTTTTTAAGCAATTTCATATAATCTCTAAGATAAAGTGCTCTAGTTTTTGTAAAAATTAAAATATCTCTTATCCTGAAGGTCATTTCAAACAGGAATAACAAAGTAACACATTAAAATTTAAAAATTCAGAATTTGTTCTTAAAATTTTTGTACAGAGCAGGGCCTCGTTTAAGTAATTTTTCTTGTACATTTTCATCAATTTTTTCCCATTTTAATAATAATAATTTTTTTTCTGTTTTCAATTTTAGGATTTTTCCTTAAAATACACTAAATAAATCTAAAAAATCACAAAAAACCCATATCTCTATTTTATCAAAAAAAGTTGTCGCAAGTAGTCAGATACCTTAATAAACTTTAGAATTAGTATTTTTACCAAGCCACCTATATTAAGATTAGCTCTTGGAGACGTTGATAAAATAAGGTTATTTAAAGTGCATATCAGCTCATTTTGAGCGATGTTTTGTTTTTATGTTCAAAATAGAGAAAACGTTGATCTCTAACCATATATTGATCCAAGTTTTGAGGGGTTTTTGTTGAGACAACCGTATTTATAAATAAAATTGCAAAAAAAGGCAAATTGTTGTACATTATCTTTTCAAATTTTCAAATTTTTCAGTAAGTTTTCACGTGCCACGGGTTGGCCACCCCTGCTTTAGGAGGGAGAAAGTGAAGTTGCTAATACACAAAATCTTCACTAAATGAATGGATAGCATACATTTTGTAGAGAGGTTACAAGGTACAAAATTTTAATATAATTTCTAAGAATGATCAAATAGCGTCACATTTTTGAAAAATATAACTCTTTGGTAAAATGTTTAATAAAGCTCTAACAGGATTTTCCTAAAGCTGACTTAAGAAAAAGGAAAAGAGAGCAAAATAAAAGTTTCGGTTTTTGGTGTTTTAATATAAAGTTAATTGTGAAGTAATGTTTTAAATAATATTTCTGTGGTAAAATTTCAAAGACGTTATGAAATTTCTACATGTGCATTGTTCTTTCATCATGCTACAAATAATGCATATAAAATATTTGATGATTTTGAAGTAAAACGTTAATTGTAAGAAGCATTTACATTTAAAAAAATACCCTGAGAAAAGTGAATTTAACTAATATAGAGAAAGATTTTAAAAAGCACAAGGGCGTAACACAAATTTCATATTAGATAAATTGAGTTTTTTTCTATTACGAAGGGTATGTAATTGCTCATAACTTTTTTTTCCCAATCGCAGAATATTTTTTTGCAAATTTATCTTATCTCTTTCACTCTGTGCACCATAAAAAAAATCAAATCCCCCCCCGTCCCAAACTATCATTCTTAAGTGAAGGTGAATAGACTTTTTACTTTCATCGGCTGTGAAAGTAAAACAGCATCTCTATGAAGGGATTTTATTCTAATTCAATAAGAAAATTAAAAGGAAATTCCAATTTAGTATACTTATTTTGAATATTCGCTGTAATTAAAATTACATAATGTTTCAATATTTTGATTACTATTTACAACACCAAATAAAGAAAGAAAATACAAAACAAAACAAATCAAGAGCCAAATATTGAAAAGTCTTTTTTGCAATGTGTTTGAAAAATATGGAGGAATATATATTAGTATTAGTAGAAATGATATTTTAATTTTAAATTATTTCGGTACTTTTCTATTTCGCCGGTGTAAATCTTACCAAGCAGACTTTAGTAGCGAAAACACACAGCAACTGTTCTAGGCAATGCCTAAATTTTAATTGATTCTTCATCCATTTTTGACATATTTGGGAAAAAAGACTTTACTTGTAATAATGTCCACAATTTGTTTTAAAAATATGCCGGTAAAATATTACTTGTGGAAATATTCCGTTTGGCGTCTGTCGTATCATTTTGGTAAATTTGTAACACTCCGACGAACCGGAAAGTACCAATTTATTATTATTTTAATTTTTGAAAATTCATAGGAGTGCCAAAAACTTATAGTATTTCATTTTAAGTGTACGAATCTAAGTCCATGCAAGGACGCTGTTATTGTTTTTCAGTTTTTGAAACATAACAAGACTATTAATTTTTTCTTTAGATTTTATGTATAAATGTGCAATTCTATTCCTCTCTCTTGCGTGTTTTTAGAAAACAATTAGTTTCTCAACGAAGTTCACTTATTAAAGAAATAATCATAATACAATATTTGCAGAAGACAGAAAGGAACGTGATGGCTAATTTTGCCCAAACTGAAATCTAATATAAAAATAATTAATATTAAAATAGCCTAGTTGAATTAATATGAATAGTGATTTAACGCAAAGGAAAGTATTCAAAAAGGAAAGAGAAAAGAAATCTTTTAATGATGTTAGCCATCTCCTAAAATGACGAAAAGAGAATTTTATCATTTGCCTTTCACTAAAGGGTTTCGTCTCTTTTTTGATATTGTATCATGAAAAGAGTGAGTTTAAATAATTTAAAGAAACATTGAACTCAAAAGAATTTTTTTTAAAGACGAAAATTATATAACAGAAAAAAAGGAGAAAATTAATTTTGGATTATTCAGCTTAAAATTTCTGGTATCAAATTATCATGATTCGACTTATTGAGATAAAAATATTTTAAATTTAAGTCAAGAAATAACATGTATAGTAATTTTTTTTCGCAACTTGTAGTTCCTTATATGATATCTAAAACTATTTTATCCTTATTAATTTCCAAAAGAAGCATATTTCACAATTGCATTTCTATCAAGGTAATTTTTTATCAAAATACAGAGATACGAGATAACCACTGACCTATGAGTAATATTTTTTCTGTTATTCTAAAATAAGTCCCGGTAATTAAACAACATGTTTTCGTTAAGAAACAGAAGAAATTTGATTATATATATTTTATTTAAATCTCTCGGAAGTTAACACATACATATTTTATGCGAGTTAAAAAACACATTTTATCTATTAAGTCTACCTCCAAAAAGACAAAAAATATCAAGATCGTATTTTTTGCAATTTTTGGTGACACATCTGATTGTAAAGAGTGACTATAATTTTAGATCAGATATGAGGAATTTTCTTAGTGGAGTTAGCCTCTCAACTGTTTTTCAAGAGCTTTTCTTTTATTTTTTTATCAATGTATGCATGTTTTATTCCTCAAGGAATTTTATCTGTTAAAAATAGTAGTGTAATATTTTTGTAAATACCTTCTTATATACATAGTTTTAGAAGTTGTAAGCATTTAAATCCAAAATTCACAGTTTTTTAAAAAATTTTAAAAAAAAGAACCTTACAGTGTATATTTTAAAAATATAGAAGCTTTTAGCTTTATAATAGCTTTTATCTACAAAAATAATTACTAAAAAGTCTTATTTTAAATACCATGCTAACTTTTATATTTACAATAATTATTGACACTTCAATCACTCGAAATGTCTGAAATAATACTAAAAATTGAATATTTTTTATAAAATTTTAAACAATCCACCCCGTTTTGTCTTTAAGGAACAATTGAAAATAATGCATTTACCAAACTCATTTCTTCAGAATCCAATTTGATATAATAATATAAATATATTAAGTCATTTTTAATATTAAAACTTGTCTCGTAATATCTTTTTTCCAAAAGGTTCTTGTGGAGCCTTAAGGATGGCTGTAGTAGATGAGTGGTAGCGACAGCGTTGTATACTCGTGGGTTCGAGACTTGGTGGCAGTAAATATTCACAATTTACAGGTACTAATACATATTAAATTCCTCACGATGAAATGGTTAAATGTTTGGAGAGTACAATGCCAGCTCATGTGTTATCCTTGTATCTTTACCGAGGTTCAAAACTTTGGGGTCAACCACCTACAGTCTTCGATTGCTTAAATGGGCAATATTAATAAAATAAGTAATATAAAAAAATTAATCAATTCCAACTTTGATGGCACTATCTGTTGCAGCTGGTGTAGCTTCGTCAGAAATAACTCAGAATAAATTTAAAAATGAAATTTAATTAATGAGTAAATACTTGAGAAAAAAAACTGTATTAGCATCAAGTGTCCTCCACTACAAGTTTTAAAAAAAATGTATTTAAATTTGAGTCTATGAATAAAAAATATTTTATTAACGATTGAAAATGTTAACAAGATATGTATAAATATAAATATATATATATATATACACACATGAAAGACATTTATATAATACATGAAAAACAAGAAATAGTAAATAATGAACATAACAAGATATAACGTAATAAAAACATGAAGGAAAAACATGGAGATCGAGATTATAGAAAAATACAAAAAAGAATCCAGCGAGTCAAAAAGCAATTTCGGACTTAGCACCGAATAAATAAGGTTAATATAGTTTGAAGGCGCCCAACTCCCCTTTGCAACTCGGCAAGAAAAACCAAATAAAATAAATAGAAATTCAAAGTATATAAAAAATCACAGAAAGTATGAGAAAACCACCGAATACTATTATTCAATAAATTCTCCCAAAATTCTAAGGCAGAAAATTACTAAAAGAATTACTTAAGAAAAAAATTCTTCAAAAAAGTATTTTTCAAAAAGTCTACTAACAGAGCATTTTCCAAGAGAATCAAGCGTCTTGAAATTAATGGAAAGCTACTATTCACTGAGTTAAAAATTTAGGTTATACATAAACGCATCTCTTAAACCAGCATGGAAAGATATATGCCAAGAGAGGTGACAATTAAATTTGGTCGTCAAAATGTAGATATTTTTAAATGTGTAAGATGTTCAAGATGTGCGTGGAAAAAATGTAAACTGTGAGAAGAGTGTTAAAATATAATCTTCGCAGCTAGACCACTAACATGCTGATTTTGAGATCTTATTGTCCTGTGATGGTTTTGAAATCAGAAGTAGCAAGAAGATTAATGTATTTGTGATGAACATAAGTTCTTAAAAAAAATAAAAGGGTAGGCATGACCCAAACAGCATTGAAAAAATGTCTTGATATTATTAAATTTATCTATTTTGAGAGGTTACATTTCTAAGTAAAAAATTCAAAATAATATTTATGTAAATCGATAAATGCAAATTACTGTTCCATACAGGAATTTTAAATACATGGAATTTAAAAGAATCTCTTTTGTCAAAAATGTTACCGACTACATTAATGTTAATAGGATTTAAGTATAAATCCAGAAATTCAACCATATTAGAGTTAATGTTAGTTTTAAGAAGGTTGAGATATTATGGGTAGAACGTAATATTTGGCTTGTATTTACTCTTTTTGCCAAAGACTATTAAATCATCTTTAGTCGCCTACCGGTATAGTGGTTAGTGTCGCTTACTGCGATGCCGTCGGGACTGGGTTCGAATCCCAGAGAAGAATGGGTGTTTGTAAATGCATAGTGCCTTTTCCGCATGGAGGTTTCTAAATAGCCGTCATGCCGCAAGTCCTCTCGTGTGGTTGGTGGAAGGGGAAGGGAGGTGGGTGGCCCTGACCACACCCAGGGTTTTCTCCCTCTAAAATGGGGTGGAACGAATCAAAAACGTACCATTACCTGCATGGTGTTCAAGGCTATGGCTATTGACAGGCGTGAATTCAAACCCTTAGCCCCGATGAATTTCGCGTGCCTCGACCTGGCTCCGTCAGGTAGGTGGCATTAGTCACAGCACAACAAATCATCTTTATCATCTTATGTATATACATATATATATATATATATATATATATATATATATACATAGGAAGAGGGTGAACTAACGGTAGGAATTGAAAATTTAAATTAAATAAATAGAAAAAAATGCATCAACTCAGACTCTCATGGAGAATTTTAATTCAAAATACACCATTTAAAGCTCACAGTTTCACCATTGAATCCTTAATTCCATCCATGAATCTCAATTGAAATCAAACCATTCCACTGTGACATTTTCTATCTTTGAATAAAATCTTCAAAACACACAACATTTCTTACTTTTCCTTAACTTTTCGTCCCAATTTATACGTAACTAGAAATACTTTTCTCTTTTCTCTCGTCTTAAATTGGATTAATGAGTAATTTGAGAAACCTGATGGAGCCTCTAACTCCTTTCTGCTGACTGTCAACCGGGAAATTCCGGGAATGAGAGGAATTAAGTCTCCTTTCAGCACAGCCATTACAGTTTCTGACATTTGGCATGGGGACTGAATGAAAAATGATCCCACGAAACTTTCTTTTAGAGTTCACTTGCGGGTGATGCCACTTAGATTAACTAAAATGTTTTTTCTGATAGTTTTTTCCCCTTTTCTGTGTCGTTTCTCTGTGTGTTTCTGCGTATTAGAAAAGAATGTCTTGACTTCAACAGGTGCATTTATCATTGTTGTTGTCAATAGTTCTCTAAAGAAAAACGCAATAGCGTGAGAAAAAGATTACTTTTGGTGATGTGTTTTTCCTTAAGGTTAAGATGATTTTGTTCTGAAAGAAAAATGTTATTTGTGTGTATTTTGTTTCTTGGAAAGTCAATGATTAAAAAGTTTCTTCTTTAAATTAAATCCCAATTTTTTTTATTGATAGGGTTATTTTTTATAAGTGATTATTATTTATCCTCATAAAAACCCAAGATTAAGAACATTTCAATGCTTCTAAAAATTATCTAATATTTGTATTTTTGAAAAAGAAAATTCTGTTAAAAAACTTTATGCAAAGAAAAGGAATAAAATATACACCTAAGAATATGCTCATCAATATACAAAAGAAACCAATAGATTTTATATTATATATTTTATTATTGAAAAAAAATTGTAATGT
Source organism: Trichonephila clavipes (assembly GCA_019973935.1). Classification (NCBI taxonomy): domain Eukaryota; kingdom Metazoa; phylum Arthropoda; class Arachnida; order Araneae; family Nephilidae; genus Trichonephila; species Trichonephila clavipes. The sequence goes on along the minus strand of BMAU01008215.1, from coordinate 375,961 downwards.
ATTTATATTAGAATACATCTAATAAAGAACAAAGAAAAAAATGTTTATTTTAGAAAATAATTTGGAGATATCCAGGAAATTTGATGTATGTAAAAACTCAGTCATGTAAGATGAATCAGTAACAATATTTCTCCAATAATAACTTCATTTACAACCCGATCCTCATTTAAAAAAACGTTTTGAAGAATTTTGATATTTGTCATATTTACCCAATTATAAAACTTGAAATTGTTTGTGGAATTTACAACTAAAACACCATATACAAGTCTAACAACAGCTTTGAATTCAATGGAAAGCATGCGATTGCATTTATCATGCAAATGCCATGATTTTTTTAATCTATTATATTGTCAAGAATCTAATAAAACAAACTGTCCTACACTTCATGTTTATTTTTGAAACGTCAAAAAAATTAATTTACATGTGGAGGAGTCGTAAAAACACTTATATTGTATTAATGTTATTTTGTGGAGTAAATTATTATAATACAAATGAATAAATTTGCACAGTTAGGGGGTCAATAATATATATATATATATATATATATATATATATATATATATATATATATATATATATATAAAATCCAATATAAAAGAATTTTTTCAATATATAATCATATACATATACATACACATATATATAAATTTATACACATATATACATATACATAAACAAAAATATAAAAATATAGTTATATACCTAAGATAACTAAAAGTAGGAAGGAGGCATGAAGAATAAAGTCAAATTCCTGGCCTTAGGAACCAGGATTGCAGGTTTAAACAAGTTTGGCGGCGCCAACCTTCACCTGTAATTTGTCATACTATGTACCAAGAGGAAAGGAAAGAGTTATATATGCAGAATTTAAATATTAAAAATCATTAAACTAAAGAACATAGGAACATAAACATAACCTACTAAATCGGAATTATAACGATGGCCAAGAGTGCAGTATCGTGTTCCCGCCAAATAGGGAGAACAGAACCGCATAAAGTTAATTGCGATACGATATAAGAAACGATTAATTGCGATATGATATACGATAATAAGAAATATATATATATATATATACTTTAAAAAATCATAAAAATAAAAATAATATAAAATTAGCGTAAAATATAAAAGAAACTCAAAAAAATATATATATTAAAATTTTTTTTAAAAAAAAGCATGTGGCGCAATCTATTTAATAATTGTAGGATAAATTAGATATTGTCTAAATTTAAAAAAAAACATTACAAAACATAATAACAGTAAATAATTACGTTAATACAAATTGTATCATAGAAAACCATTATAAATATCTTTACAATTATAAAAACCATTATATAATATAATTACAATTATATATATATATATATAATGAATCCCCAGCCCCATAAGTGTCAGTTGGGTAAACTTCTTACCAGGACAACTCAACCCAACTCCCGCAAAGGAACTTTGACTTCTACATTCACCGGATTTAAAGAAGACACGTGTTCTAAGGACTCACTCGCTGCTGATCAATGCTGTAAGAGCTCTCCTTTTTGTCATGGCTTGGAGTGTAGACTTCTTTACTGAATATTTGTCCGTAGCATTTCTCCTGTCAATCCAAGAATTTCTCCAAAACATGATATATAGATATATATATATATATACACTCTGCTGGACAATTGCTAAGGACGGATAACAATATCATCCATTCCAACCATAAAATGAAAGGAAGCAAAATGTGGAAAATTAGAATAAGTGCGGGATATTATTAAGAAGTATGAGTATGCAAATTTTTTTCCACGTCTGTTCATCACGTGATAGCGTTCATAAGAGCTTTAAAGGTTTTGACGCGTGTGGACAATTGTTCTTTCAAGTCAAAGTTTTAAAGGAAAAATTTAATAGACGAACTTAAAATTTTTGGCATGTCTTCCCGACATCACATAGATGATTTTATGCGTGGCCGAATTATTGGAAAGATCGAAGAAGGGCAAAAAATAACAGGTGTTGCCAGGGAGTTCGACATCGCTCAAAGCGTTGTTTCACGGCTGTGGAAGTCATTTAAAACTACTGGAATGTGTAGTAGACGGCACGGGAAGGTCGTGTTAGAAGTATGACGCCTACAGAAGACAGATATATCGTCCTATCAGGAAAAGGAACAGACGCACCACAGCTCAGCAGGTGGCAAATCAGTTTCTTGCTGCCTCAGGAAAGCAGATCTCCCGAAAAACTGTTGCCAGACGTTTGAGGGGAGGAGGACTATACGCAAGCAGACCTGTTGTGTATGTCCCATTGACCAAACAGCACCGTACTGCCCGTTTGCAATGGTGTCGTGAGCATCACAATTGGACTGAACAGGACTGGGGGCATGCGTACTATTCTCAGATGAGAGTAGGTTCAGTCTGTCATCGGATTGTAGACGCGAACTGATCTGGCGCGAGAGTGGTACTGTTTATCGGCCAGAAATTATCCAGGAAAAGGACCGATATCCGACATGCAGTATCATTGTGTGGGCCGGCATCATGATCAATGGCCGCACGCGCATACATGTGGTTGCAAATGGGACTATGACGGGCCAACGATACATTGATAAAGTTCTACTTCCTCATGTTAGTCTTTTCCGTGGTGCTGTCGGTGATAAATTTGTTTTAATGAACGACAACGCAACATGTCATCGAACCCTCGCTGTTCAGGATTGTCTAGACAGCGAGGGTATTCAACGTCTCGTATGGCCAGTGCGTTCTCCAGATCTAAACCCCATTGAAAATGTGTGCAATGCTTTGGGGAGGCAAGTTGCTGGTCGAAACTATCCTCCGATCAACAAGAACACCCTCAACCATGCACTCACAGAGGAATGGGATAAATTGCCTCAACAGCTGCTGGATAGTGTTGTGCAAAGTATGGTACGACATGTGGAATGTTGCATCACACTCCACGGTGTACATATCCCGTACTAATACCTTTCTTTAAGGTGCCTGCTGACTTTTAGATGCATTGTTCCCTTTCTCCGTACGCAGATGAAATGAACATTTTTTCTTCTTTCAGATGTTTCACAGCTTTTGTACTTTCCAGAACAATAAATATTCTTTATTCTAATGTCTGAACAGTGTGGCAACTATATTTTATCCTACTAGGCCTCATGTTTCGCTTAATGTTATGCTACATAGCAATTTGTGATCCGTCCTTAGCAATTGTCCAGCAGTGTATATATATATATATATATATATATATATCTATATCTATATATATCTATATCTATATATATATATATATATATATATATATATACATATATGACAGGCCCCAGGCCTGCTGGTAAAATGAGGAGGGCATCATTTTCAAAATACTTCTTTATTTAGCTTCAATCACATAAAATCCAACATGGCGGCCCTTTGCCGAGCAACCGGGTGGTACAAAAGACAACATCTCAGCGAGGAGACACCAGCCAAGCCTTTTCGAGTATGCGTTCGCCATCGTCAGCGCTCGTTCCACCTTTAAATAGGCTTATTTACCTACAAATCCTTACGCGATGGTAAGGAGTTCGCTCTATTTTCATTTATTACTTCCTTAATTTTGGCAACAATGTCAAAATTTGTTTTGAACAAATTAGTCAGTAACGGAATGCTTTTCGCGCAAACCGCACCAAAATCCAACATTTTGATCGATTTTTAGCACCGTTTGTGCTTTAAGTGCCCTGAACAATGTTCGATTTTTTTACATCAATTTTCCCCGGAGGATACTAAATCTGGTATCAAAATTCAAGTTAAAGTTTCAACTTATGAAAGCCATCAAAAAACAAAAAAATATTGAAATGTTTTTTTTCTTAGCGTTTCAAAGTCTAAAGCGCCCTCTAGCGATGTTTTAGCAGCAATATTGCTCAGAATTTTTTTTATGAAATAATAAATAATAACAATAAGTTTGACCAAAACCCAAAGCGTTTCGGCAATTTGTCCCGTTTTTAAGACCAGTTGAAGTTTTGCACCCTAAATTGTGTCGGCGCGTGGAGCCTTAGGAAAGCATTTCCGACCCAGCATTGCCTATATACTTCGAGTCGTCTTGTTGTCCCCTACCTCTCCTAGAAGTTTGTAACATCTTAGCTGAAACACCCTGTATATGTATACCATAATTATACTTTGTCATTAAATACAAGCACATTTTCAGCAGTCATCGCATTTATTTACGACTAAATTTTAATTGTTCAGTAGAGTCCCGAAAACAGACTAATGTTGACCTAAGGAAGGGCAAGTTGGTGAAAATGCCAGTTGATCGAGAATGGGATTATGAAAAACGAGTACGAGGGTTTCTTCAGGAAATATTTCACTGCCCTTTCATGTATTGGTTGTTAAAAATAAAAAAGAAAACAAAATTACAAACAATATTACACACATACAAATACCATTAAACCAGGTCTTCAAAAGCTTCCAATATTTCCAATGTATAAGTTTCCTAGCGGTTTCCGCCATACAATAACAATGTATTGAACTCAATAATACTATACTTGGATGCTAAAGCTACAATATATATATATATACGACTTTAACATCTTAAGGGCGTATATAAACGTCTTACTCAGCCAAAGCGTTATTTCCCCTGGAGGTATATATACGTCTCTCCAATCTTTTCTGTGCACTGGAATTCATAGAATTATTCTGAAGGCAATGGAATGCAATAAAAGGAACTTGACAGTGTTTGCGAAGGATTTTTTTACTTCAGAGGATTTGCTTATTTATTCTTTTTCTCTTGTCCCCCAATATATCACGCACACTTACTTGGAAACCTGTGGCCTTGGGGACCGAATTGCGTAACTTTTAATCAGCAATCAAGGGATAAATCATAAGCCATACAAATTATAAAGATGAATGTTACTTTTTGTATATAATTTTTATATGACGAGCGCATAGGGTCACTTTTAATTATTAAACTTGTTCTCTTAACTAAGTATTGCTAAATTAATTTTTAAATCCATTGTGCAGGACAGATACATTTATAACTGCATTATATTAGCGCAAACGTGTATTTTATTTTTTTTTTATTACGTCAGAACGTATTTTGTTTGTTTATTCCGGTAAATTAGTATATAATTTTCTAAAATAATCTTTAGTTTTCGACTTTTCTATATGTTTGCGCCCTCCTCGTAGAATTATCACGCTCACCAAGGGGAGCACGCCCCCAGTTTGAGAATCACTGCGCATTAAACAAACCAATTACACGTACTTTATAAAAGCATCGGACACTTATCACATGAAAATGCAAATTTAATGAATACATAGTATGCAGTAATTTACCTAATGAGACATATTTCAGAAAAATACTTCATGATGGCTTAAAACTCTCTGTAATAAAAATTAAACAGTCGACTTCGCAAAATGTGATTATTTTTTTTAAAGATGCGAAATGTCCTGTTGTCTTCCGTAGTGCATTTTGCACTTTTTACTTAAGGTATCCGACTACGTTAGGAGCCGTGATTTTAAAAAAGCGTATAAATGGATAATTTTCATGATATTTAGTGTCACTTAGATTAGAATACATGTATAAAATTGTTTTAAGGATATTTTGACAAAAAAAAAAACAATTATTTAAATGCAATATTTCGTAAAAGATTAACTTAGAATAATTATTTTTCAAAATGTTGTCCTTTTGTGAAAAATGATTCTATTATAATAATATTTTGCCTGTACATAGCACAGACCTCTGTACAGAGTGCAACTATGATTTCTGAAAAATTCGTATTATTTTCAGAGTTACAACCCAATCAAATAATTATCGGCTATTTTTTCATAAAATTTCTCCTCTCTGTTGTCGTAAAACATGGATAAACCCACTTCTAATCTATATATTTAAAAAATTCTTTTTGAGCCTCTGTACAGAGCTCTGAGCTATCTGCAGGCAAAATATAATTAGAATAGAAGCATTTTTCATAAAAGAACATTTTGAAAATCGGTCATTCTATGTTCATTTTTTGTCAAAATATTTTACTTACATAATTTTTTATTGTAATACTATTCTTAAAACAATTTTATATACATTTTCTAATCTAAGTGACACTAAATATCGTAAATATTATCCATCTACATGCTTTTGCAAAATCACGGTTCCGAACGTAGTCGAATACCTTAATCATTTACACGCCGAAGGAACAGTAAGTCTGTTACCGACGTACCTGGTTGACCAAAATTCTAAATGATGGGTTCAACAGCCTTTCTATATGATATTCACTATAGCATCTCACTATATGATATTTTAGCAGTCTGTACGGCGTCGTCATTGTTAATGTTTTCGTCATCTTCGTGCATTCTTTTATTAATTGTGACATCAACAATAATTTTTGCTTTGGACATGTCTTGTTCGGTATCTGATCTACTAGGTTGTGGTCGAGTTATCCAGAGAGTCGTGTTATCAAGTTTCGACATTTCGGGATTCTACTGTTTTAGATTAGTATTTGTTTGTGGTATTGTACTAATTTGTCCCGACTCTACTATATAAATGCCTTTTATTTCATTCCGATCATTTTACAATGTTGAGAAACATATTTTACTAAAAACATGCAATAGTTGTGTGGTATTAACAGTATTTGTAAGCTGGATGAGTTCCGATCTCATTTACTAAGCCTTGGCTTAGCAAGCTTACCCTTCAATTAACTGCGACAATCTTTTGATGCTAAGTGAATTTTCCACCCCGCTCCTCCCTTTCAGAAATCCATTTCTCCAGATCGTCTGATCCACCTTACACCCCACCCTTTCCAATACAGGGGCTCTTCCCTTGCCTTTTAATGGACCACTGATTGATGAACGCCCCAATGTTGACGCCCTAAGATTAGAAACCAAACGAAGGGCAGACAGTGTAAAAAAATCGGATAAAGAAGGTAAAAAAAAAAATACTCTGAAAAAACGATAAGCACGGAGTGGTTGTGAAGAGGTGGTTATTGATCGGGTTTAAGTGTTCGAACCGGAGGATTTAAAGAAGTTGTTTCGCCTGCGGGTGCAGTTAATTAAGGCCCTAATCGCGCTGAATCCTTTCTTTTCTTCATCTTAAAGTCCTGTCTTGAATTATAATGAGAGGCCCTGCTTCTAGCACATCTTTATTTACACTATGTTCCCTCATACCCAATTCCTAGTGTCGTGAAGTCTCTCGGCTTTGTTCTGGAGGACCACCCTCGAGGGAGTCTGTAAATGATTCGATGAAGAAATGTAATGATTCTAAATGAATTGATATTTAAATAGACACTAGAGACGCCATGCTTGTCGATTTTGTGGATGATTAGATAATAAAGGGGAATTTGGGGTATTTGCGAAGTTTATAGGAGGAGGTTTGGGGAAATTTTACAGAACTTGATATCGTCTTGATTTAATGCAGCGGCGAGTAAACTTTTTAGGGTGTCAACAACAAAAAAAAGGGGTGTATTTTGAGAATCTTTAAGGGGTGTTGGAAAGCTAAAATCTTATTTTTTTTGACAATTTGAGATTTTTACATTTTTAAATTGTATAGATTTTAACCTTTTTAAAAATACCTTACTTTAACCTCTAGGGTATTTAGAAGCCCTTAAAATGTATTTTTAAATAATCGTTGAATTTGGACCAGGCTCATCTTAATGGCAAAAATTGTAAACAAATTACTTTGTTTTTGCTTAAAAGTGTAACGACTGATATAAACCAAAACATTTACCTTTTATTTTAAATTGAGCCTCTTATTTTTTTTATTTCCTAGCCAATTAGAAGTCTCACTGTATACATTAAAATCAATTTATCACAAAATGTAAATTTTAATGTGCGATGTACCTTTTCTGAGAAACTACTGTTCACAGGTATGTAAATTTTTATGAATTATTTATAATGATGTCTAATATATACTAAAATGAGCCTTTTGTAAAAAACTCAAAAATTTAATTTTTACAAATTTTTTAAGTAAAAAATGTGTCAAATTTCGCAATGTTTGATAAAATATTTCATAATTTATTAAAAAATTGAAAATTAGCTAAAAGCTCATTTTAGTATAATGAGAGAGGTGTACTTTAATAGTATGAAAAATTTCAAGCATATACATAAAACAGAATTTCAGAAAAGGTACATCGAAAACAGCCAATTTAAAACTGTCAGTATAGAGAGAGAGAGAGGTTTCCAACTTCCCTTAATTCTAATGCTATTAATGTGCTGTATTTCTGAATTTTTAGTCTTGCATAAGTTTTCAAACTTAAGTATAAAAGTAAATGAAAATTATTTATTAGTTCTGTAGGTGTATTTGTTAAGACAGGTTTCCTTTAAAAACTTTTTTAAACTACTGTGTATATACTCAAAATTGCTATATTTTGCACATGCCTTAAACATTTAAATTTCTATGGAAAGTCTAGTGCACACTAAGAGTTCTAGGTGTCCAAAAATGTGACTGTGTTTTGAGATATCTACCGTAAAATCCGGCGTATAACGCGCACTTTTAGTACAAAAATTTTGGTCGAAATTAACGGATGCGTGTTATACTCCGGGGATAAAAATGAGAACTAATGGGAAAAAGACTAATAAACTCTGATGACTCACATGAGATGCAATGACAGTAATAATCCATCAGGAAGATATAACTTACCTGAAAAGAAAAGAAAATACAATTAATTTGAATGTTATATAATATAAAATCAAACATAACATAACTGCATTTTTAAAGAAAAAGGTATAATAATCCTTTAACCGTGCTAAAATTACATATGAAATGTATTCAAACACCTTGGAAAGCATACACATATTATATGAAAATACCGCAAAATCCGGTGTATAACGCGCACTTTTAGTACAAAAAGGGATCGAAATTTACGGGTTCGTGTTGTTCGCCGGGTATAAAAATCATAGCTTTAAAATTAATAAAGAAAAGACATAAAGGGTGTTTTTTTAGAGGTATAGAACTTTAAATTGCAATAAAACAACGATGTATTATTCGATTGACATGAATTTTTTTTATTCGAAAGATAATCTAGTGGCATTACATTTTAAATATGATCAAGCAAGGCGGAAATTCGTCGAAAGGCCCAAAACGAGATTGCCGTTGTTCCCGATTTTCATAAGCGAATTTTGTTTAGCGATGAAGCGCACTTCTGGTTGAATGGCTACGTCAACAAACAAAACTGCCGCTTTTGGAGTGAAGCTAATCCACAAGTGTATGTCGAAACACCGTTGCATCCAGAAAAACTGACTGTTTGGTGCGCTTTATGGGCTGGTGGAATTCTTCTTCAAAAACGATGAAGGCCACAACGTATCAGTCAATGGTGATCGGTATAGAGCCATGATTACTAACTTTTTCATTCCTGAATTGAACAATCATGATGTCCAGGAGCTGTGGTTCCAACAAGACGACGCAACATGTCACACAGCTCGTGCCACAATCGATTTATTGAAAGACACGTTTGGTGACCGCCTAATTTCACGTTTTGGCCTGTGAATTGGCCTCCAAGATCTTGTTATTTAACACCGCTAGACTATTTTCTGTGGGGCTATGTAAAGTCATTGGTCTATGCGGATAAGCCACAAACGCTTGACCATTTGGAAGACAATATTCGCCGTGTTATTGCCGATATACGGCCACAAATGTTGGAAAAAGTCATCGAAAATTGGAAGTCCAGATTGAACTACATCCGTGCCAGCCGTGGCGGTCCTATGCCAGAAAGCATATTTAAAATGTAATGCCACAAGATTATCTTTCGAATAAAAAAAATCATGTCAATCGAATAATACATCGTTGTTTTATTGCAATTTAAAGTTCTATACCTCTAAAAAAACACGCTTTAGAAAAAAAAATAGGTTTCTACATATATTGAAATACTGTTTATTTAAAAGAAAAGAAATTTCTTATGGACATAGAGGTTTCTAGTTCTAGTAATATACATTTTTTTTCTGAAACTTTGAGTAATACCTCGAATAAATGACTTCAAAATATTAGAGTATTGCGCATGTGCATTTCAGGTTTTTTCGTAATAAAAGGGGTGCGCGTTATACAGCGAATACACCTAAAAATTAAAAAATGCAGCTTGAAAATATAAGTGCGCGTTATATACGCCGGATTTTAATGTATTACCAATAAAGAAACAAACACACACATATTCACTTACTTTTTTATATTCCATGAAGAAAGTACTCTTTTTTTTAAATATTTTGTTGTACGATTTCAGTGTGCGCACTAATAATTGCATGCAAAACATGAAGTATATACGACATTTTTGGCCACGTTCAACGAGGCATTGCAGAATCAACATACGAAACCGACGTTCAGTTTCAAGACGCTTAGATCCTGACTGACAGTCATGCTTCAGAACAATATCTATCCAATTGGACATCTATAGGGGACTAGACTGGCCTCGATATCCATAATATTATTGATCAGATTTCTTCTAATGATCTCCGGGTAGATCAGATTTCTTCCAGTGGGTCCCATACCACCTGGGGGATTGATGGTAATGAGAAAGCCGATTTCTTAGCCAGAACAGTGGCTGAAGAGGGATGAGCACCACCAAGTCTCTTACTGTTAGCGAATATCTTTCCTGAAGAAGATTGAACTCAATTAACTTGGACGCGAACTCCCCTAGTCAACCTTGGTACTCTGGAAGAAATCTAAGGAGGTTCATTCAGGGTCATGCCTGGGAAGTACCAGACTGCCTTCTCGCGCTTTGCGAGTGGCCTTATAAAAGTTCTCACTCTTCGTCAGCGTCAGAAGTTATTTTCGGAGTGCCACTGATTCCGAACTGCCGAGCTGTTCTCTACTGCCCACATCTTGACTTGTTTGGATTTTAAAAAGGAAGAAGTCCTTCTAAACCCACTTCTGGTTTTAGAATTTCTAGAATTTTCGGGGTTCTTAGTGATTTTCTAGTATTGCTAGTCAATCTTGGATTAAAAACCACAACAGGATCATCATCCTTAAAGGCCGCTGTATGATTCAACTTTTCATTCGTAAGTATATAGAAATAGAAATCGGTAAGCAATGCTTTTTCCATTTATTCCTAGAAGAAAAGTCAATAAGTGTTATGTTTAACAGGACTATGTGGCCACGGTATTGGACTTCTTTTTACCAACCATCTCTCTCACTAGGGTTGCTTTTTCTTACTTTACAACTCTGGTGTGGCTGTGCCGCATTTACACTGCACATATATGTTGTACATTTATATTCGATAAAACCATCTACAGCTTGCACTTGTTCTTGCAGTGAAGCCATTTTCAAACTAGAATGTTGCAAAACATACACATTGCACTAACTAGTTTACATTTCATAAAACAGAAACTTTAATTTTTTCTTCATGGAACATACAAAACCATAAGTGTAAATGCTTATTTGTTTATTTTCAATTCATTTTTTTTGAAAGTGTAATCATACATTTTAGACAACATATATAACTCAAGCCTAAAATATAATTTTATATATCCCTTACAACAGATAATTATGATACTTATATAATTATAATAAATAATTAGAAATCTGCTGTGGTTGAATACAACCTCTGGACTAGTCCGTATATGCCCATCAATAGATGTGAATAGTTAATATATTAATTTAATTTTAGAACAGTTATTAGAGAAAAAGTAATTAATAACACTTAAGGCAATGACAATATTTGGAATATTCAGTAAATTTTATGCATTAGTTAAGATAAATTTTATAAAAAATTTTATAATTCGAATTACTAATTTTTATTTATAGTCACAATAATGAATGTACATCACCGTACATATTCAGAATATTTTTTCACTAAATAAGAATATCGATGAGTTTAATATCTTGCTTTACCTTGCCTTAAGGTTGAGTTTCACAAACTGTGGGGAGCACTCACCAAGGGGGGCCTGACAACTCTACGAGTGAGCCCCAGCATATTAAAAAGTCGAAAGTAAAAGAATTAAAAAAAATTGTTAATTTACTGAAAGAAAACAAACAAAATACATTCTGACATAATAAAAAAAAACTACAATTACACTGATATAATACACTCATTAATGTGTCAGTACTACACAGTGTACTTGATAATTAATTTAGCAATATTAAGTTAAGAACAAGTTTAATAATTACCAATGACCCCAATATAGGCTTGTCATATATAAAGAGTGTTTTTTTTTCAGGTATAGAAGTTTAAATTGGCATTACTTTCCAAGATGGCGACCGATTTAACAGCTGTCAAGTGATTTATTCTCAGTTTGGTTTGGCAATTCATCAAAACGATCATCAAGCAAGGCGTAGATTCGTCGAATGGGCCCAAAACGAGATTGCCGTTTTGTTCCCGATTTTCATAAGCGAGTTTTGTTTAGCGATGAAGCGCACTTCTGGTTGAATGGCTACGTCAACAAACCAAACTGACGTATTTGGAGTGAAGCTAATCCACAAGTGTATGTCGAAACACCGTTACATGCAGAAAAACTGACTGTTTGGTGCGCTTTATGGGCTGGTGGAATCCTTCTTCAAAAACGATGAAGGCCACAACGTATCAGTCAATGGTGATCGGTATAGAGCCATGATTACTAACTTTTTCATTCCTGAATTGAACAATCATGATGTCCAGGAGCTGTGGTTCCAACAAGGCGGCGCAACATGTCACACAGCTCGTACCACAATCGATTTATTGAAAGACACGTTTAGTGACCGCCTAATTTCACGTTTTGGACCTGTGAATTGGCCTCCAAGATTTTGTGATTTAACACCGCTAGACTATTTTCTGTGGGGCTATGTAAAGTCATTGGTCTATGCGGATAAGCCATAAACGCTTGACCATTTGGAAGACAACATTCGCCGGGTTATTGCCGATATACGGCCACAAATGTTGGAAAAAGTCATCGAAAATTGGACGTCCAAATTGGACTACATCCGAGCCAGCCGTTGCAGTCCTATGCCAGAAATCATATTTAAAATGTAATGCCACAAGATTATCGTTCGAATAAAAAAAATCATGTCAATCGAATAATACATCGTTATTTTATTGCAATTTAAAGTTCTATACCTCTAAAAAAACACCCTTTAAAATTACATTAAAAAAATAGCACTTATCTTGATCATTTTTGTACGGTTTATAATTAATTCCTAAACTGCCGATTAAAGTTTCGCACTTTGCTCCCCATACCGCCGTTTTGCACGTATGCACACGTTTGTGGTGTATGGGGGTGAGAGAATAAATAAGCAAATCCTCTGAAATAAGTAAATCCTTTGCAAACACTGACCAGATCCTTCTACTGCATTCCAAAACCTTCGGAATAATTTTATTGATAGCAGAGAACAGAAAAGATCGTATTTCGGAAAGACTTATATACACTTCGGGTTTAATCCATGCATTGGCTGAGCGGGACGTTTATATACGCCGGGGTACTTAAGAGATTAAAGTCGTTTTGTACCTTTAGCGTTTAAGCGTTGTATTATTGCATGGAGGGGAGTACAATGAAAATTATGATTGAATATTGGGTCGCAAATATTGAAAGTTTGAGAAGCACTGCTTTAAAGTAAAAGGGTCTATTATGTGCAAAATGCAGAAGCATTAATTATTTGCAGTGCAGTATTGCTAAAAAGAATAGTTTTCAAATTTTTAACTCTAGAAAATAGTTAATTTTCATGTATTTCCCTGATTTCTCCATGTGTGTTTGCTTTTCAAAACTCCATATGTTTTATTTCAATCTAACATTTGTTTTCTTAACTTTCTTTTAATATATAAATTAGTTCCTCTAAAAACACACATAGAGTGCATTGATATTCTATTATTCTATTATTTTTAAACTCTCGAGAAATATTTCAAAATTTTTCTTTCTAGTCTCAAGAAAAAAAAAATTGGCAGAAATTTTAATATATTTTCTTCGCAATTGTATTTCTATAACACTAAAAAAATAATAACTGTAAAGAAATCTATAATAATATTAATATTCCACAAGGTTCTTGCTTTAACTTGTATTTCCTACAAAATTCCTTAAACGGAAATTTTGTAGCAATTTTAGTGACACTAATACAAATAAAAAACATGCTAGTTAAGAATTTTTGCAATATATTCTGAGCATAAATCTAAAAATATTATGTTAAACTGGGGAAAAATATATTCCAAAGGAAATATTCTGATGCAATATTTATTCGCTTAAATGCCTTTCCAGAAAAAAAAATCCTGCAATATTTTGGAACATGTACTTTTGAGATTCCCATATTTTTCCAGAAAATACCATTCTTTCATTTTTTTTTGCTACACTCCTTATTTTAGAATTAAAAAGAAATTGTGTAAGGATTTGAAAAGAATAATTGTTTCCCAGAGGGAGTGTAATAAATTCGAATACATATTTAGGAATAGTGTCTGAAAATTTCAATTTTATTGCAAGTGGTTTCACATAAGAAATTTATTCATTTTATCATGTAAATAGTTATTAAACTAACAAACTCTCAGATATACAAAATATCCAAAGTCTGGATTATCTGTCACAACATTGCTATTTCATACTTTTTAGTTTCCAATTTTATTTATATATTTAACGCAGTAAAGAAAATACAAATCCAATTCAATATTTCGGGAAAAAGTTAAAAATATAAATGCATAATGTTTCTTAAAAAAAAACGAATAATGAAATTTGATAGTTTATGGAATATTTATTTGATGAAAATAATATTAGAATGATTTCCACTAGAAACAATTGAATTATAATTCTATATACTTATTTTATTTAAAGTTAATAGTTTCTCGGTTAAGCTCTACAATCTAGAAAAAATTTAATATTTGAAAATGATGAATTAAATTATGCTGTTATTCCTGTTAATATACTTTATTATGTAAATTATTTTTACGTTTATTAAGAGTTTGTCGTGGTAGCTCTTTCTCAATTTGGTCGAGTTTGAAATCACACTCAGGGCCGCAGTAGCTTCCTTGTCAAGGTATCGGATCATGGCAGGTATGTCATGAGTTCGAGCCCAGTACCACTAAAGAACCATCGTGTAATGGAGTGATGCACGTTAAATCTGTCGAGAGCTGAAACGTCCAACCGTTGGAGTGGTGTGGTAGTTAGGAAAGGGGAGGGTGGCAGCTCAGGTGTCGTCCGCGTCATTTGATCATGGTTTAGAATTACGAGGTCTGTTACCAAACACCCTCGTGTAGCTAGCTGAAGAGTGCGACTTTAATATTCACTCACTCGAAATCACACACATTAGTTTGAGTCCCAGTGATTTCGAACGCAACATGGGTGGAGAAGTCACTGAATTATATTCGAATTGAATACAAGCAAAATAAATTGTAACAGTTTACCTTTATTTTGTTTGATTCTATAAATGATTACGCGATATGCAGATTACACATGCTAAAGGGCATTAGTCCATTTGTACTTATCTGAATGAGATGCAACCCATTTGTATTGCAAAAATGTACATCTTCATTCCCTCAGGGTGGTCACGCGGGCCACAGAGTCACCCCATGTTCACAAAATCTTTAATTCTAGGAAAATAGTTTGTTTACTAGCAATGACCTTGACATTATCCCTCCTATGTGACAGGCTATATTTTACTGCTGTGAACGACTTAGTGATTTTGATAGCTGTTGTGCACGACTCATTATGGTTTATAAATGTAAATGGATATAAAAAATCGTAATATATATAAAATTCAGTCAATTCCTACTTAGATCAACGAAGAAAAATTTTATTTTAGATAATTTTCATTAAATATCTACAAATAATATAAATATGTATATACATATGACAGAATCACAATATTAAATGGTAATTAAGTTTCATTCCATATCATTAAAGTATCGCATTGTCATCCAAAACAATCATGGAATTAAAATTTCAGTTCAACTGAAGGCTTTAAAACGTGGGAAAAGAGCTTTTCAAGTTTTGACACCTCGCCAAAAATGATGCCAACGTGGCTGTATTTGAAATTATTTAAATAATTAGTTTTAATCAGTTAAGTTTCATTAATTATAGTTAAATTATTATAGTGCCCTCCCAAATAATCATGTATATAAAATTTCAGCCCAATTGAGCACATTAAAATGTATTTTAATTACGATTGAAAATTCCACCAAGATAAATAAACAAATAAATAAATAAATGAATAGACATAAATTGTGAGTTAATAGTAGGAATTGAAAAAGGCTTTTGCAACCTACATTGTGATGTTCCCTCGGGAGAATATCTCTCGGAGTGTCAGCGTAAGCTAGAGGTGTAGGCATAAAGGAAGAGAACTAGAAGAAATCATTATCTTAATATGTCTTTATTAAAATATTCAACTTAAACCTCTTTAACAAATTAAATTATAATAATTAATGTGAGAGAATCTACGATGGAAAAATAAGTAACACACAATATAGTATATAGATAATAACGACGTAACCTAACCCGGACCACTATCAATAACTGAATAGCCTAACCTCAATTCCAATACAATCACTAATTCTAATATTAAATATTCAATCCTACCTTGTTGCAGTCTGAAGAATCAATCTCTAATATTATTAAGGCAATATTGTATTTACTTTCGTGCACTGGTATGCACCTTGGTTCTCTAGATCTTTATCAATTATAACTTCTAATCACCGCCACTTATCTTTATCCAGACTTGAACCACGAAATATATTAACTTTTCTCTACTTGCCATCAACTGTCACAAACTGCCATCAATTGTCATAAATTGCCACCTCGCTTACTCTAAGTTCCGATATTTAAAAGCTTGTTAATTTGCATCTTTCTTTCACACTTCCCTTCTTGGATTTGGTTGGAAAAGAGTTGCCATTAATACTGGCTCAAAGAACCCAAAGGGCAAGTTAAAGAAAAGACGTGTAAGTCCGTCACAGTATATTAGATGAAATAGAAACTGATCTAGAAAGGGTATAAAGGATCTCGATAAAGTAATAATGAATATGTATCATGAACGAAAGTAAAATTTCCGAAAAGCGATGAATATGAAACGTTTGAGTCGGAATAAAAAATTTAAATCCTAAAATGTAATTAAGTATAATTTCTCTTAGTTAAATTATTCAGAAGAATTACAATTTTTCACGTGTAGAATAAAAATACTTATAAATAAAGGATTAAAGTGACTCCTTCTCTGAGCAGCTACTAACGTTGGTATCGAGTGAACGTCTTCTCCTGGGTTAATCCTGAACCGTAAAAGTGACAACAACAAATGATTGTGGAATTAATAAATGTGATAATATATCATCTGAAAACATGTACTATTATATATAATTAGCCGCTGTTATATATAATCATCCAATTCGTTGTCTATTTGTGCGTTACTCAATAGTGACATTCGGTTGCGGTGAGGCGTTGTTCTAGCTCAAAGTGCCAATTTGGTTCGACTCGAGCTAGATAGTTTATACCTCACGGATAGCCAATTTTTACAAGTCTTCATGTAGTGTTAAACGTAAATGTACGTAAAATTTATCTCCATGCATTTCAAAAAGTCTTGTAAAAAGGTCTTGCAAATAATTATAATAAAGTTACTGTAAACACCTTTTTGGTGAAATGTTCATACGCCTTCTGGTGTATGAATAGAATCTTTTTTTTAATTATGTAATTACAAATTTATTACTTTCCAATATAATGAATTCAGAGTATGAATTATTCGATGTATTTTCATTTTGTCACAAATCTACTTTCAGACAATAGTTTTATCTTAATACTTCAAAATTACATCAATTTTCAGTTTTCTATTTTTTTTTTTTTTTTTTTTGCCTTTTTTATGCTTGTTACTTTCAATATTTATTTATTCGTATCATCTCCAGAAAATATAAATATTTACTTGAGACATTGATTTTTCCTGTAAATGTTTACTCCTGAAATGTCTATCTGATAAAACACATCGTATAATAGTTTATGACTTCCTATCTCTTGTATTCATTTCCGATAGGACCCATCAATAAATGTTCTTAAGACAATGAAGAACAAAACGGTCTAATAGTCAAATGGGGAACTCTCTGTAAATGTTATTTCCTATCTGTATGACAAATAGTTTGGCAATCTTTCTAGTTAACATGATAGTCAGAAACTAACAATATATCCACGTACTATATAAAACGTTATTTGGTATGCTTGTTTTGTACGAATGGATTTATAAAAACAAATATTTTGTCTATACTGACAAGATACAGTGAACAATTTCGGATGTTTATTCTGTTACTGTAAATTATTTTACATACAATAATAAAATTGTAATTCCAATTGTGGTTGGAGAATTATTATCTCAACTCGTTTACTCATTTGAGGATCTCCATACTATTACTCTTACAGATATGAAAGGTGGTAAGCATGTTTCTTTTGTTGAGTAGAGATAAATTAAGTGCAGTTATTATTATTATTATTTTGCCGCCTATTCGGTATAGGGGTTAGCGACGATGACTGGCGTGCCGTAAGGTCTGAGTTCGAAGCCCGCAGAAGGCATTAATATTAGCTAATGTATAATGATTTAGATGCATGGGGTACTTAAAAAAGCCGTTGAGCTGCAATTTCTCTCGTGAGTTTCGATGAAAGGAAGAGAGAGGTGGCCATTTCCAGGGTATTTATCCTCAATATTGGAGTAGAACAGATCCAAAACGTACTGCCACCTTCATGGTGCTAAAAGCTACGACTTACATCTAGCCCTTTGCCGCGAGGAATTTTGTGGGCCTTGATCTGACACTGCCAGACAGATGGCAACAGCAACAACAAGAACAAAAAATATAGCTTGGTAAAACTGACTCCACAATGAAATTGCGTGACAGAAAGAAAATCCCATCACAACTTACAGACTTGAAATTTGCCAAGCATTTTTCTGCTTAGAAATGCACTTAGAAAGAGTTTTGAGGAAAACAACCACCAAAGGTAGTTAAGAGGGCATTATAGCTAAATATTAGAAATTCAAATCATTTCCTTTTCAAATCTAGAAGCTAGGGCTATATGAAAATTTTCACAACAATCAACAGCGTAATACTCAGATTTAAATGGAGCGAGAGAGGGAGAAGTAACGTAAAAATGTTATATAGTTATACAACATCAGGAAATACTTAGTGAAGTGGGCAGGGAACAGCTAGTAAATATAGATATATTACAATTTCTAAATTATAACTTCCGAAATAAAACATATGAGTAATAGATATATGAATGCGTTCAGTATCATTTACAATCCATCCGTAACTCAATTCAGATGTAAGTTTTGAGTATGAAAAAGTTAAGTATAAAGATAACATTTCTATTAATGCAATTAAAAAGCTATTAATATAAAGCAGTGCTTCTCAAACTTTCAATATTGGCGCGACCCACTATTCAATCATAATTCTCATCGCACCCCCCTTTATACAATAACAATGGATTCAATTCAATAATACTATACTTTGACGCTAAACCTACAATACGACTTTAAATTGTTAAGTGCCACCGGCGTATATAAACGTCTCACTCTGCGAGTGAATTAACTGCCCTGGGCGTATGTATACGTCTTTCCAAAGTACAATCTTTTGCGAAGGATTTACTAATTTCAGGGAATTTGCTTATTTATTTCTTTACAACCCTTTCCCCATGCACCACATACGCTTGCCTACTTGTTAAATGGTGGCGTTGGGGGGCGAATTGCCTAATTTTTAATCGGCATTTAAGGGATCAATTATAAACTGTACAAATTATCAAGATAAGTGTTAATTTTTGCAAACAATTTTATGTATGACAAGGCCATGGGGTCACTGATAATTATTAAATTTGTTCTTAGTATAGTTAAATAATTTATAAAATAAATTGCGCATTACTGATATTTTTATATGTGTAAATTTGTACTTAATTTTTTTGTGTCAGAATGTATTTTGTCCTTTGTTTTTGACTTATCACTATGCTTGCGGCCCCCTCATAGGGTTGTCAAGGCCCCCTAAGGGCAGGTGATCTCCACAGTTTGAGAAACACTGATATAAAGTGTTAAGCATTAAGAGATGAATGAAAAGTTCTTAGTATAATTTTAAGTATATGTATAAAGGTAAAGTTATGTATAAGCATGAACGAAATACAAAATTTTATGTATTTTCTTTCCATATTATATTTCTGTAATATCAGTACTAAATGTTTCTAATACATGTGTGTGTGTTTATTAAAAAACTTAATGTAACTGAGATATATTCTTCTGGCAAAAAGAAACCGAACCCTTGATCCGTTTTTTATCAGGATTGTATTTTACAGTCATTGAATGAATTAAAATTAAATATTTTTTAATTGTTACAAGAAGAGATAAAGAAAAAGCTATCAGGATGTGTCATTATTATATTTTGAGGAAAAAAAAATTATTTGCTTTAATGCTTTAAGTTATTTATTTTAGTTCAGCGAAAAGGATCTAAAAATATGAAATTTTAAGAATTAGAGTGCAACTGGGATAAACACTTTGATAATAACTACCACAAAAATATATATATATATAGCCTCAGTTCTTCTAAACAACTCTATCTCGGTAGCACAAGGGACCTAAGACAAAACCACAAAATAAGAGATATTTTTTGATAAAAATCCCAGAAAGGGAATTTGTACTGAAAAACATTGTAGAATCAGGACAATTCAACGGTTCTTTTTCAAAATTTAGCAGACAACTGATTGAAAAATAAAATAAACTAAACAGAAACAAAACAGTATTAGATCAGTGTTCTGTTATATATACAGTCTAACAAAAACATCCCAAGAGGGAACCGAGCTACTACACAACAACATTTATTTGTTTTGTACGTAACATAATGTATTGTGTGATGATACATTGAATTTAACTTAATAACACACACACACACACACACAAAAAATATAAAAAGAAAATTAAGTCAATTCCTACTTAGATTAACAAAGAAAAACTTTATTTTATCTATTTTTTATCAAATAGTTACAATTAATATAAATATGTATATACATATGACAGAATCACAACTGTAAGGGGCAATTAATTTTTTTAATTATGATTAAAGTATCGTATTGTCATCCGAAACAATCGTGTGTTTAAGATTTTAGTTCAACTAAATGCTTTAAAACGTGAGAAAAAAACCTTTTCAAGTTTTGACACAAGTCGCCAAAAATGATGCCAACGTGGCTGTATTTGTTATTCTTTAAATAGTTAGTTTTAATCAATTAATTTTTATTAATTATAATTAAATTACTGTATTGTCATCCAAAAGAATCATTTATATAAAATTTCAGTTCAATTGAGTGCTTTAAAATGAATAACTTTTATAAACGATTGAAAATTTCATCAAGATAAATAAAGATATAGAGTGCGTAAGCTAATAGTAGAAATTGAACATTTGTGTAAAAGATGCAGCACTTACAAAATATCTAACACATTTTTATATGTGAATTGCTTATTAACGCGCCATACTTCGTTGTCGTGGATCTAGCAATTTTGAGCCATGGTCAAGTATTCCATATCTGAAATGCGGTACACTTCTCTTAAAACTTAAAGGTCATGCCATCGTGCGTACTGGTTCTTTCAAAAATGGTATTAAAAGGATTATAAGAGTTTTTAAATTTGCTAAATTCTGATTTTGATACCTAAAAAACCGAAAGTTTTGACTGAAGATATACTACACTCTATTTAAAAAATTAAGCAACAAACGGTAAAGCCGTAATACAATGAAAGCAACTTATTGAAAAACAATATTTTTCCAGTTTGTTGACCAAAACAAGAGGCAATGCCGTACAAAGAAAATAATAGGAAATTTATAATTTTTAAATACGCAGTATAAGAAATAATGTCTAACTCTGCGATTCACAAACTGTGGACACCCCCTCCCTAGGTGGCGTGACGACGGGTGCGCAAGCATGTCGAAAATAAAAAAATAATAATAATTTTTTAATAAAATTTTAACTTTCTGAAAGGAAGCCAAACGAAAGGCAATCTAACATAATAAAAAATAAACACACGATACATATTATTGCAATGTATCCCAATTTGGGAATTAGAAAGAAAAAGTAATATTATATTTATCCTATCACTTGAAAGCAAAATATATGTTACTAAAGCATGTAATATGTGCAAAAATTAAGTTATCTGGGGATAATTTGTACAGTTAATAATGAAGGTTGTATTGTACATTTAGCATCTCTCTCTCTCAAAGTACATTATTATCGCATTCAAATATATTGTTATTGCATCGGGAGGGTGAGAGGCGTGATGAAAATTATGATTAAAAATTGGATCACAAATAATAAAAATTTGAGAAGCACTGTCTTAACTTGTTTTAAAATGTGCTCCAAAATGTTTTGTTGGAAACATTTATCATTAGAACATGTTAGACCTTTACGTTAGAGGCAGGCTCCACAACGGTAATTCGTGCCTACAAGCAGGTCATCCATCACTCTTAACATGATTTGTGCCCTTTCTCGAAGAAGACATGCTGTCAAGTTATTAAGGTTTCTGGGGAGGATTACACAAAACAGAAAAATATCTCTTGAGCATTACCCACACATGCTTAATTGGGTTGAAGTAATGCGAACGTACTGCAGCCACTCCATTCAAAGCATTGTTTCACGTTCTACGAATTGGTTGACAAAAGTTGGTTGTGCGTTCTTTACTAGTGCGCTATCCTCCATAAAAATGGCAACATAACCCATGTTTCCCAGATATGAACAAGTATATTGGTTCATGATTGCATCCCAATTAATAGTTATAACCATTCCACCTGAGCGAGAGACGTGGAGATTAGTTTAACCACCGAAAGATATTCCTCTCCAAACCATGACACAAGAATGGCAGTAGTTGAGTCTTTCAGTGATCTTGTGATCTTGAGATCGATCACTGGTGTTCGCCAGATTCGTATCCATCGGGAATCATTGTTTGTACAGAATTGGGACATCTATGAAATATACATTTTTTTATTAATGTGGTATCCAATGGATGTGCGCCAGAACTCACTGCAAACCGGCGCTTCCGTGAGACAACGTCTATATCACCCACACTGAAGGCCGCCTGAAATACAGATGCCTTTCGTGCAGTCGTATGTAAACATTTAGTCGTGAAAGCGCTGTTCTTGTTAACTTTACAAGGCTCGAAGGAGGTTGATGGGTTGAACTCGTCCAATAATGCTGAGCCTTTAAAGGACGTACTAGAGTTACCTTCATAGGAGGTTGTAACGTAGCCACTCCCAGCAGCGGTCGAAATCTTTGGTGGACCCGATACTCACACGTGCATCTTGCAGCTGCAGCGCAGCCCCTTTTTGACCCCCGAGGAATCTAACCCCGTCGACCGGAAGATGAGAGGAGAGATGCTTTGAACTTACACGGGAGCGGTGGCCAACGAATCCTCCTCTCACAAAATATTGAACTCTAACAATCTATAATTAAGTTTAATAACTTTAATGTATCCTTTAGTAAATAATATTCAATAGTTGTGACGTAAATAAATTCCATATTTTAATTAACCAAGAATACGCTACCGTTATTCTTTCAAACGTTACATGGTTGTAACTCTGCTACGTCCACTACCAGGTCTTAGTGACACTGCATATTCATTGTGATGGGAATTCCACAAGTGGCTAATGATGGTATGTGATTGATAGTTAAGTTTCAGGTAACCTGTGACGGCCATTCCCTACAATGGATTCGTCCGATATCATAACGGCATATATTTTCACTGAAATACCGTAGATGATGCACTTTTGGAAGTTTGGAACAAAAAAAAATGAACAAAAAAAACATAACATAACATCTAACACAGGGAAAAAATATTAGCTACGGAAATAAAATTAATTTTATTTCTATAGCATCACGCAGCAGTATGTGTGGTTATGTAATTATTTTACAGTGGAACTGCTTAGATATATGCTTTTAGATAATATCGTTTGGATTAAATACATTTTTTTAAATTTTATTGCGGAAAATAAATTTTACACATATTTTTGAGTCCTTATTTGCTGTTGATTCACGGAATGTATCTTATTAACAATAAAGTAGTTAATTATTTAATATTGCGCAAAAAATATATATGCGTAATTTTATGCAATATTTTATTTTGCTAGAATGTGCGCAACAGAAATGTTCGAAGTTTCTTGATTTTCGTAATCAGATAATTAGGAAAATTAATAAATCAATTGAAACACACATAAGACTCTCTGATCATATTGGAAAGAAATACTGTAAATTCCTTATTTCTCCTTCTGAAGAGTGATCTCGTCTTATGAAATTTTAAGAATCACCGTTCAACTTTTATGAAAGCTTCGAAAAACTACCAGAGAAAGAAAAAAAAACATTGCAGAATCCTTCCAGCAAGTCCTACCTTTCTGGCTCAAGGGACTGAACACACAGACTCAAAAGAAGGGATTTTTGAGTCAGCAATCTCGGAATGAGAAGTTATCCGGAAAATAATAAAGATTCCGGTCAATCCACGTACACTTAATGATCAGGGGCAGCAGTGATTCGAGCACACTTCTTCGTGGTCTCGCCATTATTTCTACTTCTCTCCAATATTTGATCATTTTCCACAGAAACCATTTCTTAAATGAATCTACTCTTGCTCCGCTTTAATTTGTAATCTTTTTTTTATTTCTTTCCCTCCATATTTTTTTTAACTCAATGTTATTTTTTTTATTATTATACTTCGGTTTTATTATTTTTGAGTAAGATTTTTGTTTTTTCCAGACTGACTGAGACTTCTTGTTTTAGACTTTTTTTTTTTCATTTTCTCGTTCTTTATCTTATAAGACCCGTTTTTTTTATTTTGAATGGATCTAATGAAGAGAATGATGTAGTTTCATTAGAGCGAGATGTTTTTCTTTCGTTTTTCTCCCTCCCTTCGACCTTGTGGTGATCGGTTGAAGGGGAGTGGGAAGTAAAGTGAAATAATTCTTTTCGAAATCTATTACGGCTTTTGTTGAACTGAGTAGCTGTGTATTGTTTTTTTCTTGATCATTACTTTAAAATTCTGTTACCAACTAGTAACATCATATTATCTCTGCTCATTTTAATTTAATGACAATTTAAAATTCCCCTTAATAGTCAATTATTTTTAATCAAGTAATTCTAAGAAACAGATTCATTTTAGAATAGAATTGGGGCCCGTCCGTTTCAGTGGCTAGTGACGCTTACTACTGTGCCGTAAGGGCTGGGTCCGAATTCTGGAGAAGTCACGGATGTTCACAAATGTGTAGTGATATATAAATAAACCAGTAATAGCCACCACGTGATGACAATCGTTTTGGGGGGTGGCTAAGACACTCGTTTTCAGAACAGAAGGTGCACAGTTCTTATCTTCCTACATTGATGAGCTTGACTGCAGTAAGAAAACGCAACTTTTTGAACTGTTATGGCGCCTTCTACCATAAGATATAAATAAAGTAAATATAAATATAAACATAAATAAAAAATAACAAAAAATGAAAATAAATAATATTAAAAATAAGCTCTCTCTGCGTTACAAACAAAGAAAAAACGTTTGCCTATCCAACGACTCCCTGTGGGAGAGTAGTATAGCGATATCTAAATAAACCAGTAACAGTCAACACGCGATAACGATCGTTTTGGCGTGATGGCTAAGATACTCTTTTTTGGAACAGAAGGTGCTCAGATCAAATCTTCCTAAAAATGTTTGTAGAGGTGAATGGCCCTGACTAACCCTTGGGTTTTCTCTCACAAAATTGGGATGAAACCGTGCCAAGACTACGGTTAACGACAGGCTTACAACTAGCCACTTACTACGATGGATCTCGTATATCTCAATATAACACCGTTGATCATGTGGCATAAGCCATAATAACAGAATGAAATTATTCATTATAGAGCCTATGGTGTGCGTACGATACTGTGACGTTTGAGAACTTTAATAGCAGCGTGAGAGTTAGGAAATTAAATAATTGATTTACTTACGTCACAGCTATTAATTACAGTATATACATTTATGCCCTTCTAGCTGTCTACAATACAATTATTCCTAATATTGATTGCTTCAATAGTTTAAAATATGCCATTTGTGAGGGGGGAGGCAACAGAGCCGTTTGCTTTTGATGTTTTCAACTGACTCCTTTCTCCACCGTGTGAGGTGGGGTAAACACCCTTTTATCCACGAATTACAGTCAGGTTCGTGGGCGGAGTGGGGTTTTTCTCACTGTCATAGGTTGTCGGAGTGATGTCAGATGACAGGACCCCGCAATATTTAGGGATGCATATTTGCACAGGAACGATGTTATACTGTCCACAAAAAGGGTGTCACCAAAATGTCACAGATACTTATTTACAATTACGTCGAATTCATAAATAAATTCTTCTTTTTCATGTTTGACTAATATTTTATTTAAAGTTGCTCTTTGAAGATACACTAGAAGTATTGGCCACGGACCTCGTAATTTTAAGCCATGGCCAAGTGATGAGGACGACACAATTATCGTATTTAATCTGCAGGAATCCCTTCTACACATGGGTTTTCAATGACACCCATGATTGGACAATACCTTTCAGGAATTCCTAACCGTGGTCCCTAGGTTAACACGGTCAACCTTCTTTCTATCTCTCTCTATATATACCGGGTGGGCAAAAAGTCCGTAAAAACTTTAAAAATTCATACAATCCGGAGAAATGAACGAAAAAAAAACTGTTTGCAGGATCAGCATTAGTATGTCACGGGATTTTTTTTAAGCTAGAAAAAAAATAATTCGAAAATCATCCGGTAGGTGGCGCTGTTACAAGCGTCTGTGGTGTAAATATGCAAATTAGACGGCTATAAAAACCTTTGCGCTCAATGAATCCACATTCATTTCCCCATTACATACAGTGAATGTGAACAAGGATGCTCAGTGCGCCGGATAAAGCTTTGTTGGTGAAGTTATTTTACATGAACGTGGAATCAGCGACCATTGCCTTGCGTAAATTCCGAGTTCAGAAAAATGTGAAGAGTGGAAAAGGCCCTTTAACACCTGCAGGTCTCTTAAAGTTTGTTAAACGTTTTGAGGAAACTGGAAAGTTGGAGGATCGAGCACGAGCCGGACGACCATGCTTGAAAGAAGCACGTGCACCCTGCATTGCTGTCGAAATGGAAGCGATTGCGTCCGCAGCAGCTTCAGGGACCAACAGTACTCGTGAAGCTGCCAGACGATTGGGCTTACCACCATCATCTGTCCGCAATATTCTTCGTCGAATCCTCCAGCTGTACCCATACAAATTGCAATCGTGCCATGAACTTTTGACAGCAGATACCACACAGAGAGAAGCATTTGCGAAGTGGGCCTTCTCTAAAATGGAACAGGATCCCACCTGGGTTTTTAACATCTTGTGGACAGATGAAGCTCATTTCTCGCTTCATGGTGACGTTAACAACCATAACTGTCGCATTTGGGTGACCTCTAATCCACGTGAGTACACACAGAAGCCATTGCGTTCCCCAAAAGGGACAGCATGTTGTAGTTTCACGGGTTCATTTATCATAGGACCCTCCTTCTTTGAAACGCAGTGCCCAGTAAATGGATGGATAACGGAAACGGTAAATGCTCAGCGTTATCTAACGCTTCTGCGAGAGACTGTCGTGCCATGTTTAATTCAACGAGGTCAGATTTCGAATGTCACGTTCATGCAGGATGGAGCAACCAGTCACACTGCTAACCCAGTTAAGGCATTCCTGATACAGACGTTCGGGGAAGACAGAATCGTTAGCAGACGCTGCAGGTACCCATGACCTCCTCGGTCTCCAGATTTAACACCGGCAGACTTCTGGTTGTGGGGATATTTGAAATCTCGCGTGTATCTATCCGGTCCATCAAGTCTGTCGGAACTTAAAGATGCGATCCGCAGAGAAGTATCCTCCATACATGCGGACGTGCTGCACTCTACCGTTGCTGGATTTGTCACTCGCCTGGAATGTCTTCTCCCCTGTGGTGGTGGTCATGTGGTGTAATAAAGTTGTGAAAGTTTTCTGTTCATTATGTATGCATTGTTAGTTTGATTTGCGTACATCAGCGCCACCTACCGGATGATCTTCGAATTATTTTTTTTCTAGCTTAAAAAAAATCCCGTGACATACTAATGCTGATCCTGCAAACAGTTTCTTTTTTCGTTCATTTCTCCGGATTTTATGAATTTTTAAAATTTTTACGGACTTTTTGCCCACCCGGTATATATAAAGTGTTTCGTAATGATGTAATAAACTTATTTATTTATCTCACACATATAAAAAGGCAGCAAGTCCTGTTCAACGTTAGGGTTACAAGTTGACGACGCCTGAACTCGTATCCGAAGCTCAAAACTTGCACACCACGCAAGGTGAGGTTTGTGAGCCCTGAGGTTCATCATCCCTTCATACGGGAGTTCTTCAGCCATGATTCGAACTCATGAAATGAACTCATGAATTTATGACCTTTACCACTAGGACAAGTTTTATTTTTACCGCTCATAATCTTTTTTTTTTTAATTTCTAATGAAGTTGTGGATTTCTGTTTTATCATTGCTGATCTAGTACATTCCCAGGTAACTGGTATATCGTTTAATTGCGGTACCATATAAAGATGGTAAGCCAATCACCGCAAGTAATTTTGACGCCCAGTATCTTCTTCTGAGGGAGGCACCTAAGCTCTGTCAATACGAAACCGTAATAAAGAAATTTTAATTAGATTCGCTATTAATAACGTAGCATTTATTATTTACATGGATACGACCAAATTACCAAGAAATAAAACTATTTGCAGCATCACGTATTGTTTCTCTTTTGTGTTTCATAAAAGACATATAATCCAGATAGTTTCTATAGTTTCGAATTTCGTGCGGGTACTCTAAACTCACAAAAGCATAATTAATACTAAACCAATTCTTTTATTTTTACTCTGATGAATTCGCAATATCTTAACATGGGGGATAAATTTTTAATTTACTTCCGTATCAAGTACATTTTTGGAAAATCTACTTAATAATTAATTTAAAAATATCGCGTGGTAGTTTTAACAATATTTTAACAATTTTCAGATGTATGCATTGTTTGGTAATTTTTTTGGTAATCACTTGGAATTGTATTAATTTAAACTGTTTATATATAACTGTAGTTTTTACAAAAGAATCAAGAAAATTTATACCAATTTTGCAGTCTTTCCCCGATGTCTCGGTCTGCTTTAAATTATTATAATAATAATGCAATTATTAATAATATTTCACACAACTTCCGTATTTAGAATTTTTTCATTCCCTCTTAAATAATACAACTGAAGCCCCACCATGTATAGAGATGATCCGATGCACTTTAAAACTAAACTGCTACAAAATCCTTACTTTAGCATGGTATGAATATTTTGAGAGTATAGTGACACAACTCAGATGTTATACATATCACTTTACCAAAGTTTAGAATTACAAGATACGCAGGCAGTTGTACTCATACAGCCTTAAATCGCAAAGTTAAATAGAAAAAAAGTATAAACCCATCTAATGATAAAAAAAAATCTATTCTTTTAAAACTAGAGATAAATTGTTCTTTTTAAATTTTTTAAAAAAATAATTATCTCTCATAACTGTCATATGAAAGTAAATAATTGAGTTGAGATTTAGTATTTTTTTTTGTGTGTGAAACATTCTTCTATACAAAAAATGCACTTTAATCAGTCAAACAGCTTCCACTTTGTTCAATTACCTGTTGCCCTTTTCTTGCAATACTTCAGGTTTCGTAGCTTATAGTTTCTGGTACTTTTCAGCAAAAAAAAATCAACAGGGGATATTTGAGGTCATCCGTATTACCGAATTTTTTACCATTTAAAAAGTTTCGTAAATTTCAATTCCAATGAATAATCTGATGGTGCAGAGTCGGGGCTGAAAAATGGATCACCTACAATAACAATAATCGAAAAAAATCGTGATTCAAACTTGATACATTTTTAACATTATCTTTAGCAAGCCGTTCGAAGTTATTTGAACTTTACTGGGAAATGAAGTCGCATCCCCCCTCTATATAGCTCCGATCATGCACCATCTAGTTACCCTATAATTTAAATTAAAAAAAAACATTTTTTTTAGTAAAGATTTTAAGAAAAACGATGACCACAATTCACATTTGGTTGAGATTTTCTTGATAATGACCAAAAAAATCAATGAGAGAATATTCATTAAGTTATCATAAAAATTTCAACAGGTAATTGATCAGAAACAAAGCTGTTTGGCGGATTAAAGTTAATTTTTTAACAGAAATAGGAAACCTTTTCATGCTGAAAATCGAATTTACTCTCTTTCCAATCCAATAATTGTGTTAAGTATGTATTACTTATGAATGAAAAATAAGAATGCGTAATTAAATGTTGATGTAATCGTTAAAATCAATTTGGAAATACATAATGCATGTTTACTGAAGCAATGTTATACAGCAGACGTAAGAAACACACTGCGAAGAAAAAGCAAAAAAAACTACAGAGAAAGAGAGAGAGAGTGATTCAATAACTTATATTTACAAAAATATTTATTCTAGAATTTATCTGTCTTCCATTCATTGAAAGAATATTCAATTTATTATAAAAATATTTGATTTCTCAAAATGCATGTAACAAATATTTGACAATCGTATTTGTAAAGAACATTTTGTGAAGGAGAAAAACATTGGACAGTTTCATGTAAGATAATGTAAAATTATTCTTAGCTCAAAAGAAATTATTATCCTTTGGAATACACACTAGTGCATATTCTGTTCTAAGTCAGATATATTAAAATAAGACATAAAATAATAAAATATGAGTAGAGAAAAAAAATGAGGTCTCTACATAGATCTGAATACTGTTTATTTAGAAGAAATGATATACCTTATGCACTTTAAGAGTTGTAGTTCTAGAAATATACTATTTTTTTTTCTAAAGCTTGTAATAACGCCTTGAATTAGAACTTAAAAATGTTAGAGCATTACGCACGTACATTTCCGGGTTATTCGTAAAATAGGGGGTGCACATTATACGGTGAACATATTTAAACATTAAAAATTGCTACTTGAAAGCATATGTGCCCGTAATACGCCAGATTTTACGGTAGTTTTATTTTGAACTCAAAACGTATAATTAAATTTTGGAGATTATATAAAGTTAACAAAAAGTGCTATAAATAAAAAAAAATAATAAAAGTGTGTGAGCTTATGACCACATGATAGAAATGATAACTTTAAATTTTGTAATGTTCTATCAGGGATTAGTTTTGTGAATAAAAAACAAGGGGATATCAGTATTGTCCCATAAAATCATTTATGCATATGCCTGTACTCATAAAGAAATATTTTTGTGCGAAATATAGAATCATGTTTGGGAATTAGTCGTATTCTAAGAAGGGAATAATAGATTTATGGTAGTTGAAATAATTATAAATCCTTTAGATTCAAAATTTTATTTAAATATCTATAGAAAAAAATCCATCATGCGTAGTTCCATACTTCCTCGTGCTTCATTTGAAACATTTGACATAATTAAATTGAATCTTGATTTTAAAAAATCAACTAAAGGTTTGGATTTTGTCTTTTGAAAAATCTACTTTAAAATTCCCACTTAAAATCATTGGCAATTATTTCAGAAGACCCGCACCGGCTTTGTGAATTTTGGTTGAAATTTAACAATATTCAATTCTATCCATGAATTAATTTATGCAAAGGGATAGTAAGACAGGTAGTTGATAAGGAAAAGAGGAATCTAGGTCAAAACCTTTAAAAAGGTATTTAATCAGAAGATTTACATCACATAATCTGTGGCTTATACTAGCTCTTTTGTCATTGTATGTCAGTTTTGTACAAATATATCCGGTGCTGCTGCAAGGAAAGTCTTCTTAATTATATATTGTTTTCTTGTATTTAAATTATTTAATGTAACTTTTTTTAATACATGCATACTTAATTTTGTGATTTTAAATTTTAAATTCTTTTAATTCTCGTTTTAGACTCGAAGTATATTTAAGTAATGTGATTAGAAGAACTATTTGTTCATTGCTATTCCGATTCACTTACAAAAACAGATTATTATTCTTAAGATCACTGCAATATTGCTAATGATAATTATGCTATTTAATTAGTTCTATAAAAATTAGTTCTTTTTCTACATTTTATGTTTAATTTTAGTGTAGGATTTCTCTTTCTCTCTAAGTTTATTTTTCAATATATATATTTCTACTATTATCTCAAACACTCTATATAATTATCTTGGTGGAATTTTCAATCGTTAATAAAATACATTTTAAAGCGTTCCATTGAGTTGAAATTTTATGTACACGATTATTTTGGAAGACAATACACTAATTTAATTATAATAAATAAAAATTAATTGATTAAAACTAAATGTTCAAAGAATTATAAATACAGCCACGTTGGCATCATTTTTAGTTACTCAGCGACCCTTTTGGCGACTTGTGTCAAAACTTTAAAAGGTTTTTCCTAACATTTTAAACCGCTCATTTGAGCTGAAAATTTCTATACAAAATTGTTTTGGGTAAAAATACGATAATTTAATTACAATTAATTAAAATTAATTGACTGAAACTAATTATTTAAAGAATTACAGATACAGCCACGTTGGTTTCCTTTTTAGCGACACTTTTGGCAACTTGCGTCAAAACTTGAAAATGCTTTTTTTTTCTCACGTTTTAAAGCATTCAGTTGAACTGAAATTTTATATACACGATTGTTTGGATAACAATACAATACCTTAGGGATAGTTAATAAAAATTAATTACCACTTAATGTTGTGATTCAGTCATATGTGTATACATATTTATATTAAATAAAAAGAAATAAAAAAATATTTAATAAAAAGTAGCTAAAATAAAATTTATCTTTGTTGAAGTAGAAAGTGACTTTTTTTATATTACTTGTTTAAAAATATGACGTTTCATTTTCATGCATTATCTAGGATTAAAAGAATCCCGCATTCACTTCAGTAGAAAGAGGTGCCGGGGGGGGGGGAAAGAGCCCCAGTTAGATCAAAGCTAGGGAAATTAACTTTTACAAACTACTGCAAACTTAAGCGTATCAGAATTACGGAGGGGGGGAGTGTCCCTCCTTACCTTTTGAAGAGTGTGTATGTCCAAATGATGGCGAAAAGAGCCGAATGAGCTTTACATTTCCAAGCGTGACGTTCATTCAAGTTCACTCTCCTGCAAATCGCTCCAATAGAAGTTATCACTTAAAAAAAAGGCCGTGTGCTTATGACCACAAGATAAATGTGAACATTTCAAATTTTGTAACGTTACTTCACGGATTAGTTCGGGAAAATAAAAACAAGGGTTTATTAGTGTTTTCATATAAAATTATTTGTTCACATATGTCTCTGTACTCATAAAGTAATATTTTTTTTGCCCAATTTACAATTATATTTGTGACTTAATTGAATTCTAAGAAGGAAACAATAGGTTCATAGCAACTGAAAAAGGTTATAATTTTTTGGACAAAATTATTTAAATATCTAAAAAAAATTCCTTCAAGCATTGTTCCGTACTTCGTCGGGCTTTCATTTGGATCATTTGACATAATCAAATAAAATTTGGTTTTAAGAAATCTACTAAAAGTTTTGATTTGCGTTTTGAAAAAAAAATCATTAAAATCCCCACTTCAGATGTTAGGTAATTTGTTCAAAAGAGCCGATCCAATTTCATTGTAGGCAAGTAAATTTTTGTGAACTAATTCGATAATTTTATCTACACTCTGATTTGGTGAAATATAAATAGCAACTATTAAAATTATTTGCCGATTTTTTCTCTATATGCACAAATTGCTTCAATACATGAATGATTAAACCCAAATGAGTCAGTAGTATTTGATGCTACATTCATTCTACATATAGAATAAAAAAATTAATCATAAGCAAGTACAGACACATTGAATAATATACGAATCTAAAAATGAATATTTCAATAAATAATGCAGGGAAATATAAAAAGCAAACGTTTAATTAATTGGCCTTAAATTTCTTCATATTTCGATTATCTTCACAGTTAAAATTTCTTCACTGTTCTATTTTGAATAATTATTTAAGCATATATGACATAATTTAATGAATATGTTTTTTTAAATAAGAAAATGTAGGTGTGTTAAAGTTTACGGAAAATGTATAAAACGAATGCAAGACATTCCCCAATTCATGCAATTCCAGATATGCTTCTGTTATGCTTAAAAAGTAAGATAATTGGCAATCAACTTTAAGATATTTGAACTCGAATTTTTTCGATATTAACTAATTAAAAATAAATTGTTGCGTTGAAATGATTTTCATAACAATATGTGGGGTCTATTTTAAACATCCTATATCCCAGGTCTCAAACATTTTATCCCTTCGACATTTTCATACAATAATATAAACATCATATCTTTCTTTATGGTTATTCCTATTGATATATCCTGAGCAATAAATACATGCAGGAATATAAACTAACTATATAAGCATACGAGATGGAAGACTGAGTATTACTCAAAACCTGAGGAAAACGTCCGTCCTTTGGTCACGTGATTTTTAGGGGTGTACGACTTTGCCCAAACACGATTTCTAATTAAAGACAAAAAAAAGAAAACAAAAAAAAAAAAAACGAATGAGCATTACACACCCAAACCTGACGTTCTCATTCAAGTTCTCTCTTCAGCAAAACGCGACTAAAAAAGTTATCACTTCAAAAAATTGTATTTCGAGAGGGATATTAAAAATAGTTAGAATTACTTTGATGAAATAAAAATAATACTAGAGCAGAGAAAATAATAGTTTACAGTTTAGTAAACAATTGTTACATCACCTGCTGCCTTTCATCGAAACTAATAATATCGAAAACTTCCAATATATATGTAATAAAAACATTAATAAAAATAACAGACACTATTTCTCTTCTTGTAACCCTCTCCCTGTTTTTAGAAGGAAAAAACTCTTTTCTTAAAAGTGTCACTCAGTAAGTTCTACTCCGTTGGATTTGGACGGGAAAAAGTGAAGAAATGAAACTTTTTTCCCTTTTCCCTCCCCTTGATTTTCTGGCTCACGTTCTCTTCCATTTTTCCCTACTGAAACTCTTTTCCGCGCGCTCGCGTGTTATTTTATTTTACTTTATTTTTTTTAAATTCGTTTGTACGTTCTTCCTCGATCACCTTTTGGCCTGGAGCCAAATACTTGTCTAATGATGCTCGCATTTATCGACTTTAGGGTACAATTTTTTCGCGCATTTTATCTCCCTCTTTCCAACAGCCTTCCCTAACCCCCTTTTTCTGGGCTATTTTTATTTCGATCACTCCACTCTTGGCCCTGGTGTCATCTTTTTTCCCCCCTTCACTCAAAAGGAGCTGTCCTTAATTTTTCTATTTTTTCCCCTTTTTTTTATACAGACGGATCGGTACCCCCCCCCTTTTCGCCATTTGTCAGGCAGGGCACAGCCGAACACTTGTTTTGTCGCTCAATCCAAACAAGTAGGCCCCTGATAAATGGTAGTCTTTTTCCAGTTCCTTTTTTCCCCTTTTCTCTCCCTTTTTCCCTTTTTTTTATTGTCATTTATGCTTTCTCTTCTTTTATTGAAAGTTTACTTTTTTCCCCCACTTACTGTCTGACTGGAGAATATAGAGCTTAATATCGCTGGGATTTTTGCCGCTAGAACTTTTAAGTCATCATTTCATTCTGTGAAATGGCAACGCTTAGTCATGTTGTCTGAGGCATGAAAGACCCTTTGTGGAATTGGATTTCATACCTTGTCTTCGGAAGAAAAATTATTGGTAGTTGTCATGTTCTTTTCATAACTATATTATGATTGGATAAAAAAAATTGTTTGTATTTGTGTTATTGGTTAGTAAAAAAACAGTACTGTATTGGTGGGATTATCAGTTTTTTTCTGTTTCATGAAACCATTGTCAATAAAACACAGGGCTAAATGTTATGTACAAATTGATACATATATATATTCTTATTACATTAATTTAAACCTAAACATAAACATTAATGTACTTAAATTTTAAATTTAAATTAAAAATGAAACAAGTTAATTATATTAAAGATAGGTTAAATATAATAATAAAATCATTATATTGAATTTCAAATTGAAATGCGTTAATATAAATAAAATAACGATTAATTATGAAGTTTTAATGACTATAAATAAAAAGTAAAAATAATTATATATGTAATATGAATTTGTATTTAGAAGTGCATTATAGATATTTAATAAGATATGTTTTAAATTGAACTCAAAATTTTATTTCTTGTAAATTTTTATAAATATAGTTTTATTTTCATTTTGTTGAAATTTAATTTTATACCGTAATTATTCGAAAAAATTAGTTCCGTTACTATGAAGCAATATTTGATACTAAAAACGCATTCTAAAGAGTTTTTATCCAGGTATAGAAGTTAAAGTAGGCATTACTTTCCAAGATGGCGACCGATTTAATAGCTGTCAAGTGATTTATTCTCAGTTTGGTTTGGCAATTCATCAAAACGATCCTCAAGCAAGGTGTAGATTCGTTGAATGGGCCCAAAACGAGATTGCCGTTGTTCCCGATTTTCCTAAGCGAATTTTGTTTAGCGATGAAGCGCTCTTCTGGTTGAATGGCTACGTCAACAAACAAAACTGCCGCATTTGGAGTGAAGCTAATCCACAAGTGTATGTCGAAACACCATTACATCCAGAAAAACTGACTGTTTTATGGGCTGGTGGAATCCTTCTCCAAAAACGATGAAGGCCACAACGTTACAGTCAATGGTGATCGGTACAGAGCCATGATTATTAACTTTTTCATTTCTGAATTGAACAATCAGGATGTCCAGGAGCAGTGGTTCCAACAAGACGGCGCAACATGTCACACATCTTGTGCCACAATCGATTTATTGAAAGACACGTTTGGTGACCGCCTAATTTCACGTTTTGGACCTGTGAATTGTCCTCCAAGATCTTGTGATTTAACACCGCTAGACTATTTTTTGTAGGGCTATGTAAAGTCATTGGTCTATGCGGATAAGCCACAAACTCTTCACCATTTGGAAGACAACATTCACCGTGTTATTGCCGATATACGGCCACAAATGTTGGAAAAAGTCATCGAAAATTGGACGTCCAGATTGGACTACATCCGAGCCAGCAATGGCAGTCCTATGCCAGAGATCATATTTAAAATGTAATGCCACAAGATTATCGTTCGAATCAAAAAAATTCATGTCAATCGAATACTACATCGTTGTTTTATTGCAATTTAAAGTTCTATACCTCTAAATAAACACCCTTTATTTGTACTACAAAAATACAAGTAATAGAAAACTTTCAACTTGAATGCTTGAACAGCTATGAGCGACTGCAGAACCGTGGCGCGTTGATGTATTCAGTGCAGTGAGCAGAGAACCTTCGTGAACCAATGAATCTGAAACCAACATATATACTTCCATTTGTTCACTGCCGATTCCTGCGCCATCGCGAGACATGACATCATCTCGAGAACCCAATCCCGTGAAGGCGTGTGGTGGGAATTGATGTCTTAAAAACCAATCCCATGCTATCGCGGCAAGAGCTGACCATCAGCATTAATTCTACCCTTTAGTCGGCATGTGGGAAAAATTCACATTTACAACTTGCATCACAGTGAGATCGTTCGCTTCCAATGCAATTGCATGTGTCTTCTACTTATTTATCGAATCATTTGCTTAAGTTAGTACTTCTCAAAGTTTCAATATTCGCGACCCAATATTCAATCAAAATTTTCATCGCCCCCCCTCACACAATAATAATGTATTGAATCCATTAATACTGTACGTTGATGCTAATACTACGATACGACTTTTACCTCTCAAGAGTCACCGGCCTACATAAACGTCTCGCTCAGTCAAAGCATAAATTTCCCCTGACGTAAATATACGTCTGTCCGAAGTGCGATATTTTCTGTGCACTGTTATTCATATCATTTTTCTGAAGGTTTTGGGATGCAAGAAAGGGACATCGACAATGTTTGCGAAGGATTTATTTTTTGGATTATTTCCTGCTTTATTCCGCTCCTCCCCTCCAATATACACAGTCCAGTCACATTAATGTGACTACCACGTACTTTCGACTTTGACGTTAAATAACCAATCACAGAAGGATGCTGGCATCGCAGTGCTATTGAGCGTATATAAAGAGTGTGTGAGGGCTTCGGAAAACACTACAATCGTTGGCGTAATGCAAACATGTAAAGAGTTATCCGAAGTCCAAAACGGCATAATTTTTGGCTTTCGGGAAAAGGTTGGAAGCATTTCCGAAACGGCTAAGTTTGTGGACTGTTCGTGTGTCACCGTGGTTAAAGTACAC
Source organism: Trichonephila clavipes (assembly GCA_019973935.1). NCBI lineage: Eukaryota > Metazoa > Arthropoda > Arachnida > Araneae > Nephilidae > Trichonephila > Trichonephila clavipes. Next base: position 337,886 of record BMAU01008215.1, on the reverse strand, counting down.
CGTGCATGGCAAAATGGGACCGTCCAAAATCAGGGACGTGGCAAATGTGGTGTACCACGGGCCATAGGTGATAGAGGTGACTGATGGCTGCAGAGGTGAGTTCGGGACAATAAACGTGCTACCGTTAAGCAACATACCACCCAGATGAACCAAGGGGCTACCAACAGTGTCTTCCAAGCTACTGTTCAGCGATCGTTGCTGCGTCTGGTTCTCCGAAGCAGGCGCCTGGTTCATGCGCCTATGCTGACTGCTGTTCATCAGCAACGAAGACTGGAATTTTCATACTGGTACCACAACTGGGCATCCAATGAGAGGCGACAGGTAGAGTTTTCTGATTAATCACGCTTTATACTCCATCGGACGGATGGTTGGTGGCAAATACGGCATGAAACGTCTAAAAGCAAACACCCTGCAACAATTGCTGGCAAGGTCAGGCAGGAGGCGGGAGCATTGTGGTCTGAGGAATGTTTTCCTTAAATTTTCTGTGTTTATTCATCATTGTGGAAAGCACGATGGATCAATAGAAGTACGCATCTGTCCTTTCAGACCATGTCTACCTCAGGATGGTGGCATCTACCAGCAGGACATTGCGGAGTGTCATACAACTGACAGCGTGCGTGCGTGGTTCAAAGAGCACCAGGATCAGTTTATCGTTCTTCCGTGTCCAAAAAACTCACCTGACTTAAGCCCAATCAATAATCTATGGAACCCTCTCGATCGGGTTGTTCACGTCATGGATCCTCACGCGCGTAATCTAGTGCAGCAATAGAGTCGGCATGGCTCAACATCCTATGAATACCTTGAGGATCCTAAATGACTATTTCCCCTCTGCGAAAGATGGTTATTCTGGCTTTTTACAGTGGCCACATTAATATGACTGGACAGTGTATCTTATACGCGCGCCTACGCCGAAAACGATTGGCATTAGGAGGCTAATAGCGTAACTTTTATTTGGCAGTTAAGGAATTTATTATAAACCATACACATTATCAAGATCAGTGTTACTTTTTCTATATAAGTTTATGTATGACAATCCCATGGGGGGTCACTGGCACTTATTGAACTTGTTCTTAACTTAGTATTGTTAAATTAATTATAAAATACATTGTGCACTACTGATACATTTATAAGTGTAATATATCAGTGTAAATGTGTGTTTTATTTCTTATTTTGTCAGAATGTATTGTTTGATTACATTCAGTAAATTAATTTTTTTAAATAATCTTCTGTTTTCGACTTTTCAATATGCTCTAGCCCCCTCGTAGAGTTGTCACGCCCTCAAGGGGGACGCACCCTACAGTTTGAGAAACGCTGGCTTAAGTAAACACAGTTGCTTCGGTTGTGAAAAGCCAAATCTCCAGTGTAGTTGGCGGCGATGATCCATTACTGTGTTTCTTTTAGTATGCGCTTCTTAAGTCTTAGTAAAGATGGTATCCTCAATATTTCTTGGCGGCCCACCTGTCGATCTCGATCGACTTAATGCTTATCCCTGATTTAATACATGAGAGGGATTGTGGGAGCGAAAAATACCGGAAGGCCACATTTTTTTTTCAAAAAATTATTTCATTCATTATAAAATATATATATATATATAAAATGATTAAAATAGTGGCAGTTTTATTCAATTTATTTATTGTGATAATTACATAGAAGCCCAATGGCTGAGTAGTAGTGCATCGCGTTACCGCACCACAATTCCGAATCTCGAACTCTGGGCAGGGCTAGGTTGATTTAGCCTCTTATCCATTCAGTAGGTGGATAAAATGAGTACCAAGCTTGCTTGGAAGCTTAACATCGCAGATTTCGCGCCAGACTGACCAGCTAACTGGAACAGCTGATCTTGCATCTCAGAGCCCAAAGTCACCTTTACTGAAATGGGCACAGTGGTCCTTGGCCTTCATGGGCTGTTGCACCATTGAGTTAAGGTAATTGCATAGTGTCTATAACAGGACGCAAATTTAATTTCAGAGTAAGTTTAATTAAGCAAATGTACATTTGTATGCTATACCATAATTTTTGTTTTATAAATCGGAAGTGACATTTCTTGTTTTGAAGTTCTCATCACAGCCTGCCTGTTTATGTCGGCCAACTTGCATTTGTTTTTATTCTTGCTGATCTTCATGCAAGAAAAACTTTGCTCGCAAATATTTGTCAACTAAAATTTAAAAAACAACATCCCAACAAATTTCTTCATACATGAAAATTTTTCAGCTGACAAAGATTTATAATGTCAATGCCGTAGCACTAAACATTTTCCTCCAAAATTATCTTACTTAAAGTCAATACGTTCAAGCTGAAGCTCCTCAGATGCTGTATCAATATCAGCTGTAATAAGATAACAGTGCAATTTAATTTAGGCTCAATTTTGTTAAAGTCTTGAAAGCTTCTTGTAACTTTGTCCTCCAAAAACTGCACATTATCTCTTAGTAAAAGCACTTTAAAGTACTTTGCTTTCCTAATAGTAAAAAAAAAGATGAATTTTTGATTACGTACGGGAAAGAAATTTCGGTTCAAAATCGATTTTTTTAGTGTATTTGAGGACCACTATTTGTCCACTCCTGGTCTAATGCTTAATACTAAAATATGTTTTTCAAGTTCAATTGCTGTTTAGAAGTATTCAAATTCAAATTTATTTTTTTTTTAAATATAATCCAATACTGTAACGAATGGCAAAAAGATGGTACCAGAGTGCCCTCTCCTGAACGTATGGATACTTACTGAGTCTGACTGCTACCTCGGTGAAGGAAGGACGTACGAAAGTACGTCCTCCATTCACCCATGTCAATGTCTGCTCGCGCAAACTCCTTAGTATTTGTATTGTATTAATTATTTTCATGTATTTGTAACATTGGTGAATTAGAATGTGTACCAATAAAAATTATTTGAGCTAACCACCGGTGTTATTTTTCAATACGGGTTATAATACTTGATATTAAAAAATTGTTCTAAAAACGCAAACTTACATTTCGATTTTTTAAAATTCATTCATGAGCTCTTACTATTCGAATGCAAAATTGAGTGACGTCTAGGTATAATACATTTGATACTTAATTACGCAAAAAAATATAGTTTTATTTAACCTTTTTAATATTCAATTGCATACCACATTAATTTGAATACAGAATAAGTAATAAATTTTTTTAAAGTCAAATCCTACTTCGTAAGAAAAACGTAAAGACACCCTCTTTTGCAGCTAGATGTAACTTCGTAAGATATAACGTAGGATAAATAAAAAAAATTAATTTAATTAATGAATTAATATTTAAAAAACGGTTTTCAAATCAAGTGTCATCCACTACAAGTTTAAAAAAAGGATTTTTAAGCTTGAATGGATGAATAGAAAATATTTTATTAACGAATGAAAATTCGAACATGATAAATATATATACATATATATATATATATATATATATATATATATATATATATATACATATATATATTTATCAAGTAAATAAATATATATATATAGGAAGAGAGTGAACTCATATAGTAGTAATTCAGTTAGGCGCATTGCTAAGATTTGATATACACTCAGGTACAATGAAAATAGCGACCCAAAAAGAAAGCATCGGATTGAAATGAAATTTAATACACATAATGACACAGATGAGAGATTCATTTGATCTCAAAAACAAGACAATAAAACAAATACAGGGTGTACAACGACACAAATACTGGGCAACTTCAATAGCGTGTTGGACCACCTCCAGCTACACAGTCCGGCATTGAGTTGAGTAGACACCTTATGTTGTCCTGAGGCAGATGCACCCACAAATCTTGAACAGCCAACTCTAAATCAATCATGTACAGAGTGACACGATAATATATGCGTTTTAGCTGATCCCACACGTGCAGTACAGGGGATAAATCGGGAAAGCGGGCCGGCCGTGGTAGAGTCTGAAAATGACGTAGGAAGTCTTGAGCATCTCTTGCTGTATGCGAATGAGCATTATCTTGCTGGAAAATCACCCCTGTGAGACCATTTAGGAAAGGTCCTACATGGAGTCAAAGAATATCATCAACGTAACGTTGGCCCGTTAAGGTTCCACGCATCACAATTAAAGTGGACCGGTTATCATAGGCTATGGCCCACCAGACATTACACCAGCCGTGCGGGCAGTGTGACGTAGAGAAGTGTGGAGGGAATTGTACCGCTCACCAGGGTGCCTCCATACCCGTACACGGTTATCATCTATCCCCAAAACCAACCAGGAAATATCACTAAACACAACCTTTTGTCAATCTGTGACATTCCACATTGATCTGGCTTGGCACCACTGTAGACGCAGTTGCCGATGTTCTGGTGTTAAAGGGAGTGCACGGAAAGGGTGCTTGGATTTAAGATTTGCTTCTGCAAGGTGTCGAAAAATTGTTTGTGGAACAATTGCTGCGCCTACTTCTGCTCGTATCGTTGAACGAGTCACTGTGGGGTCTACAAGTGCTTGCCGAACGATCCTTCGATCCTCTCTCATCGTGGTCTTCCTGGTCGCTCCAGACACGGTTTTCCGCACGTGGGTACCTTCTCGTGTCCACTGTTCCCAACAATTTTTAACGGCACAATCCGAACGATCTACCTGGCCAGCAACACGGTGCGTCGACCAGCCTGCAGTTTTCATCATGATGACTAGGCCTCTCAAACTCTCTAACTGTGAGGAATGTCTTCTAGCACGTTTACCTGGCATGTTTCGCTTACCAAAGTCTTCCTACAATCGGCGGGTAATCGTCACGTTTATGAATCTTCGAATTTGCTTACTTGATTTATTGATTGAATATTAACGTCGCACTGTTGAGCTACACGAGGGCTTTTGGAGACGGATCACGTAATTTGGAACCATGGTCAAGTGACGTGGACGACACCTGAGCTGGCACCCCCTCTCCTAACTACCACACCACACCAACGGGAGGATGTTTCAGCTCTCGACAGATTTAACGTGCATCGCTGCCCTACACGGCATCTTCGAATTTTCACTTGTTTATATAGCACCTCTTCCTAATTGTAGCACCCCCTCGGCGTGTATGAGCATTCGTATTGACACAAAACTTGGATCATTTGCATATCACATTACGCTGTACTTATTTGGAAAGTTTCGCGATTGTACTTAGCTTCCTTCTTGGGTCGCTATTTTCAATGTTCCTGAGTGTATGATACTAAAAATGCAACATTTTGTTTTAATTTTTTCAAGTTTAATATCATACCATATTTATTCAAATACAAAATTGAGCATGATATTCAGTACTAAAAAAGCGTTCTTCAAACATAGGTTTACTTCAATAATTTTTTTAAGTTTTAAGAACACAATTATGTGAATATAAAACTAAGTTAGTTCGAAATGAAATTTATTTTAAAAAGTATTTCTTTTTATCAAAATTAATAAAAGAAAAAAACAGCAACCTTAACATAAAATTCCTTGGATTTATGGCAGAAAGTAAAGAGTAAATTAAATGCATTTTTTGGCCAATGTATTTTATTCCTGTTTTTAAAAGATGAAAAAAACAAGCTGGTGTACCAAATTCTTCAAATTATATTTGTCTTCAATTTATTTGGCGTTTATTAACAAAATGCCACAAATGCTTCTTTTTCATCGATATTAAAAATATTAATTAGTCTTAGATGTTTCTGCCGTTATTATTTTTCTCCAAATTACATTTTTCCCCACGTATTCTTAATTCTTTTGTACTCAGCTAGAAACAAAATAAAAAAAATAGATAACACAAGAATTCGAACTATTTAAATTACAGTAAACTGAAGAAAAAAATTCAGTCGTTTTTTTTTCACGTTAATTATTTGTCATTATCATCGAAAAGAGCAACAATGTAAGAATGATTAAAAACAAGTTGCTCTTTTAAAAGTTAATGATACAAAAGTAGAAAAAAATGAGGAAAGAATAAAGAAGGGGTTATTTATTCCAATGCCACTTTCCATTACGATGGCGTGATTCACGCACTTCAGGAAATATATTAAATTTTACATAATTAACTTAAAATCACCGCAGTGAAGCACTTATCACATAATAATTAAAAAAGCGCTTACGGATCTTGCATTCGCTTGGAAGGAAAGCGAAATATTAAGCAAAAAAATAAATAATAGTAGTAATAAAAGCAAAGAGCAAGAAAAGAAGCGAGGACTTTAAGCGAAAAAAAGATAGAGAGAGAAAAAAACAAAAGTCATCAAAGCATAAATATGTGTCGACATGCAATCATAAAGATAGTTTCTGATGGAATTTTAAAAAGATATATGTGGCATTTTAGAGTAATAAAATTTTACTTCGTTAAAAAATGTTTCTCCCTTTCCACTTGATGAGAGTTAACAAAATGTGTATAAAAGAACCCAAATTAAATATTTTAGGAGGATGAGTATCATTTCCTCTTATATAGACCCGTTTGGAGGGAAAATGGGATACACATGCTTTGTGTCCCGAACTTTGCTTTAAATGAAAGACATTTCAAATAAATACAGATAAAAATGTTGTTGTTTCCAATCTCCTTGGAGCAGGAAAACCTACACCAAAAAAAAAAGTCCATTTGACCTTTCCGCGTAACAGTCTCACACACCAGGCCTTGCTCTTCATACAACTGTCGCAGGGGAATGCCCCAGCAGTCCAGAAAATGAGCAGGAGAAACAAGGAGAGAGAAGGGACAGGTAAAGAAAGACTTTACCCCCTGCACAAAAGTCATTCTACGCAGGTGACCGCTTCTAAGGCGCGCCAAGGCCGTCTGATGATCACTGGAACTCCTGCACTGTATAGATAGACCAGGACTCTTAGCTGCGTACCAGTGGTGAGCAGGAGGGTTTCGCCAAGTCAAATTTATTTTATTTCTTTGGGAGGAATGAATTTCCGTATGGGGTAAGACAGTGGAACTGGGGTTAAGGAAACCACATCCCCTACCAGACAGCTCATCAGCAGCTTCGTTCCCAGGCACACCCACATGTGATGGAATCCACTGGAGACATACTTGTTTCCTCTGAGTGGTGGGGTTAATACATGTTAAATGCGTAGTAGGATGCATAAGTTCCGGACTGAGTCTATAGCTTAAAAAATATTACCAACTGCCTGAAACACATCCCCCTTGGAAATATGATCCTTGAGTAACAACAAAATTTTTCCATGGCTTGTAAAGGTCCTCGAAACGTTTCAGGAATCCATGTTTATCTATGTCCTTTAATTCAACCTGCGATACACTTTTATTTTTATCTGCAGATGGTCGCTTAACATGCAGGAAACGATATGTTGACACACCCTATGCATATTAAATCCTTGGTGAGTATCCAATTACTTGTGGCCGGGGATATCCTAAATCAGGGATGCCCAACCCGCGGCCCATTGACCACAAGCGGCCCATTTGGAGAATTTTTGCGGCCGAATTGAAGTTTCTGTCTATATTATTTTAGACAATTGTACTACAGACGGTTGAATCGAAAATATCGTGTTTTGACAAACCCCCACCTCTCCCAGAGCAGTTTTTACCGAAATTAGTTTTTTCCTTCATTTGACTTCCAAACAATTGTAATAACAGGTGTTGATGGAAGAAGGAAAGCAGATGAGCTTGGGTGTGTTATTCCTCTTTCAACGAGAACTTCGTTGAGAGTGAGTAGTGTATTTAGTTCTATTTGTCAGAGAAATAATCTATGTTTATATTTTTAAGTTCAGATTAGTAGTCTTTTTCTTGTTTTATTTGGCAATGGAAGAATCCGATGATGGATTTAATGAGTTGCCTCAGGACTGTCAGACCAGCTAGTAGAAATGTTACATAATTACGGCAGCAGAATAAAAATGTTTAATATTTTAACCTTCTGAAATTATCTAACTTTTTCATTTTATGTAATATATTTAATCATGGTGCAATAATTAATTAATTACAATAAGAAACTAAACATTTGGCTATAGGGCAGAAAAAAAAACTTTTTTTGACAAACAGTGTAATAATTACAAAGCTGTTCTTTACTTACTTGCTTTTTTGCCTTTGAAATAAAACTTTTGAAAATCTGAATCAATTTTATGCAAACATACTGTAACACAAGTATAAAATGTGAAGATGTTACGCACATAGTTGTTATACTACGTAACCTCAGATGGCAGCATAAATCTACTGTAGATAAGAACCTTGTAGGTTAAGAGATATTCTTCCACCAACAAGTGCAATCGGTCGACTTTCAACTTTGTTGTGATTGTGATCCAGTAAAAGGTAAACTTGGTGTTTTTTGATCATATTAATAATTGAATGTTGATCATATCATATTTTGAATGCTGTGCAATAGTAAAATATTTTGAATATTTTTTTTTTATTTTGATATGTGCGGTCCACCTCAGTTTAGTAAATTTTTATGTGGACAACCAACCAATTTGGGTTGGGCACCCCTGTCCTAAATGATTCTGCTATTGTTTGAAGCCTCTCTTACGTACCGCCACAGAAACCTTTTCGATATTTTTAGCATTGTAGGAAGTTTGCGGATGTCCAGAGCGTTTATCGTCTTCGACACTTCCCCTGCGTTCTCTGAAGCGTTGATGCCTCTCAAAAGCTTGCGTTTGCGATTATGTATCTCTGTCTTACACATGTTGGAAAATTTGTAAGTCTGCGCGTAGCACTCTTTCCCAAACCATCATAAAAATCAATATCCATCATTCGCTCAACAAACGCGATTTCCTTCAATCTCGCTGACAGCTAAATACCTTCGCCTACAAAATACGTCGCGGTGATGACACAATGATTACTTGAATTGGAACAGACCTTTGTTAGAAAAGGAGAAGAATGTAATAACACAGAAATGTTATTGTATTCACTCTACTGCAAAACTTTTCCGTGCAATATACTCAATCTGGGAATTTTTGATACCTACTAGGACCTACTAGATGTTAAGTCCGCGCTTTAGTGGTAAAAAGTTGTAGAACTTTGAAAAGGGATCCGTCAACTTAGATATCAAATTCGGCACTTGTGATATTGATTCAATAAGTGCTTTATCAACTTCACACTTAAAGCAAAACAAGGACCGTTAGTGGCATGCCTTGTAATTGGTTAAATTCCTATGACGTCAAAATCACATGACAATGACAACTATGTGTTCCTAGCCAATCTGTTAAAAAACAGTGTGACATCATAGCCGCATGATAAAATCAGCCATGTGACTCCAACTGATAAATTCATTTGCTTCATTGTTGCCAACTTTTACTCTTTGCAGAAACTTTCTCTTAAAATGTACATTTTTATCAACAATAATAATGTACATAGGTAAACAAGCTGCTAACTATTTAAAAATACGTGATTTTTTATTTAAGTTTTTAAAATTTTGTGAAGTTTTTTTTAAAAAAACATTTACTTGAATATCTTTATCGAATTATGAAATTCGATTTCTTATCTAAGTTTTAATAATAGAATAACAAGTACAATTAGTTTAAGGTCTGTTTTGAATTAAATGAAGAATACGTGCTTGCCTTTATCACGTGACTTTCATGAGCTGAGTCCATTGGAGCTTCTGTCAAATTACGAGAGTTAACCTTCGCTAAACCCCCTAGCACACTACGCGAAAGTAAGGACATTGAGCCTTCTACTCGCAATTCTTCCTAATCATCCACGGTAGATTCTTTCTATGATTTGGTGTAGCGATGGAACAAACATCTCAATCATATGATGACTATGTAAAGAAGTAATATGTACCTGTACTTCCTACGTAGGCTATTCAATAAGTAATAAGACTAATTTTACTGCCAAGAAACCACTCATTGGAATATTAATTTATGTGGCATACGAAAAGTTTGTTGTCTGTATTAACAAAATCTACCGATAGATGGCGTGTACAGACTCATATTTTTGAGTATCAGGTGCTCGAACTGAAGCGTATTTGCGGGCGCCTACGAGCCACGGCCAGTTGTCGAAATGGAATAAAAAATCTCCAAAAATCAGCATCGCAGACCTTTGATATGATACGATATGATTAAAGACTGAAACAAAAAGGCAACAATATCTTAAAACGCTTCATCACATCAAACATAGCTTGGTTGTACCACTGATCCAACCATAATACAACAAAGCAGTGAGCGGAAACATCCATCTTCACCTACTCCCAAGAATGCAAAAACTTTGAAATTGGCTTATAAAGTTAGGACCATATTTTTTTGATTATGAAGGAATTGTGTAACAAAATACGCTGTTGAACCCGGTACTAACTACTGTAAATGGCTCGTATTACGCGAATATCCTGCGAACAATGATACAGCACGTTCATTGCTCCGAAATTGCTTCGCATTTCAACATGAAAATGCCTGACCATATATTGCTCGATACGTATTAGACGTGTCGCCGCAAAACATTGTAGAGATTTTACCACACCCTTCATATAGTTCTCCATGCGATTTCTGGCTGTTTCCCCAATTTTAGAAACAATTACGAGGCAAACGTTTTCTAGCAACAAATCACGTGTAAAGGCTACGGAGGCGCTTTTGATGAAGCTCTCACAAAATGGACTTTTACATGGTTTTAAGAAGTGGACGTTGTGCTACATGCTTTACGTGCCCTGGAAGTTAGTTTGAAAAAGACCACGAAAATGATGTTAATTAAAGGTATTCTTTTTTATATAATTTTAGTCTTATTACCTATTGAACAGCCCTCGTACATTGTATACATTTTTTTATTTCCTGATCATACGTTTTTTCTGTTGTTGTTGCTTATATACTTGTCTAACTTCTGCTAGGCGAGATCTATGAGTTTATTCACTTTCAAAAAGTCATATACAATCACAGGAAAACCTAGTAAGTCGTCGTAGGACAAACCCAGGCATCCAATAATAGAATGCGGGGAAACCTGCTCGATGTTACATTTGGGACAAATAGGATGGGTTTTATGGCAATCCTAGAAGGCAAGGCTTCTTAAATGTCTACAAAGAAATCTGGAAACTGCCGTCTGGGTGCATCTGTCGCAATTCATAGCAAGGGATCTTCCAAGGGAATCAGCTCGATACCAAGTATAAGCCGGGTGGACGAGCCAAGACTTTTTATCAATATGTTTTCTGTCAGAGTACAGCTCAAGATAAGTCAGGCTATTAGATATAGCCAGAGCGTCTCTGGCACCCTCCTTCACCAAAAAGCATCGACCTCCTCATTACCCCATATATCTATATGCGAGGAGATCCACTTAAAGTGCACATCACAAGATGATGAGACTTGTTTAAATTTATTAATAGAGAGTTCCAATTTTATCACCAATGCTACTACAGTTTGACAAAGGCTGGATGACACTTTGACTATCAAACGAAAACCAAATGGACTTTGGGTCTAATGAAGACAGAATAAAACTTAGTTCTTCATCGATGGCAACGAGTTCGCTTAAGTGTATTCTAAATAAGCTTGTTATCTTACTTTTGAAAACTCCCTCATAGTGACAATCAGGAAGGACAACAAACTAACATCTAGTTTATTTTTCTTATTTCAAAAACAATTGTGTACTGCAATGTCAGGTTAGGATCGACTACCAATTTATAAACAAGACAATTTATTAGGATTTTCAAAATTCCTCAAGCAGTTAAGTCATTTTAAACACTTTATTCGTAAGATTTAAAAAAAAAATAGTTTACTGAAGGGATAAAAACCGGATTTTATAGTAATTATAAAGCCTCGCTCTAAGCACTAAGAATGAAAAGTCCTAATTTACTTTTTCAAAGTCTCATTATTTTAGCGAATACAACTTAAGTATTGTCTTACCGTTTCTCAACATACTTTTTCGTTATTTAAACACTTTTAAGTGAACGTGCACTTTTTCTTAAAAAGAATTACAACAAAACAAATGAAAAATTAATCTTTTTTTGTTGTTATGTTGAAAATACAGTAAGTTGCTAAATTCAAGATATGAGAAAGACTTAAACTAAGCTCGTTTTTTTTCACCTTAGAAAAACCTTAGAAGTATCTGTCTAAAAGTAACGTCAAAATGTTTTAGATATTAATAACTCTTACCTTAAAAGTGCAAAGAAACTTTTCAAGAACTTATTCTTACTCGAAGTTTTATTTCGTATAAAAACGAAAACTTCCGAAATTCTTTTCTTGAAAACTTAAATTTCCCCAGACATGCTTCTTTTATGAATCTATTACTTTATGTGAAATTTGATGCAACATTTTTGCTTAGAGTTACATCAAAGGAAACTTGAGGCATTGAAGATACCAGCATTGTTATATCAATCATATATGAACAAAGTTTCATGATATACTGTGTGTATTCTGTAACAAAATACTGATACTTACTCTGAATATAAGTATGCTGCGAAGCAAAATTTAATCATTATATGAACTATCCTACTTTTATAATATTGTATTTCTACATATTTGTGTTCGGTATTCATCTCTTCAAACGTATAGGCAATTAAATACAAAACATTGTTTGCAGTTTTTTATATAGTCTAGAAGTATACGTATGTAGAAAGTAATTAACTTAATGCAGTATTATATAAATTTTTAGTAATATTCCCTATATTACGTTTGACTTGATGTGAAAATCAGTATACTGTTTGTTTGACTTTATAATGTCATGTTTTGAAGTATTTTGAGTTTTACTATATTTTTTGGTATCATATATTTAACAGAATTGTCAGGACAAAGTACTAAAGTGGTAGTTTATTACATAAGAATTGATTTTTCTGGAGGTTTTCAAACGCAAAATTAAAATTAATTAATTTGAAAAGTAAATACATCAAATATACACATGAGTTTGCTAAATAAAATAATGTGTAAATGGTTAAAAAGAAAATTTCAACTGTACAAATAAAGCAGATAAAAAAAAAACTGTAAAATAAATTAATCAAACATAACCATAAAAAGCTGAAGAAAATCATATAAATGACTCACGAGAGGGTTTAAACTTCAAAAACGAAATTTATAACACTAGTAAAAACATCAAACATACACATGGGTTTGCTAAATCAAATTATGTGTAAATGGCTAACAAGAAAATTTCAAGTGTACAAATAAATCAGATTAATCTGTAAAATAAATTAATCAAACATAACTAAAGAGTGTTTTTTCCAGGTATAGAAGTTTAAGTTGGCATTACTTTCCAAGATAGCGACCGATTTAACAGCTGTCAAGTGATTTATTCTCAGTTTGGTTTGGCAATTCATCAAAACGATCATCAAGCCAGGCGTAGATTCATCGAATGGGCTCAAAACGAGATTGCCGTTGTTCCCGATTTTCATAAGCGAATTTTGTTTAGCGATGAAGCGCACTTCTGGTTGAATGGCTACGTCAACAAACAAAACTGCCGCATTTGGAGTGAAGCTAATCCACAAGTGTATGTCGAAACACCGTTACATCCAGAAAAACTGACTGTTTGGTGCGCTTTATGGGCTGGTGGAATCCTTCTTAAAAAACGATAAAGGCCACAACGTTATGATCGGTATAGAGCCATGATTACTAACTTTTTTATTCCTGAATTGAACAATCATGATGTCCAAGAGCTGTGGTTCCAACAAGACGACGCAACATGTCACACAGCTCGTGCCACAATCGAGTTATTGAAAGACACGTTTGGTGACCGCCTAATTTCACGTTTTGGACCTGTGAATTGGCCTCCAAGATCTTGTGATTTAACACCGCTCGACTATTTTCTGTGGGGCTATGTAAAGTCATTGGTCTATGCGGACAAGCCAAAAACGCTTGACTATTTGGAAGACAACATTCGCCGTGTTATTGCCGATATACGGCCACAAATGTTGGAAAAAGTCATCGAAAATTGGACGTCCAGATTGGACAACATCCGAGCCAGCCGTGGCAGTCCTAAGGCATAAATCATATTTAAAATGTAATGCCACAAGATTATCTTTCGAATAAAAAGAATTCATTTCAATCGAATAATACATCGTTGTTTCATTGCAATTTAAAGTTCTATACCTCTAAAAAAACACCCTTTATAAACAGCTGAAGCAAATCATATAAATGATTTGCGAGAGGCTTTAAAATTGAAAAATGAAATTGATTCCACTAGAAAAAGAATATATAATTAAACAAATTACCGTAAAATACAGTGTACAACGTGCATTTTTAACACAAAAAATTAGATCAAAATTTAAGGGTGCGTATCATACGTTGGATATGAAAATGATAGCCTTAAAATAGAAAAAAGTGATGAACATAAATAAAATATGACTTTTATATGTACCGGAATAGAGTTTATTTTAAGGGGACTTGGCACCCTTTGAGCAAACTTCTTTATTTACGTATTTAAAAATTATATTTTAACATTTTATACAATGTTTCTATTCAAGAAAATGTTACCAGATGAAAATTTTCATATATTATTTACAGAATTTTAAAAATTTAAATTTTTTGAAGAAAATTGGGAAAATTTTAAATACCTACTCCTTTTTGTAAAAATTAATTTTTGACCTGAAATTTTTTATAATATTCTTATGGATATTCTTAACAACTTTAGGGATCGATTTTAGAATAACTTCATTCGTTTTTGAGAAAAAAAATAAAATGTTGATATACAGGCTAAAAATCAACGAAAAAACCAATATGTCTTACATTTTATTTTTTTAAAAAAAAGTATTCAGTTTATAGCAAAACGGATCCCTAATTTTATTACATACTTTATTTTTAACACGCAGGAAAAAAATGGAAGTGATTGGTAAATAATTGTCGAAGGAGTAGCATTTAGAATGCACTAAGGTTTCGAAAAACACAAACTGAGAAAAACCACTGAAAGTTTATAATTCTGAAAAAATAATTATTATAAGCTTAATTAAACTTAAAATACCACTTTAAGATATTACTTATACGTTTTTCTTTAAAATAATTGCATTTTCATATGTTTTCAAACCACACATTTTTATAAATGATCAACTTTTAGAGAGTACTAATTGCACAAGAAAATTCAATAAAAACTTTAAAAAAAAATTTTTTCTGTCACGACAGAAATTTTAGCTGTTTCTCTTCTTATAATATTATAGTATTATATTTGTATGAAAAATATATCAGGAATAAGAACTGAAATGATAAAATTATTATAATAAAATGCCTTAATTTAAAAATTTTACATGCACACATTTCACAAGGAAGAAAAATTACATTATTGTATTGCCTCGGAAATATTCTGCTTTTAATACTACGCATTCTTTTTTATAGTTATTATTTCTATTTATAAAATAGATTTTTTTTTATCATAAAGCATTTTTTAGCTTTTTTTTCTAAAAAGGGGTGTGGCTGAATTGCCTAATTTGTTTTCAAATGAAGTTTTATTCAATTTCTAACTTTCCGACATGCACAAGTGATATATCAATCGAAAGATAATAATGCAAAGAATAAGATTAAATGAAAATAAAAAAAACGATAGGTTTGTGATTTTTAGGGTACCAAGTCGCCTTAAAGAAATGACATACCTTAAGAACCTCAAGAGTGATAATTCTAGAATTATACTATTTTTCAAAAGCCTTCTGAGATAATACCTCCAATAAATGATTTAAAAACATATTGATTGAATATTAACGTCGTTGTGTGAGCTTCACGAGGGCTTTTGGCGACGGACCACGTAATTTTGAACCATGGTCAAGTGACGTGGATGACACCTGAGCTGGCACCCCCTCTCATAAATACCACACCACACCAACGGGAGGATGTTTCAGCTCTCGACAGATTTAAAGTGCATCGCTGCCCTACACGGCGGGTCTTTAGTGGTGTTGGGCTGGAACTTTTGACAAGGCAAGCCACGGTTCGATACCTACACCTCTCAGCTACTTCGGGCTGATTTAAAAACATAACATAAGTGCATACGAACACATTTCTGGTTTTTTCTTCAAAAAGGGGTTGCTCGTTATACGACGAATGTACCTCAAAATTTAAAAATACAGTTTCAAAGTATAGGTGCATGTTATACGCCGGATTTTACAGTTTATAAATAATTTGTGAGAGGATTGAATAATTGTTGAATAAATTAATTAAACATAAACATGAATGAACTGAAGCAAAATGAAATAATTTGCAAGATAATTTAAAATACAAAAAGCAATGATAATGATAATAATGAATAATTTAGATATCAGTTAATTATGCAATTTAGAAATATTTTTGATTAATAATCAGTAGGAGTTCAAATTAATAGAATTTAAATTCATAGATAAATTATCATAGGAAGTTTGAACTGCCTTATGTGCTCAGAGTAACAGAAATAATAAATAGTAAATAGGATAACAAAAATTAAAAAAAAAACAACAAGCAAATAAGCATATATGCCTATTCTTATTACTGATTTGATTTCATAATCAAGTAAGGTATCTAACAATGTTCAGATCAGTCATTTTTTTCTATATTTAAAGCCTTCTTAGTTAAAATAAGCATGGGAAATTGTTTTAAAAATATTATTGCAATAATTTTGAATGTGATTTTTTTGGCAAAGAGTAAAGAGGAAATAAAATATCTCTAAAATGTCCTTTTTTATGGAAAATGTTTCTTTAATGATAATATTTTGCCTATATTTATCTGAGACTTGTATACTTATCCAGATCTAGGAATTTTGAAGGATTCACATTATTTTTAGAGTTACTACCAATGAAAATAACCAAGAATTTCGGTTAAAATTTCTCAACTTTGATATATTATGAAATGAATGCAAATGCACTTCTAAATTATATATTTTAAAAATCTGAGTTCCTACTCTTTAAGGACAACATGGAAAATATTTCTACCAAGTTTATATACATATAAATACGCGAAAAGTCTCTTAAGTTACTACATTTTACAAAATATTAACTTTATTAAAAATACAGTTATTCAGAAAATGGACCTAAAAATAAAAATTACATAGCAAACGTAAATAAATCTGTCAAATAAACCATTTTTTTAAAAAAAATACTATGTTTCTAATTTTTTTCAAAATATAGACAGCAAATATTTTTAAAAAAAGAAGAAAATATAAATGTTTTTTAGAAAACTTCTGCTACCGGTTTCAAAATAACAACTTCCGCATTTTTTCTTTCTTTTTTTTTAATTGTCTCACACATTGAAACTTTTAGAATTCCATTTCAACGGTTTAGAACTATATTTGTAAGGCAATTTTAAAACGCTAAAATTTTTAATATTTTATTTGATAATACTAAAACGAAATACAATATTTTCTCCAAGATTCATGTTTTTTCCTAACGCTTAATGTACTTTTTCTTTGGTATAAATAACAATTTACAAATACTTTTATTGATTTTTAATGTCAGTCATTAGCACTATTTTTCAAATGTAACTAGTTGATTTCGTTCAATAATAATTATGTCTTTCAAGAATAATATGAGTGTATATTGAGAACAATTGTAATTTTAAACCCGGTGATGAGATAAGAAAGACACCCAGGACTAAGGTTCTTTTTTAAAACTCAATTACGGTTAACTCCCTACCACATCTCTCACAATTGGAATATTTTGATAGATAATTTTTATTCCGAAATCTGTAGTATATATATCGCTTAGCTCACCTTATGGGAATCTTAACACCTTAACTGGTTTGCCCATACGCCATGCGGGCTTCCAAAAGTGGGCCACAACCGGTTTACCCGTACGCTGAACGGGCATCGATATTTTCTTTTTTCCATCTTTGATTTACACATATTTTTAATTCTTATAGTGAGATTATTAGTGCTATTGTTTTTAAGTGATGCAATTTGCCCATGGTACTGAAATACTTCTCACCCGGTACATTTTTTGCGGTGAAGCGGGAATTCTTTTATTGAAAACAGAAATTTTGATTCTTGAAAACATTCGATAACATGGATTGGCAAGGGAATGTGCAATTTGTTGCTTGAAAAGCAATAAAGAAGGACAGAAAATCCAAAACAGAGAAAGAGAGAGCCAATATTATGTCTGTTCCCAATGCAATGTAAAACTTGATATTATACGCCACGCTTCTAATTGTGCGTGTATATACACTCATGTCCATAAATTAAGGATAATTCAGAATTACACAGAAATTGAACTCTAAAATAAAAATTTCACCTGTAGAATTATTACACACATCTTGAAGAAGAATATGCAAATTACAGGAAACCACCAGATGGCGCGGATAGTACGTCAGAATGACGAGAGTGTAAGAGAGGGGTATATAAGGAATGGTGGCAAAGAAGTAAAATTGTTCACAAGCACTTTAAAAGCCTTTCAGTGCAATAACCGCATAGTTATGGCACAAAGGAAGCATTTGGATGATTTTTACGTGGTAGAATTATTGGACGACTGGAATGTGGACGTACCCAGCTGGAAGTATCCGAGGAACTTGGAATCGCCCAGAGTGTCACCTCCAGTCTTTGGCAACGATTACAAGATGATGGTACTGTGAGTAGATGTTACAGCACAGGTCGCCCCCGAGATACAACGCCGAATGAGGACCGGTATTTGGCAGTTACTGACAAAATAAACAGACGGAGCACAGCATCAGACCTGTCTCATCAACTCTCTTCAGCTACCGGTACTACAGTTTCAAGGCAGACCGTGTACAGACGCTTAGGGCACATTGGTCTATATGCTCGTAGGACTGTCAGATGTGTTCCACTTACCGCCACTCAATGTCGCCTGTGATTAACCTGGAGAAAAGAGCATGCATTGTGGACACCACAACCGTGGTCTTGTTTGAAGTTTTCCGACGAGTCCAATTTTAATTTGCAGTCTGATTCTCGCTGGACTTTAATATGGAGAGCGCCAGGTTCCCGCTACCACCAAGAGAACACCATTGAACGACACCGTTACGATGGTGAAGGATGGCTCGTTTGGGGAGGAATTATTCTTGGTTCCAGAACTGACCTGCATGATCAGAGTGTAACGATGACAGGCCACATCTATCAGGATGTTATTCTGGAACAACATGTACGTTTGTTTCGGGGCGCTATGGGAGCTGAATTTGGATGACAACACACATCCTCACCGTGAAAACATTGTAGACGAATGCCTTCAATCGGAGGATATCACCCGTATGGAATAGCCAGCATAATCATCGGACTTGAATCCAATACAGCATGTGAGGAATATGCTTGGCCGACGAATTGCAGCCCGTCAACCCCTTCCCACATGTCTACCGGAACTTCGGATGGCATTGCTTGATGTGTGGTGCAATATTACCCAAGATCAGATTGATAATTTGATACTCAGCATGCCTAGACGTTGTAAGGCCTGTATTGCATCGTCCGGGAGACATACTCCATGTTAACCATCTAGCTAACCATGTTATACTGTTTTTGTAAATAGGTTCATATTTGAAATTTGCTCCAGGGAGTAAAAATCGCAATTTTTGTTAATTATGTCAAGCATATAGCATCTTTTTTGCTCTTTATCTTTTGTTTAATAAGTAGACTTTACAAAAAGGTCAAATTTGTCTTGCTTCTGCTTCTTTCTTTGCCTGAATATTATCCTTAATTTATGGATATGAGTGTATATGCGCACACAAACACACAAAATCCTCAACTATTTTAAAAAAAAGGCACGAACATGAAATTTTTCTAAAGGTATGATATAAATTATTTTAAGAAGAATGAAACATTCTTCATAAAATAATTTAGCATTCTTTATAGCATGTGTAGCGTTCGTATACAAAGCAACATTTAGGTATTTTTTGTGTTATGCAATTTTAAAATTTAAAAAAAAACATGTGAAGTCTCTAAAATTGAAAATTAAAGTATTTCATTTCTACATTTGGTTAGGTGTTATGCTTAGTTATATGCAATAAAAATGTGACTTTTTTTTATCATTTTTGGCTAAATAGTTGAGCTCTTTAAAGGTTAATGGAAGAAAGACCCAAACCCAAGGTTTGATTGAACATCGCAACAAAACTCACGGTAATGCTACCTCTTAGTGGTAACTTTATTTGGAACAAATTTTTCTTAAATGATTTTATTTTCCACGAGGTAATCGAGTTTCTTGAAAATTTAAACTAACGTTAATAAAAGATTAACATTATCTTATTGCCTATACTCTTCCAAATTTTTCTAAGTAAATTTTGTCTAAGTAAATTCATTTACTTAAAAAAACCCATCGTTTTAACTTAAAAACGTTCGAAAACATTTCTAGGAAACGAATAACTCCCCTATCACCTCTGAAAGTATATTCTACCCTCGCCTTTGCCAGCAACAATTTCATCGACACACAAACACTTCGGAAAAGTTAGCCATCGCGCAGAAGAAAAGGCAAATAACGCAGACGATGTTGGAAGGGCCGGAGAAAGGGGTATGTGATGAAAGGTATCGTTTGCTGAATGCTTCGGAAACACGTAATAACAGGATCCAGAATGAGGTAAGGGATGATGCATCGTTCCAATATGGCGCGATTTAGGTGTCTGATGTCACAGGACATTATGTACCCGTCTCTGGAACGGGCGACAGAATTCCTCAATAACACATTGACTCCTTTTTATCAGGCGAGGCATTTCGGGACGTCAGGGTATGAAGGAAGGGTGGAATGTTGCAGGGGTGGATGTTCTTTTTTTTTTTTGTATGAAAGTGAAGAGATGATACGATGTATCCTCTTTCGGTGTCCCAGTTATGTCAAGGAGTATTCAGACTCGGATATGTTTAATTGGAGGCCGTATGTGGAATATTTATTATTTAATCTATAAGGTTCAGTCTCTGATTTGTATAGTTTACTGAGTAGAATGTTAAATGTGATACATTTTGCTTAGAATATTTTATTTTATAGAATATTTTCTCAGATAATATGCGAACTTTAAGATTATAGGATACTTTAAAGCTGTCTTCGATTAATGTTAAATGATAGCACCAGAATTTGGAACATTTTTTTCAGATACAAAAGAAATGAAACATTAATATGATATTCTGGCATCACTATCCTTTAGAGATCAGAATTTTTTTATTATACTTTTTTTTAACCGAGTTGTTTATTCATTTTTTCTGATAAAAAATGTGTTTCGCTCTTTTTCTTCTATACCGTAATATTAAATGGGCTATGCCTTCACGTATTATAATAAAAAAGAAAGTATTCACGAAATATTTTGGAATTTTTAAAAACACTATATTGTTAACAGAGGTGTGAGTTATAATATTGCAAATTTCCATTGAAATTGAGGCATTTTTTTCTGTCTGAAAATGTGCTTCGCGTTTAGTTCAAGCCCTCGTATTTTTACCGATTACAGCCTTAATGTATTTGACGGCATATAAATGAAAAAAATAAAAATAAGCACTAAATGTCATCTCATTTCATTTCGCTGATTTAAAAAAACAAAACGATAGAAGGACAGAATTTTGAAACAGGTTTTTCATGTTTCTCAGTAACATTTGAGGTACAGAATATTCGAAGTACGATACTTATATCATGTAAGACATACATTTTATGAAAAGTAAAATAAAGGAAGATTGGAATGGATTTCGAGAGTAATACAGAGTTATTAATAAATATAACAAAGTGTTTTATTGTTATCTAACTACTATAGGAGAAAAGAGACTCACTCACTCCTCACGAAATCTAAAAAAACTATGAGACGTAAAAGCTTTAAAATTGATAAAAATGCTTCTTTTGTTTAGTATATTGCGAAAATCGACACCCAAAAATGGATTTAGGGGTGTCCTAAGAAAAAATTCTCGTTTCTGAAATATTAGACCTACGTACTTCAAATTTGGCAAGCATATTTTGTTTGTTAAGTAAGGATTCACTGAAAACAGGTTTTGCTGGAATCGATTCTGAGGAAAGAGTGTATGAGGGACTTAACATATAATTATGCTTTCATTCTAAAAATTAAAGTCCTGTTCTTTTTAAATGAAAAAAGATCTATAAGAATGATTTTGAATAGGATCAAAAGTGTAATGGTAAGACTTAGTTACCAATAACTTAAAAACAATACAGAGAGTGATATAACGCCATTAAATATTTTGCGAAGAGCAAGTATACGCTAATAATTTAATAACGTTACTAGTAATTAGGGTCATATAAATGTGCTTGACGTTTATCTGTATTGATTGATTGATTATTAATGTCGCACTGTTTAGCTACACGAGGGCTTTTGGCGACGGACCACGTAATTTTGAACCATGGTCAAGTGACGCGGACGACACCTGAGCTGGCACCCTCTCCTAACTACCACACCACACCAATGGGAGGACGTTTCAGCTCTCGACAGATTTAACGTGCCTCGCTGCCCTACACGGTGGGTCTTTAGTGGTACTGGGCTCGAACTCGTGACAAGGCAAGCCACGGTCCAATACCTATACCACTCGGCTACCGCAACCACCCACGTTTATCTATAACAATAGGTTTAGAAATATAACAACTCTATCAGGGCTGTCTTTTCTTTTCTTGTTTTTTTTTTGTAATGTACAAAAGTTAGATGGATTCTTCATAAACAGTAACATATCTCAAAATTTTTTAAGTATTTCATTGAAGAAATGATATACTTAACATGTTAAATTTATCTTAAAAAAATATTGTATTCCATTCAAAAAGTTTTTTTTAAAAACTTCATATTTATATCACATTTGTGTGTATTATATTTATTCCAAAAAGAGATAGTTCTTTTTAAATTTTATTTATTATTTTTTCTCACCTATGGCATATTCTTCACCTTAAAAAAGATGGTGGATACAGAATATATCTACCAAACTTTCTTAATTGGTTTACATGAAAAATTTTAATACTATAAGTTAGTATAAATCACTAAGTTAAAAGGGTCATTCTTCCTTCTTTGGATGAATGAGATTTTTAAAATGTGGTTAGTGAACAGTTATATATATACGTAAACTGTGAAAAACATACCAAAATTATTTAAAATAGAAATTTTGTGTTTATAGTATTAATATTTTTGTTTGAATCTCTATTCTTAAAATGATTTTTGAAGTATATAACTTAGAAGGGGCCTTTATCATATATATTTTATGTAAACAATTTTAACAAAAAACACCGGTTATTTTATTAGTTGACCATAGGTCTAAATGTAATGTGAATATTTCAAATGTCCTAGTTCAGGCTTTGCACAGAATTCCTAGCTATATAAAGGGAAATTATTATTATTATAGAAGTATATCTTATAAAAGCAGAATGTTTTGTAAATATGCCATTATTTCTTCAGTTTGTGGGAACCCCCCTGGGTTCCACCCTGAACATCAAGATTGAATTGAGGCAAATAATTACTAGACGACATTTTTACAATAACAAATTATATTTATTCACTTGAATCAATCATAAACCTTCTAAATACAAAGAAGAATCAATATATCTACGTCAATGGGATTGAACTTTACTATTAAATTAAATCACGAAATATGATACTAATCAACTATTAAACTCAATATCAAACGCGTTTTCCGGAATAAGAGGACCGAGAGATATACGCAATTTGAATTACTAGCAATCATTTACTTTCCACTAAATCTATTATTTATTTACTCTTATTTTCCGATAAATGAAGTTTAAATATCATCTGACTTTTACTATTTCACTCCTTTCCCGTCGGTTCAACTTTCCGAATGTAGCTCGCTGCCTGATAATCAACTAGAAACTAATCGCATAATCAACTTGAATCTTCTTAGCGCTCCGTCTATGTATCTCTTGGCTCAATAGCCTTCTTCGCTGGCCTGCAACACTCTCCTTATATACTTTGATTCATTTGCATATCCTATTTTCTCCTTGTAGAGCTGATTGAAAACATACGCGAATTTACAATACCCAAAGACACCCAAGAGTATTAGTGATAAAGTGCCGTATAGATTCGTCACAAATTTTTGCCTTAAATAATGTTTTGTAATACTATTCTTAAAACAATTTTAGAAGTATATCTAATTCAAGTAGGACACTTATTATCAGAAAAATTATTAATTTTTTTGCTTTTGAAAAATCACGGTTCCTAATGTCGGCATTCACCTTAAAATGAAAAAAGAAATCCTCAAATCTCTATGATTTGCCTCATATTTTGTGCAATTACCATGTCTACAATCAATTTCGACACCTCGCCAGTATGCACCACCGTCCATCAAGAAAACAAAACCATTTGCACCAACAACAATACTCAGTTTTTCACCCGAAGTACAGCGGGCAATAAGAATCCGAAACGGCTGCCGTTGCCAGATGAAGGAGGGAAAAGTAATCGTACATTTCTACATATGGTGGGGCCTGGGCGATAGCGAAAGAATAAAGGAAAAAAGCAACATTTGGGGCGACGTCGACACCTTTGACTGGAGACGATTTATCGTTCCAATATCCTCCTACCATTCGGTGGATGCTTCTTTTTCACTTATGTCTGTCTGCATCATTCGTTTTCTTTTGGTGGGCCCAGGATCAATGTTCTTTCTAGCATTGTTCACCCGCTGATCTCAAGATGGAGATCCTATTAACGGCCGCAGATGTGTTGCCAAAATTAAATACGGAATAGCCTACTCAGGCGTTTGTTATTGGAAGAAATGACTCAACTCGATGATTGGTCCTCAGGCTTTGTAGCAGGAATTTATACACGAAATCAAGTTATTGTTGTGGTAAGGTAATATCGACATTGTTTGGGATGCTATGTAGTTTTTGAGGAAAACTTGTTAGTATTTTTAGATAGTGCAAATAAAATAGCACCAATTTATACCTTCGTATATTCCACAGATGTTTATTCAATTCCTACTATTAATTCACTCTCTCGCTATAATATATTTGTTTATATATACATATCTTGTTCAAATGTTCAAACATTGATAAAGTGTTTTCTTTTCATCC
The DNA here is from genome assembly GCA_019973935.1 of Trichonephila clavipes. Lineage (NCBI taxonomy): Eukaryota > Metazoa > Arthropoda > Arachnida > Araneae > Nephilidae > Trichonephila > Trichonephila clavipes. The sequence goes on along the minus strand of BMAU01008215.1, from coordinate 313,246 downwards.
GTCTAAGTTCAAATACATTTTTTTAAAACTTGTAGTGGGTCACACTTGATGTTAATGCAGTTTTTTGCAAAAAGTAATTCATTAATTTTATTTAATTGATGAATAAATGATAACACTCAGAAATAAAAGTCCAACACCTTATATGAAAAAATAAAATCGCTCATTGTGTCCCTGTAATGCAATAGATAGCGCATTGGACTTCTACGCCAAACATCGTGGGTTCGAATCCCTTCTGAGAATGTGATTTATTTTTTACTATAATATTTTATTAGACTACTTAAATTTAATTAATTAATAAATAGTAATAAACAAAAATAGTCCAACACCCTAAAAAGAAAGGATAATCGAAAAATTGCAAGGAAAATAGTTTTATATTTTGCCACAGTATTGGGATTCTGTCCTATGTATATACATATTTATATTCACTGTAACTATTTAATAAATGTAAGAATTGACTTTTTGTACTACTTTTTTTTGTTTAAATAAGGTCTCATTGATATCTTACCTTCAATTAAATACATACTTATTGCTTGTAAAATAGAAAGATGCAATGATATTTATTATACAAAATTATATGTTTTTGAAACATAGGTATGATCTTGCATTATTTTTCCGTAAGAAAATGCCTTATGGTTTATAAAAAAAAAATTGGGAAAAAAACATTAGTTTTTATAAAATTTAATTGGATTTTGAATACATTTCTTGTTAAAATAGACTTTAACAATTTGAGAGAAAATTCGTCTTATAAATATCATATTATAAAGGCTTACATTCAACTTAGAAGAATTTGTTTTGTATATTGCTAAGCAGATTGCAACATTGCTAAAGCTGATTTATCCAACTTAATAAAATATAACTTGAACATGCATTTTAATGAAACACTCAGTGTTATTTTTTTGTTTATAATATCTTTATAAATGTGTGTCAATTCAGATTTTTAATAAAATTCATTTCTTGCATAGGTGTTGATTTCATAATTATAAAAATATATAAACTTTTCTGTAAGAAATTTCATAAAAGAGCAAAACTAAGCACTGTAACAAATAAAAAAACTTCCGAAATATTTATTAAAGGTAATTTCAAGAAGTCATAACATAAAAATTTTAATCAAAAGAATTTCCGACATAAAATAAATTTAAGTATTTACATATTTTTCTTTAATAAAAATGTAAAAAACCTTCGATATAATAATTATATAATATGTGTAGAAAGCATTTTATTAACGTGAAGGAAAATGAAATAGTTAAATCATGCAAAAATGTTTTTTATTGATAAATAATTGTAAATATATACAGGGTGTCCAGGCTTAAAGTATCTAAAAGTTATATATATCTTATTATTACGGAGCTACCCTTCAGAATATAATAAACTGCTCATCCATGCATTAGAAAATTCTCCGAGATTTGTTGGGTCTTTTCCGATCGGTCGCACGTGTGCGCATAATTCGACAATCGCAGTCGATAAACTTGTTACAATGACCTCATTAATAAAGATGTGGACGCCTTAGCAAAACGTGCAATGCTTACTTTGATTAACGGAATTAAATTAGTCACGCGTGTTCAACGACGTGTCTTAACAAAATCGTATGTCGATCCTCCGACATCAAAATATATCCACGAATGGAAAAGAACCTTAAAGGAGACGGGAACTTTAGAACCTCTAACTGGCAAGTATTCTTAAGCGTTCGCGATAGAAGACGCTGTTGATCGTGTACGTAATCATTTTGGTGGAGCCCTGATAAATCTATTAGGTAAACCAGTAACGACATTCCATTCTGTTCAAACACGTCGCTGTACACACATAACTGATTTAAATTGCTTCAACCAAAGTAAGCACTGTGCCTTTTGCTGTGGTGTCCACATCTTTACTAAAGAAGTCAGTGTAAAAAGTTTATCGTTTGCGATTGCCGAATAATGAGCGCACGTGCGGCCGATTGGACTAGATCCAAAAAATCTTGGACAGGTTTCCAATGCATGGGTAATCAGTTTATTTCTGATGGGTAGTTCCGTAATAATAAGCAGTAACTTTTGGATACTTTAAATCTGGACACCCTGTATAGTATAAACATTTGAATTTTGTTTTTTTAAATGCAGTTAAAAATCTACGTAAAAGAATACTGTTTTCTACACAGGGTAAAAAACTTCTAACGGAAATTTCATGAAAGACATCTTCAGTTATATATATATATATATAATAAGTTATATATATGATAACTTTGAAAAACGTTTAAATTCATATATCTGATATCGATTTATTTATTGCTACTTTATCTGGCTATTTCTTTTTTTACTCTGAATTTCAAATCTTACGCCATATTAGTGATGTAAAAGTCGAATTATAAAACTTTCACTAGGGTCAGAATTTATTAAAAAAGTTATAGAATTTCCCTTCATAAACAAATATTGATGAAATCTTGGAAGAAGAATCTATACTAAAAAAGAAAATATTACTTTAGAAGAAAAAGTTTTAAAACGTTTATACTAAAAGAGTTACCTAGATTAATTAGATGTACTACTTATTAGCGAAATCAATTCAGTTGCGTAGAAAAACGTTTCGAATGAAGTAAAGAAAAGACGTTTGTAGAATTCTTAATCTTAACAAAGTTATATTTCTTATACTTTATAATTGTCTGAAAGCGAAGCCCAATGGCTGAGTGGTAGCTTTCCGTGCTACCACGCCATAGGTCTAGGGTTCAAATCGCTGGGGTGGACAAGATCGACTCAGCTTGTTATCTCTTCAGTGGGTCGATAAATGAGTATCAAGCTTGCTTGGGAACTGAACACTGGGGGTTTCGCGTCGAACTGTTCACTTGACCGAAATATCTGCACGTGCACCCCAGAGCCTATGGTTACGTAAACTCAGATAGGCACAGTAGCCATTGGTTTTTATGGGATGTTGTGCCATTGAATTCAGTTAAATTGTTTGAAAGCAATAAACATGTATAATTAAATCGTAAAATACTTCATGAAAGGGAAAGATAATCATACTTTAAGATCCAGAGTTAAAATTTGTAAATCTTCAATTTTGTTTTGAAAACTAATTAATAGGTACAATATATTCTAAAATACATTTTATTTAATTAAGTATTACAGAAAAAAAACATAAGCCATATATATAGATATTTGATACAAGAAACTTTTCACTGCGAAATTTTACTTGGAGTTGAAAATAAAAATGATCCCCCGTGTTTTTATATATCAGACTAATTAGCAAAAAAAAATGCTTTGTGTATTATTCTAAACAAAAAAGTTATTCATTACAAAATCTTATTTGAAGTTCAAAATAATAATGATCAAATGTGCATTCAATACCTTTTTAATTAGTCAAAAAACAATTATTTGTGATTTTGGAATAAGAAGTTGCACATTAAAAATTTCGGTATACGGTTAAAAGAATAATTATTGCATCTTTTTTAAATATCCAATTCAAAATGTTTCTGAAACATAGGTACATAAAAAACTACGTTTTAAACTATTGCATTAATTAAGAATACACGTATTCGCATTTGAGGTTATTCTTATTGTATCACACAGACAATTTAAATAAATACATACATTTTGCATATTTAATATTAAAACACTATTCGACTTTCCAAAACTACTTCTTACTTTAATTAAAAACGAAGAAAATAAGATAAAAATAAAAGTTAAGCCTTCCTCTGAAATCTGTGAGAACTCAAAATCTTACCCCTGACTTGAAGTAAAATTCGGAGAGTAGGGTGCAGATCAGGAAACATTCTCGTCACTTTTCGGGACTATAAATTACGAGTTTGTATTGCTTCGAAGTGTGAAATTAATAAACAATCAATCAATTCCTGATAGTTAACATACATCAGCTCCGTTACGCGTTGCCTCTTCAGTGGTATTAAAACTCACAGATTGGCAAAATTGTCATCTTTCATGAAATAGCGACTGTTATATCTTGGGTACCCCAGTCAATCAGACACCCGGAAAGAAAATAAACAGACGTGAACAGGTAAACGATTGTTATATGGGGTCTCAGGGGTGTTAAATTTATATAGAGGTCTGAAAATATAAACAATTTTCAAACAGGTATAATTCTTTTAATTTTAAATTAAGTAATTCGAATCGTTTACACATTATTTATAAAGGAATGGGACTTCAGAAAAGTATAAAATGTTTAAAATATAATCATAATTTAAAAAATTATAAACATATATGAAAATAAGAAACTTTTCTATCAGAAATATTTATTAAGTTTTCCGTCACGCACACTATTTTCTAAAATAGTAGATTAATTACTAGCTATACGTTGATTTATAAAGTTAAATGTATTCTTATTACACTGTGACTATTTTTATATAAATAGAATAATAGCTTGCATATTTTAATAAATAAAAGAAATACATTTTTAAAAAATATTTTAAAAATTGCAATATTTTACAAATATTTTGAAATACAAAATATATATAATACTAAAATTAGGTAGATTTTAAAGAGTATGATGCATTTTATAAATCTGTAAAGTTTTATACAGCAGTGCTACTATTTTAGAAAATAGAGTGTGCAACGCAAAAAAACACTTAATATTTTTTATAGAATTTTCATATGCTTATGATTTTTAAAATTATTATTATATTTTAAGAAGTTTATATTTTTCTGAAGCCCCATTGTTTTAGAAATAATGTGTAAGAGATTCGAACCATTTAGTTTAAATTTAAAAGGAGTATACCTGTTTGAAAATTGTTTATATTTTCAGACTTCTAGAGAAATTTAACATCCCTGAGACCCCTTATATGAATATATAAAAACAGTTTTTTTAATATTTTTAATGGGCCTGTGAATTGGTGGTTTACCGTTTCAGACCTAGTCCATTCCAAGAAAGCTGGTGTCACTTTTTTGTGCGGCACGGGATAGGTAGTATATCAATCCCTGCAAATAATTTTGGAGCTCACTTTCCTCCCTAGAAAGAGGCACCTGAGCTCTGACGAAGAGAAACAATCACATGAGTTTAAATTTTCTGAGAGTTATCAAAGTAACCAGGCACTCAATGGATTTTTTACATGCCTCATTATTATACAATGTAATCGCCGTTAATTTTTTTCATTATGAAAACCCACCAACTTGGGCCGGGATTGAATATATAATAATAGTAACAATATTCATATGAAGCACCTGCAGAATCTTGCCGTGGTAGCCAAGTGGACAAAGTCTTGTGTTCGCTGCTCATTTGCCATGAGTTTGAATCCTAATGCTTCAGAAGATCTGACAAGTAGGTGAGCTGAGACACGCTTAATCTGTCATGGTTCATTGTCCTCTCATTGGCTTGGCGTGGTATTTTGACAAGCACAGATAAGGTCCACCTTACTTGACCGAGGTTCGTCATATAAGGGTTTTCTATTGCTGTATAGCATATTAATAACGTTATATTGCGTTAAAGGGTCTCAGGGGTGTTATTTTTTTACTTAAGAGGGAGAAACTGAAACACTTTTCAAACAGGTACAATTCTTTACAATTTAAATTCAATAATTCGAATCATTTACAATTTCTTTTAAAGGGCTTCAGCAAATTATAAAAGGTTTGAAATATAATCATAATTTTAAAAATTATGAGCATAAGAAAATTCTGTAATAAATATTAAGGTATCCGACTACGTTCAGAACCGTGATTTTGCAAAAGCGTACAAAATGGATAACATTTATGATATTTAGTGTCACTTAGATTAGAAAGCGTATATAAATTTTTTTTAACAATAAAACAATTAAAAAAATAAAATAATAAAAAAATAAAAAATAAAATAATAAAAAATAAAATAATAAAAAATTAAATAATAAAATTTATTACAATAAAAAAATATTTAAGTACTCTATTTTGACAAAAAACGGAACATAGAATGACCCATTTTCAAAATATTCTTTTTTTGTAAAAATGCTTCTATTATAATAATATTTTGCCTATATATAGCTCACACCTTTGTACAGAGGCTCAACTAGAATTTTTGAAATATATAACTTAGAAGTGAGTTCACCCATGTTTTACGATAACAGAGGGGAGAAATTGTAAGAAAAAAATGCTGATAATTATTTCAATGGGTTGCAGCTCTGAAAATAATGTAAATTTTTCAAAAATTATAGTTGAACCTTTGTATAGAGGTCTGAGCTATATACAGGCAAATTATTATTTTATAATAAAGAGTGTTTTTTCCCAGGTATAGAAGTTTAAGTTGGCATTACTTTCCAAGATGGTGCTCGATTTAACAGCTGTCACGTGATTAATTCTCAGTTTGGTTTGGCAATTCATCAAAACGATCATCAAGCAAGCGTAGATTCGTCGAATGGGCCCAAAACGAGATTGCCGTTGTTCCCGATTTTCATAAGCGAATTTTGTTTAGCGATGAAGCGCAACTTCTGGTTGAATGGCTACATCAACAAACAAAACTGCCGCATTTGGAGTGAAGCGAATCCACAAGTGTATCCCCCGTTACATCCAGAAAAACTGACTGTTTGGTGCGCTTTGTGGGCTGTTGGAATCATTGTTCCGTACTTCTTCAAAAACGATGAAGGCCACAACGTTACAGTCAATGGTGATCAGTATAGAGCCATGATTACTAACATTTTCATTCCTCAATTGAACAATCATGATGTCCAGGAGCTGTGGTTCCAACAAGACGGCGCAACATGTCACACAGCTCGTGCCACAATCGATTTATTGAAAGACAAGTTGGGTGACCGCCTAATTTCACGTTTTGGACCTGTGAATTGGCCTCCAAGATCTTGTGATTTAACACCGCTAGACTATTTTCTGTGGGGCTATGTAAAGTCATTGGTCTATGCGGATAAGCCACAAACGCTTGACCATTTGGAAGACAACATTCGCCGTGTTATTGCCGATCTACGGCTACAAATGTTGGAAAAAGTCATCGAAAATTGGACTTCCAGATTGGACTACATCCGCGCCAGCCGTGGCAGTCAAATGTCAGAAATCATATTTAAAATGTAATGCCATAAGATTATCTTTCGAATAAAAAAATCATGTCAATCGTATAATACATCGTTGTTTTATTGCAATTTAAAGTTCTATACCTCTAAAAAACACTCTTTAGAAGCATTTTTCACAAAAGGAGAACATTTTGAAAAAAAGGTTTTTTAAGTTAGTTTTATGCCGAAATATTGTATTTAAATAATTTGCCTTGTCAAAATGTCCTTAAAACAATTTTATGCATGTATTCTAATCTAAGTGACACTAAATTTCATGAGAATTATCCATTTACGTGGTTTTTTAAAATCCCGGTTATGAACGTAGTCGGATACCTTAAGTAAGTTTTGCGTTGCGCACGCTATTTTCTAAAATAGCAGCCTCTGATGTATAAAACGTAATAGAATTATAAAATGTATCATACTCTTTAAACCCTGCATCATTTAAGAATATCTTTTGTATTTCAAAATATTTGAAAAATATTGAACTTTTTTAAGAAAAATTTGAAAATGTAATTTTTTTATTTTAAGAAAATATATAATTTATTATTCTACTAACATAATATTACTACAGTATAATAAGGATGCATTTAACTTTATAAATCAACTTAAAGCTGGTAATTAAAGCTACCATTTTTGAAAATAACATGAGCAACTTAAAACTTAAGAAATATTTCTTACAGAAATTTTCTTATTTTCATATGCTTATAATTTTTAAAATTACGGTTATATTTTAAACATTTTATATTTTTCTGAAGCCCCCGTTTCTTTATAAATAATGTGTAAGCGATTCTAATTATTTAATTTACATTTAAAAGAATTATAGCTGTTTGAAAATTGTTTTTATTTTCAGCGCTCTCTAGAAATTTAACACCACTGAGACCTCTTAAGAAAACTCTGAACTCAAGCACTTATTCAAATAATGTTTATAAATTGTACTCAGTAAAATGCAAAAGGAAATTAAAATTTCATGGAACAATAAAAAAATATGAACACAAAAACAGTTCACTAAGATTTTTTTCACTTAAGAATGTTTTATAAATTAATCCGCGTGCATTATTTACGGTTTTACGCAAGATCTAAAGTAAGTTTTGCTCTATTGAACAATTAAAGCTTTTTTAAAAAGAAAAATACCATTCGAAATTTCATCTACTGGTTCCAATACCATTGGTTTATTTTGTCATAAAATTTACACTTATGAAGTTGCAGCACTTTTTTAATGTGCGTAATCAGTTTATTTTTAATGTCTCACTAAAGTACCGATGCGTGGATGCCGCCACAATTATTTATTAAAATGTTAATTATTTTAATACATAAGTTTATTTATCATGTCATACAAAAGTCTCATCAATCTTATTCATAGTCTTATCAGTTACATTATCAAGGCTATTATCTGTTAATTTATTGACATTAGCCGGGAATTAATAGAGCGGAAGATTAATCGAAGAGAAAAAGAGACTAAAAATACATTTTAATGCAGAAAGACTCGCAATTCCACACACACTCTTAATTCTACGTATAATTTTATCCATATATACAGCTGTAATAAAAGGCTGAAAACTTTATGGATTGAAAATAATTCGTAAGATGAATTTTTTTTTACTTGTTACTTCACAAGCCAAATACGTGTGTATTGAGAGATATTGTACTGGGTACAAGTTTTATTCATTTATATATTTAAATGAAAATTTTTACGTGTTCCTATTTAGAACACACATCAATTATACTTATGAGAAAATAAAACTCTATTTTTAAACAAAAAGTATTTTAGATCCTAAATATTATTTCTTTGGTTTCAATATTTTAATTTTTTTTTTTACTTCTAAAATTTTTTTTAAACTTTGAACCATTTGATTTCTATTATTCTTAGAAGTATTTTTCACAATACAGTTTCTGCATTGGTATTACGAGTGTTAGTTTTATTTTTACAAATTTTTCTTTATCGTGGCGCTAATATAGAAACAGTAAAACACAGCTATATATATTTTTGATGATTTTTTTTAAATAAAAAAAATGTACAAAATCTCTCATTATACAGAGTAAGTTTAGCTAAGATTATAAATCTGTCTGATAAAAAGTGAATAGTTTCAATAAAGTTACCAATTCTCCTAAACCAAAATACATGTTTACAAACATAATTAAAATTCTCAGAATAAGGCATACAATTATATCTTTCCCCAACATTTACTTTTAATTTCCAAGGCCAAATAAGTGAGAAATACTGAATCTTTAGAAAAAATTATCAAAAGCAAGACTTTCCGTAAATATACCATATTTTTGCTTGTACTTCTAATAAAACCTTTCTAAATAAGGTTGTATTGTATAATGTATACAAAAATAAATAAACTGTATTAGGTACTGTATTGGTTACAAATATTGTATTACAGTTTTGATGTTTTAAAAAAAATATCTACAACTAGATAAAATTGCTAATACAAACAATACAGGTCAGAACCAATACAGGATTCTAGGAGGAATATTTCATTCAAAACAGGTGAACATACAATTCCACTCTTCTCTGACCATTACTTTGCTGTTTGCTGGATCGTTACTAGTTAAATTTAGAATGCAATTAAATTAAAATTAGAACCGGAGGAACAATGATAACAGATGGGAAATTCGAGATATTTCTCCGAGCTCTTAAAACGACATTTGTTACATCCAGTATTAATAGGAGTTGTGGATTCTTTGGTAAGTTCACAAACACATATCAGTCACACTGAAAAAATATCAGCAATAAATCTAGTATAAATTACATTAAATTCTAATCAGTGCTAGAAGTTTTATAATACATAAAAAACACATACCTAGATTGTAGGAATGTATGTGTATAACTGTGTTTAATCCCATACGTAATGCATAAAATAAAGTTGTTTGTAAATCATCTTATGGGTTTTATTGATTGGTAATATTTTTGGCCATTGAATTTTAAAAGAAAATTAAAATTAATATGAAATTTAAAATTAATGTTGTTTCTTTTAAATTTCTAATTAGACAAACTTAAAACCATTTAGAGATTTTAAATTCTGTTTATTTCCTGTGTTATAAACGGACATTGTTAAAACTTTTTAATATTTAGAAAACTTGTTGTATATTTAAGTTTAAGTACTGAAAAATTGAAATGTATCACACTCGAAAAATTGGTGTTTCTAAACATTTTTAACAATGTAAGCCTTTTATTTCTAATTCCCCTGAAACTTGATGAAACAAACACAGCTCCAATTTTTAAAAAAAAATAGAGAGAAAGAGGGACATAAGCAATTTAAATATTATAAGTAACATTTTTCTTTTTAAATATGTTATATCACATATAATGGATTAGTATGCAAGATTAATTGATGAAGTTATTTGTTTATTGGTTTTTCTTTAAGAAGTTTTGGAAAACATTGAATTAGAAACAAAAGTGTTGAATTAGAAAATTTAATTCTAACAGATGCTATAGCGAATAAAGTAAAAGTCTTTATTATTTATCTCAAATTTAGAATTAATGTTGCAATTTTACGATTTCAAATTTTATGCAAGATATTACCTTTTCTCTTACTGATTTACGGATTTTGTCATTAATTATATATGTTAATACTTCTGAAATTAGTTTTTGTTCTTGAAAATTTAAATAAACATTATCCACTTTCTCTTTGTTTTTGTGTAAAGTATATTTCAAATTAAAATATGTTGCAACCAATAGTACAACAGTATATTAGACAATCATAACCTACATAGACGAGTGAAATCAGAAATTTTTATTAATGTTAGAGTAATTTCCTATTTGTAAAAAAACATTTCTCAATTTACGTCCTATTTTTAAGGTATCCGAACACTTTCTGAGTACGATTTTAAAAGTAGTATACTAAATCATTATAAATGCTTTTTAGTGACCAATACCAATATTTATTAATACTTAATCAGCACTACTTAAAACAATCTATAAATTTTACAAAAGTCACTACTGTATGTGAAATTTTGGCAAATTTTTAGAAACACTTTAAAGCCCCTACGGAAAAAAGTAATACCCTAACATCAGTAAAAGTATTGCTAAAGTAAACTACATTCATTTGTCTAGGGAATGTACTAAAATATTTTTAAAGTTTTATTAAAAATAAAGAAAGAAAAATAGAGGGGATAGAATAAGTATTATAAGAGCTTTGACAAACTTTTCTGGCTATCATCGAAAAACCAAGCAGTAGCTAAAAAAGTTATTCATAAGTATCATTTTATTACATTCCTCAGAAAGTAATATAAATATCAGGTTCAAAGAGTTTCACAGAAATACACGTACACTATTTTGAGTTATCAGACTCATCATTATAAAGAGTGTTTTTTTCCAGGTATAGAAGTTTATGTTGGCATTACTTTCCAAGATGGCAACCGATTTAACAGCTGTCAAGTGATTTATTCTCAGTTTGGTTTGTCAATTCATCAAAACGATCATCAAGCAAGGCGTAGATTCGTCGAATGGGCCCCAAACGAGATTGCCGTTGTTCCCGATTTTCATAAGCGAATTTTGTTTAGCGATGAAGCGCACTTCTGGTTGAATGGGTACGTCAACAAACAAAACTGCCGCATTTGAGTGAAGCTAATCCACAAGTGTATGTCGAAACACCGTTACATCCAGAAAAACTGACTGTTTGGTGCGCTTTATGGGCTGGTGGAATCCTTCTTCAAAAACGATGAAGACCACAACGTTACAGTCAATGGTGATCGGTATAGAGCCATGATTACTAACTTTTTCATTCCTGAATTAAACAATCATGATGTCCAGGAGCTGTGGTTCTAACAGGACGGCGCAACATGTCACACAGCTCGTGCCACAATCGATTTATTGTAAGACACGTTTGGTGACCGCTAATTTCACGTTTTGGACCTGGAATTGGCCTCCAAGATCTTGTGATTTAACACCGCTGGACTATTTTCTGTGGGGCTATGTAAAGTCATTGGTCTATGCGGATAAGCCACAAACGCTTGACCATTTGGAAGACAACATTCACCGTGTTATTGCTGATATACGGCCACAAATGTTGGAAAAAGTCATCGAAAATTGGACGTCCAGATTGGACTACATCCGAGCCAGCCGTGGCAGTCATATGCCAGAAATCATATTTAAAATGTAATACCACAAGATTATATTTCGAATAAAAAGAAGTTCATGTCAATCGAATACTACATCGTTGTTTTATTGCAATTTAAAGTTCTATACCTCTAAAAAAACACCCTTTAAATTTAAAACCATTTAAATACCCACTTTTAGTACATCATATAAAGACCCATTTCCGATTTTTCTCTAATTTTATATAATTTATTCTAACTGAGTCTCTAGGCATCGTAAAAACAAAATAAAGTATGTTTTGTAAAGCCAAATGATGATCGTATTCAATAAAGTAAAAAAAAACACCAAAAATTTGTTTTTCGATTGGAACTGGTCATTTCAACGTGCACCAATACCTTATCATTTAATGAAGATATTCTTAAGGTATCCGAATACGTTCGAAAACGGGATTTTAAAAAGGCCCATGAATAGATAATTTTCATATTTAGTGTCACTAAGATTAGAATACATGTATAAAAATTTTTTAAGGACATTTTGACAAACAAAATTATTTAAATACACTATTCCGGCTAAAAATTAACTTAGAATAACCTTTTTTCAAAATGTTTTCCTTTTATAAAAAATGCTTCTATTATAATAATATTTTGCACGTTTATAGCACTGATCTCTGTACAGAGGCTCAACAATGATTTTTGAATATATCACATTATTTTAAGTCATAACCAATTGAAATAATTATCGGCGTTTTTTTCTTAAAATGTTTGCCCTCTGCTGTCGTGAAACACGAATCAACCCACTTCTAAGTTACATATTTCAAAAATTCTAGTTGAGCCTCTGTACAGAGGTCTGAGCTATATAGAGGAAAATTATAATTATAACAGAAGCATTTTTCACAAAAGGAGAATATTTGGAAAATGGGTCATTCTATGCTCATTTTTTGTCAAAATATTGTACTTAAATATTTTTTTTATTGTAATACTATTCTTAAAACATATTTATATACATTTTTTAATCTAAGTGACACTAAATATCATAGATATTATCCGTATATACGCTTTTGCAAGATCATGGTTCTGAACGTAGTCGAATACCTTAAAACCATTTAAATGCCCACTCATGGTACATTAAAGACCCATTTCGAGTTTTTTTCTACTTTTATGTAATTTATTCTAACTGGGTCTCTAGGTATCGTAAAAACAAAATAAAGTATGTTTTGTAAAGCCAAATGATGGCTGTATTCAATAAAAAAATGTGTTTTTCGAATGGAATTGGGCATTTCAGCATGCTCCAATACCTTACCTAGTGGTTAGAGCATCGGACTCCAGACCGGAAAGCCTCGGTTCGATGCACGATGCCACCAAAGACCCTCCGAGTACACACGGAATACGTGCTCGTTAAATCAGTGGGTCCGTAGTCTTGTGGGCTTAATCACGAGTGCAGGGACTGGAGAATATTTCCCTCCCCTTCAGTTTACTTGCAGAAATTGTGGAGGTGGAGATAGAGGTCGTGTTGCCATCTATCGTCCCTTCGGGGAATTTCGCCGAGCTAAAATCGCGCTGTCACCTGTATGGTGCTCAAGGCCAACGACAGACGTACTTCTTGCCCATGCCACGATGAATTTCGTGGGCCTCGATCTGACTACGTCAGACAGGTGGCATCAGAAAACAACAACAACAACAACCATTAAACGAAGATATCCTTAAATTAAGGGCAATAGATGACACAATGAGAGATAAGTAAGACCTGTGTGAAACTCTTTTCTACTCTGGGCTAATTCAACTTTGAATTATCCAAGAAAAACTATTTCACATAAAGGTAAGTTCAACTCGGCAAATTTTAAAAAAAGAAAAAAAAAGGAAATCTTTCCGTTCCAGATAGTGGTTAGTTACTTTTAAATCCTTTGTCTTAAACATTGCATACTACATACTAGAAAAATCCTTTGAAGCGATACTTTGGGAACTTCTTTTACGATCAATTGAGATTTATCAATTTACTCTTGATCCCCCTCCCCCTTTCTTCCTTCTCTCTTCGGTGAAAATTTCCTGTGATCTGATCCTCTGGGGAAGTATTTGATTTTTATGCTTGTTTCCTGTTAAATCAAGTGAACTTAAAAACTGTTAGGGGGTTTGTAACATTGTTTGGCTTTCTTGGAAATAAATGTATTTTCATCATTTTTTTTTATAATTGTAATTTTTAAGAATATGAATGGTAAATAAGTAAATTTTCCCTTTAAAATATAATTTTAAATTAAAATGAACCAATAGTTAATTATATTAACTTCAAGAATAAAAAGTTAAAATATTTTAAACACTTATAATCAGCAGGGTAATAGGATCATTTTGCAATTTTATAAAATGTTTGAAATAATATTTATACAGAAAAAGTTTGTAAAATATGTAGACATTTGTTTTGTAAACTTCTTAGATTTGTTACATAGTACTTTTAATTGGAACTGAATGTATTATCTTGAAATTTTACTTGCTATTTTAGTTCTGAATTATACAAGTAAATAATTCTGATTTTTTTTTAATATTGGCTAAATTTATCCATGTTGTATCTTTTTTATATATTTGCGATAAATAGCAATTATTATTTAAATTTCCATCCATTCCACAGTAAAATATCCAAGATATCCTTATTTTATAAGGATCCAAGATATCCAAACTTTTTTAAAAATAAAATTTGATTATTAGTTACATAAAAAACGATAAAAATGTTTTATTCTAATAAGCTTTATATAGGAAACTGTACAGAATTTTCTTAAATAATTTATTATTCGATATTGAATTTTTGAGCATCTTGTTTTTATACAAAATATTAAAATCCTTCCTATATTTAATTTCTAAGCAAAAAATGAATGGCAACAGTTAATTAGATGAATTTGCAAACTTTCGTTCGTAAATGATACATTTTAAAAAAAGATAACTTATTAAAAAGCCAAAAGTCAGCAACAAAATATCCAGTATATGGGGATATTATATTTTTTTAAGATCTTCAGATTTGAATATAAATTTCCCTTACTTATTATTTGTATGTGAATCAGTTTCTATTTAGTGTCGCATTTTTTATTTTCCTAACTTTTACGAATATGTCCTCCTGAAACTTAATCTTTTACTGTGAGCTTTTCATAGAATGTTCTTTCAAATGCGTATTAACTGATTAAATATACGAAATTCCATAAATAATAGAGTTTTAAACTCTTATAGATGTAACCCACAATATACTTCTTTTTTCCATTAAAATATAACTTGAATAACCTGTTCCATTTTTTGCTTAACCCTCTCCTCACAACTTTTAAAAATAAATAAAACCATTCAAAACCCTTTATTAATCATGATTTAATTATTCAAAACCATTTCTAATGTTCTCAACTATCTTGAGAAATGAAAAATATTTACTTTGGATTTAACACAAAAGCAAGAGAAATTCTTAAAATAAATTTCTGATATTTTAATTAACCCTTTGGAAGTATTCAAAGAAGGATATAAGCATTATATAAAAAAAGACTACTTCATTAGACGAGATAATTTTCAATTTCTGGTTAAATGCACCGTAAAACTCTTTATTCGTTTCTAAACTTCCAGGAACTCTTCTATAAAACTCTTCTCTATGCTTATAATCTCTTCATTTATCTAACTTGCCATAGAATTCACCAGCTGTTGCCCATACTTTTAAACCTGTTTATTAGACCCCGGGAAGTAAAGAAGAGGCACGCATTAGAAGATTATTACTCGACGCGAATCTTTCACAAACCCTCCTTTACTTAAATATAATGCACATATATTTTTTCTAAAAAAAAAAATCTACCTCAGGGTATCTTTCGCTTGACAAACATAACAGCTAATTTTTTTTTATCATTAGCATACAGTGACGCTCGTGTGCTTTTGTTTATGGAGTTGATGCGAAAAAATATTCTTTAAAAATTAGTCCGTGGGTGTAAATTAATATTCTTTAGATTAGAGAAAAATATATTTTGTATGTATTAAATTTCAGCTAATGAGTTAATTTCACAATAGACCTTCCTTCCCTCGGATTATTATTCATTTTTTTAACTTTACACTGAACTTAATATACAAGGAGAAAGGAACACTGAAAAAACTAAAATAAAGGAGAAAAAATACACTTGATTTTTCTAGAAAAATATATTGCTATAATGAAAATGTAAGTAAGAAACACTTTTAAAAAAAAATCTCTACATCATCTACTGGAATTGAATGGCTTAAATTTTAATAAGCAGAGTAAAATGCATATTTATGAGTTTTTCCTCATTCATGCCGAAGGACGGGAATTTATCTCATTATGTATGAAAATATTTTTTGAGGAGATTAGGAATATTTCTACGGCTTTAAACTTGAAATAGTGGAGAAAAAAATCTTATAGTTTCTTTGTATAAAAATAAACTTGTTTTCAAGTTTTAACACTGTGTGGTTTTCTACGTTTAGATAGCCTGAAGATATTTCTCACTAGATAGTTTTGCTTGTTCGTGAGTAAAATACAATGCAGTTTTTGACGAGATTAATCTGCATTTCTTAAATGCAGATTATTATTGTGCTTGAATAATGTAAGCATATTTGTTTACTGATATTATATTTACGCTTAAAAAGGTTCAGAATTGTTTCCCGTGTTATAAAATAGAAATATAATGATAATAATATTAAACTGTACAAATAGTTTTTTTCTAACAAAATTTTTTTTTCCAGAATAATTATCATTTTTGTTGTTTTATTTTTGTCAGTTTAAAGCAATACTTATGCTGTCCTATGTGAACTGCGGAATAATTGTAAATCCGAACATCAAATGGCGTAAAAATACTGATATTTTTCTACTATGTTCATTTTTTATTATAACTAAGGGGACATGGTACAATTTACGCAAAATCTTTTAAGTTAATGATTTTCATAATTTTTTGATTGCCTCCTATGTGTATGTGTGATGTAAAACAGATTTTGTGCTGAAAATTTCATAAAATGTTAGCATTTAATTTTTTAAAGGAAAACATGAAATTTATGAAGTGCTTTTAAAATGCTACTCTTCTCTCTCTCTCTCTTTTTCTACAAAAATTGACGTACACGCAGGGAATTTGATTTACAAGTACGTCAAACTAAGTGTAACAAAAGTTGGTATGGGTTTTGTGATAACATGATTGGAATTCGTACGATACTTCTTTTTATATGAATGCTTATAGAAAATTCCTAAAAAATGTGTAAATTCTAAATTTAATGATTATTTTTTTTTAAAAATAAGTATTGCTTTGATTGAAAAATACAATTTATGTTCCATGTACTATTTGCAACAAGTGAAACAAATTTACAAATTGTAAGCATAATACAAAAAAAGGCTTAGCATTTTAAATGAAGACAAGCTAGTTATTTTATCTTCCTAAGATAAGTCAGGTTAAAATGTTGATTTGACATTGTAATGCGTGAATAAAAACAAATGTGACTTAACTCTGCGTTTTTTAAACTTAGAGCTTTCAAATTTTGTGAGTTTGTAGAAAATTATTTAAAAAATAATTTAACCTAAAAAATTTACCTTTGATTTTTTGACCAATTTTTGTCAATTTAGTCGTACTCTGTCTGCTTAATTACAAAAAGCATGCTTATTTAAGTGATTTCATAAGTTTTATATGCGTGATTGATTGTTAATATTCATTATAATTGAGGGGACACAATCCGATGCAATTGATAAAAATAAGTCAAAAGCTCAAATCAAATTTTTGCAACCAAAAATATTTTTTGTATATTTTTCTACAATTTTATAAAGTTTGAAAGGTTTAAATTTAAATAAGTCCAAATTTATGATAATATTTATGTTTGTTTGCATTCACATTCCAATTGAAGATAAAAACATTAGATTAATTTATCTCAGAACAATTAACTCGTATCTTAAATTAAAATGCTGATGCATTTTTCTGTTGTGTGTGTCAGAAACACTAATAATTTTTTAACCATTGCTATTAATTCACGTAACAAATTTCACAGGCATTTTTGAAACAATGCAATACTTAATTTCTTAAAAAATCATTTTTTAAGAATTTATATATTTTTCAAAGAGAATTTACAGAAAGCATTTATAACAATAATTATTTTTCAAATACCAAAGTTGTTATCACAAAATACATACCAAACCATTGTTATAAATATTTCGACGTAACAGTAAATAAAATTTCATACATATCCGTCAATTATTGGTGGAGGAATGAAATTTTAAAATTATTTCACAAATTTTTAAACTTTTCCTTAAAAATTTAAATGGTTAGGTTTTCGTGGTACTTTGAGAATCTTAGGAAAGACTTCTAAAAGAAATTAATCATATAAATACGCCTGCGTCTGTTTTTCTCTCTCTGCATGTGTGAGAAAATTTTGCTGGTTCCCAGAAAAATTTGGAATATACTTACTCATCACATTAAGGTGTCACGCTCGGAATCGTGATTTTAAAAAAGTACATAAATGGATCAATTTCATGATATTTAGTGTCATTTAGATTAGAATACATGTATAAAATAGTTTTAAGGACATTATGACGAAAAAAATTATTTAAATACAATATTTTGGCAAAAAATTAACTTAGAATTACCTTTTTTCAAAACGTTCTCCTTTTATAAAGAATACTTCAGTAATAATGATGATTTGCGTATATGAAGTAACGACTTCTCCTGAGAGTCTTAACTAGTCTTTTTGAAAAAAATCACATAATTTTCAGAGTTACCACCAATTGAAATAATTATCGGCGTTTTTTTCTTAAAATGTCTCCCCTCCCCTTTTCTATGTTGTAGAAAATATGGATAAATCCACTTCTAAGTTACATATTTCAAAAATTCTAGTTCAGCCTCTATACAGAGGTCTGAGCTATATACAGGCAAACTATTATTATAATAGAAGCATTTTTTTCCTTAAAGGGGAATATTTTGAGAATGGGTCATTCTATGTTTTTTTTTTTTGTCAAAATATTGTACTTAAATATTTTTTATTGTAATAATATTCTTAAGACAATTTTATATACGTTTTCTAATCTAAGTGACACTAAATATCATAAAAATTATCCATTTATGAGCTTTTGCAAAATAACGGTTCCGAACGTAGTCGAATACCTTAATTTATGTTTTAAGATGCATTGAAACATATTTCAATTTATAATAATACGTGCAAAGTTATAAAAACGTTACTGGATAGAGGACGGTAAATAAGTCTTACTGATGTAGGTGCATTGTTTAAGCTACAAGTTTTATCTCATCTTGTTTTGCACTCTTCTAATGTTTCCCTCTCCTGTATGTCGCATATGTATATCAGTTCAAGCATTTAAAGGTGAGCGTACGGACGTAAAGAGTTCAAAAAAGATAAATTCAATAGATATTCGATCTGAGCTTGAAATAAGTGCAGTTTCCCGTCTCGCAGTGAGAAATTGGATCCAAAAATATCCATAATCTTATTTCAAGTAAGAAGGAATATCCATCACACTAGGAATGTATAATGCTAAAAGTTTGATACACTTAAACAATTTTTTAATTGTTTTGTTAAGATAGTTTGTGTTTATTTTATTATGGTTTATATCAATAAAGCTTTCGTAATTTGGTTAAAATTAATAGTTTCATTTTATTAACAAGGTACATTTTAGGTGTTCTTATATCCCATTTTTTTTATAAACATATTTAGCATTTAAAAAATCCTATTAGTGGTCCGCAGCATTTAAATTATGAAGTTACTGGCCCGTGAGGTCAAAACATTTGGTAACCGCTGGTCTAAATAATAGGTTCCGAACGTGGGCGATAACACTCCCTTGTGCGCGTTTGAGGCTTTCAGGGGGGCAGTAAAATACCAAGAGAAAATTAGGGGCGTTGAGATGGCACGCGGAGGGGCTTCGACAGGTTAACCAAACATAGTCTAAAAAAGATTTAAAAAAACACGCTGATTATGTACTAACAAAAGTAAACTTTGATACTGGTTACCTTATGTTGATTGTATGTATTTAAATCATTTCTATCACGAGCACAAAAAATTCACAGAAATTCATGAACATTCATAAAAACTTAAATTACATTACATTCAGATCTACATTAATCTGAATGATATTGTAAATCTTAATTTTTATAGTGTAAGTGATGTGTCTTTATCTTTGAACAGTAGGAAAAATGTTTCGCCCTCTGCATTTCATTACGTATATTATCCAAGAAATATAATGAAATAAGTAAACCAGGAATTAACGTGTGATTTTTTAAAGGCTGAAACTATCATTTTTTTTATTTTGAAAGCTATAGTTTATTGTGAATTACTTCTTATGATCAAAACCTTTATTCAAAAGCGTCTTTATAACAAATATATATACTTATATATATATATATAAGCTAAAACCTTTATTCCACTATTTTAAATAAAGAAGAAATCCAATAGCATTTCAATTCCAACTAGATCCTATCTAAAACTAAAATACGTTATATCACACATTTGGATGAATGTGTGGCAATAGCTATTTAAGATTCGCAAGTAAAAAAATTGGGGGCTTTCGAAAAAAAAATAAATTAAAAAAATATATTCTATTAGAAATAGAGTATTATTTTTAATTTAATTCTTGTTTTCACCATGTATTATGAACGATCTTATTTCTCTAGAGTGGGAGGGGGTGGTATCAAAATTTCCCTCGAAAAGAGGGCGGCAGTTCAAAAAAGTTTTGGAACCTATGGTTAAAATCAGTGCTTTTCAAACTTTCAATACCTACGACCCAATATTCAATCATAATTTTCATTGTTCCTCCCTCCATATAATAAAAATGCATACAATTCAATTATACTGTAGTTCAGTGTTTCTCAAACTGTGGGGCGCGCCCCCCAGGGGGCCGCAATATCCCTGCAAGGGGGGCGCGAGTATATCTAAAAGTCGAAAACAAACTTTTTTTAAAATAATTATTAATTTACTGAAAGGAAGCAAAATAATAATAATAATAATATTACATTCTGACAAAATAAAAAATAAAATGCGCATTTACACTGATATAACACACTTATAAATGTATCAGAACTGCACTATGTGTTTCACAATTAATTTAACAGTACTAAGTCAAGAAAATGTTATATAACTACAAGTAATTCTATGGGTACGTCATGAAATTATATACAAATTTATTACGTATCTGGATAATTTGTACAGTTTATAATTAAAGTTGTATTGTAGATTTACATCAAAGTATATTATTATTGAATTCAATACATTATTACTGTATGTAAGGGGGGCGCGATGGAAATTATGATTGAAAATTGAGTCGCGAGTATAGAAAGTTTGAGAAGCACTGCTGTAGTTTGATGCTAAAGCTAGAATACGACTTAAATCTCATATGTGCCCTCGGAGTGTATAAACGTCTCTGTCAGCCGAAGCGTTATTTCCCCCGGACGTGTATTCCGCCTTTCCGAAGTACTATATTTCTATGCACTGCTATCCATAAAATTATTTCGTAGGCTATGGAATGCAATAAAAGAACCTTGACAGTGTGTCAGGTGGCATTGGGGAATGAACTGCGTAACTTTTAATAGGCAGTTAAGGGATTAATTTTATAAACCGAACAAATTATCAAGATAACTGTTTATTTGTGTATATAACTTTATATATGTAGGATTTTCCCATTGAAACATTTGTTAAAAGGTTGAGTCATATCCTTTTCAGAGGACCATAAATCTTAATTGTATTTATTACTGCATTCCGAAGCAGCGCCATCTAGTGAGCTTTCGTAGCTCCGGCTTGAATAATTTTTCGGCAGAGGCCTACTAACCACTGCTTGTTCAACACGTCGCGTCTTTACCGCATTTCCGCGCCCAGCGCGGCACCGCCAGTCCTAACATCCAAGAATGAGAAAGGTTTATTTCCCCGTCTTCTAAAGGTATAACTCAACTTTTAATTAACCTAATTCCTGCATGTCTTTCTCTTTGTAAATATCCCCTTTTGTAAATATTTCCCTTTAACTTTAAATAAATTCTCTTTTACTTTGAAGTATTTGTGTTTAAATGACTTAGATTCAATTAATAATTTATCACTCACCCTTAAATACTTACCCCTAGACAAACCACCTCGCCAATCTAAAATCCCGCCTTCTGAAGAGTCTGGTTTTTATTCGAAGATTTATTCAGACTCCCACATATATGACAAGATCATGGGGGTAGCTGGGAATTATTAAACTTGTAGCTAACTTAGTACTGTTAAATTTATTATTAAACGCATATTATTGTGTAGTATTAATCCATTTATATTATATTAGGTTGGGGGGAAAGAAATCCATTATTTTTTTGGTAGATGGCTGTAGTGTCGATATCTCGTAA
Organism: Trichonephila clavipes; assembly: GCA_019973935.1. Taxonomy (NCBI): domain Eukaryota; kingdom Metazoa; phylum Arthropoda; class Arachnida; order Araneae; family Nephilidae; genus Trichonephila; species Trichonephila clavipes. The sequence continues at coordinate 290,968 of BMAU01008215.1, read as the reverse complement.
AGTACTTACCAAACAATTACAAATTTAAGCTATTTGTCAAGGTGACAAAGTGTCTTCAAATAGCAAAATTGAAAATTTAGTTCACTTCAGTTCTTTCCTTCATGTGAATACGTAATTTTGGGAGAGAACATTGAAGAGAACAGTGAGTGAGTGTTTATTAAATTCGGACTATAAAGAAACAGTAAAGATATTGCAACGGTACTCGCAATTTTAAACCATGGTCAAATGATGAGGGGCACACTGGAGCAGGCATTCCTCTCTCCCAATTTCCACACCATGCCGATGGAGGGATTTTATAAATTTTCATTAGATTCATTAATTATTATATCAGTGTAAATACTTATATGTATTTTATTTTTTATTATGTCAGAATGTGCATTTTGTTTACTTTCAGTAAATTAATATTTTTTTAAAAAAATAATCTTTTGTTTTAGACTTTTCAATATGCTCGCGCCCCCTTCGTAGAGTTATCCAAAGGAGGCGCTGGTCTAAATAAAACCCATTTCTCTAAAATTAAGAGAGCTCACAGTTATAAATGTAATTAGCCCAATAAATAAATCGAATAATACTATCACTCTTTTTTTACCATACATATTCATTTGGTGCAACACACCTTTTCTGAGAAGTAAAACTAAGTAATGATTGCAATAAAGTTAATCAGGTACGATTTCCCGGCATCCTCCTCTTTCACAATTGACCCTTGAGCCAAGTTAATTATCTACCCCTGATTTAGAAGATGTCCAGTAACACATCTATGAACTACAAAATTACTATCAGGATATTGTGTAAATTTCTTAACCCAGCATTTCTCAAACTGTGAGGCGCGATCACTTTAGGGAGGGTAAAAACAGTACGAGGGGGACACGAGCATATTAAAAAGTTGAAAACAAAAGGTTAATTAAGAACATCATTAATTTTTATAAAAAATAAACAAATAAAATACATTCTGGCATAGTAAAAAATACACATTTACACTGATGTATTACACTTATAAATGCGTCAGTGCTACACAATGTATTTTATAATTAACTAAACAGTATTAAGAACACGTTTAATAATCACCAGTAACCCAATGGAATTGTCACATATAAAATTATCTTTTTACTGGTATACGTGAAAAACATTATATAACAATATCCAATTTGTGTCAGTGATTAACTAAAAAGTAGAAATGCAACCGTCATTCAGAGTGTTTATCCTATAAGGCTTGATAGTGTATGGTTAGAAATTTCGTAAACTGCTAGAGAAGCGTTTCTCAAACTTTGGGGCGTGCACCGCCTGGCGAGGCGAGATAACTCTACAAGGGGGTCACGAGCATATTGGAAAGTCGAAAACAAAAGATAATTAAAAAAAATATTGATTTAATGAATCTAAACACACAAAATACATTCTGATATAATAAAAAATACACATTTACACTGATATGTTACACTTATAAATGTATCAGTGCTACACAATGATTTTTATAATTAATTAAACAATATTAAGTTAAGAACAAGTTTAATAATTATCAGTGACCTCATGGAATTGTCACATATAAAATTATCTTTTTACAGGTATACGTGAAAAACAGTATCTAACAATCTTCAATTGGTGTCAGTGATAAACTGAAAAGTCGAACACAACGAACGTCCTCCAGAGTGTTGATCCTGTAAGGTTTGATTGTGTATGGTTAGAAATTTCTTATATTACTGGAGAAGCGTTTCTCAAACTTTAGGGCGTGTCCCGCCTGGCGAGGCGTGATAACTCTACAAGGGGGTCGCGAGCATATTGAAAAGTCGAAAACAAAATATTATTCAAGAACATTATTAATTTTTATGAAAAATAAACAAATAAAATACATTCATTAAAGCATAAAACAAATACACATTTACACTAATATATTACGCATATAAATGTATGAGTGCTACATAATGTATTGTACAGTGCAGAGAAAACTTCGTACTTCGGAAAGGCATATATATACGTCCGGGGAATTTAACGCTTTGACTGAGTGAGACGTTTATATACGCCAGTGGCATTTAAGAGGTTAACGTCGTATCATCAACACCTTGTTATTGTACGAGGAGCTCACGACGAAAATTATGATTGAATATTGGGTCGCGAATATTGAAACTTTGAGGAGCACTGTCTTGAACAATTTTTATAATAGTCAATTTTTACTAAATATATAAAATTTGTGTCTCAAATATAATGAAACTCATAACTCCTGAAACATGCAACATTTTGATATCCCAAACTCCTTTCCACTTTTCTTAGAAACCAATTCCCGCTTAAAGATATTAAGCCAGTGCTTCTCATACTTTCAATATTTGCGACCCAATATTCAATCACAATTTTCATCGCGCCCTCCCCTGTACAATAACAATGTATTGAATTCGATAAAACGATACTTTGACGCTTAAGCTACAATGCGACTTTAACTTCTTCGCCACCGGCGTATATGAACGTCTCGCTCAGCCAGTGCGAAATTTGCCCGGATTTTCCGAAATATGTCCACTACAATCCATAAAATTATTCCGAAGACTTTGGAATGCAATAAAATGACCTTAAAATTGTTTGAGAAGGTTTACTTATTTCAGAGGATTCTCTTATTTTCCCTTTCTACCTCCCTCAAATACGCCACATATGCGTGCATAAGTGGTGAGGTGGCAATGGTGAGAGAATCGCGTAACTTTTTTTTTTAAATCTGCATTTAAGGGATTAATTATAAGCCTCACAAATTATCCAGTTAAGAATTAATTTTTGCATATAGTTTAATATATGACCAACCGGTGCGGTCACTGGTAATTATTAAACTTGTTCTTAACTTAGTTTTGTCAAGATATTAATAACTTCAAAAAATTAATAACTTTTTGAAATAATCTTTTGTTTTCGACTTTTCAATTTGCTCGCGGCCCCCTTCTAGGGTTATCACGCCCCCTAGGGGCCCATAGTTTGAGAAGCGCTGTATTAATTAATGAATCAACAAAAAAAAATTGTAAACATCGTATATCTCAGTGTCTTATAATATTCTTTTTATAAAACTTTAGATAGTGTCAAACCCGTTTTTCCTGATTTATATTTACAAAATGTTTGTTAAAATAAAAACGCCAAAAAAGAAAAACTTTAGATATCACTCGCAAAAAAGTGCATCAGGAAATACTGCTTGGACTGTCAATATTCCGAGAATGGGAGAGATTTTGAGAGAAAAATTCTCAACTCTGGCCCTGGTATAGAGCGGATCAACCCGTCACATTGCTATGATTAATATATAAAAGTTTGATAATAACAACAAAAAACTATACACAACGTTACTTGGTTCTCCAATCCCGTGATGGGGAAGACTGGAGGGAGGGGGTGAAAAGGAACTCAGAAAATACAACAATTCGAATGTTTCAGAAGGAATAAAATCTGAACTACTCTGGGTTAACCTAAGGAAAAAAATCGAACACAAAATATATATAGCAAGGAAAAAATCACACACACACATCCCCTTTCCTTTGTTCTTATCTTTTTCTATTCTTGCGAATAGGGGTTTTCGCAGCAGGTGTAAGAGTCATAAAGAACAAGTCCACGATGATTTAGAAGACCTCAAATAAAAGGAAAGCCGAACCCTCATTCTTGCAGAGGATTCGAGTACCTTCGGCGGTGATTTTCATTCCATACCCACCCCCTCCAATCGTTTGCGTTATAAATCAGTTCGGCAGCTTTTTTTCCCCTCTGTATAGGATGAGATCTTTTCTCTCACTAGAAATATCGCCTGCCTTTAAATGGCTTGTTCTCCTATTTTACCACAAGAAGGTATTACAAGGATGGAGTTGAGTTGCACAATGAACGATATTTACGAACATGTATCACCCTTTTCTTAGGGATTCGAGAAGGAAAAAAAAGCGAGAAAATAGAAATTTGGGGAAAATGGTTAAGCGTCTTCTTGCGTGTTTACAGCTTTTCTTATTGGTCCTGCGAAAGGGTTGATGCCTGTGATCCGCGGTAAACCACCATCTGTGGATTATAGGAGGTTATTTATCAAGAGTCGGTGGCAACAGTAGAATCGATGTACAGATGTATAACTTGGCCACCTTCTTCCTTTTGTACACAATTGCAAATATTTGGTCTCTGCTTTCTTGTTGTTAAGAACTAAATCAAAGAAACAGATTGCTCATGGAAGGTATTGGGGAAGTAAAAGCTGGCAAGGCATTTCTTTTGATGGCATTAGATTCATCTACCCTTTGTGACTTGAGTGAAATGGATGCTACCATTAGATGTTTGAAGATACAATTGATGAGGGTTCTTGAACATTTTACGATATAGAATGCATGCCGAATTGTAAATTCAGTACTTTAACATGTATTTAGTTCATAAATTATATGTTACTATGATTATGTACAGGTCTATTAAATGCATGCCTGTTTCCACCATAGATTTCAATAATTTAAGGCACATTCTCACGGTGGTCCTTAAGACCAGTTAAAAAAAATAAAGAATGTTTCTTTGTAAACTAATCTGCTGAAAAAGAATTCTACATATTTTGTTTTTGTTATGCAATTATGTGCTAAACCTTGTATAGGAATACTTTTTTGTTTCATTATTATTTCTTCTGGTATACTCAAGATTTTAATGACTCAATTTGGCGAAATAGTATTTCTTTGTGTGTATATTAATATTCATATATTTCACAAATTGTGAGGTTTTTATATTATAGAACATTATTGTTTTTTCTTAGATTCCCGTAAAATACAGCACATAATGTGCACTTTTAAAGCAAAAAATCACATCGAAATTTACGGGTGCGTGTTGTTCCCCGAGTACAACAATTTAAAAACATTAAAAAAGAAGAAAGGAATATAAAAATAGACTTCTACATGTATCAAAATACGTTTTATTTAAAAGTAACGATATACCTTACGAACTTCAAGAGTTGTAGTTTTCGAAGTACAGCATATATTTTTAAGAGCCTGGAAAAATACTTCAAATAAATGTCTTGAAAACATAAGAGCACTACAAACGTTAATTTCAGGTTTCCTTGTAAAAATGGCGGTGCGCGTTTTTGGGCAAATATATCACAAAATTAAAAAAATACAGCTTGGAAAATATATAGATGAGTGTTATACTTCAGATTTTACGGTAATTAGGATTTATACCTCTACAACGTGTAGCATATCAGCTTTCCTACATTTTCTCTATTATATTAATGTAAAAATATTTTTTTCAGTTGAAGGAAATCTGTAATATATAATAAGCATTCAAACATATATGCCTGTCAAGTATATAAAAAATTATATAGTTTATTCGATTTTCAAATATGAATATGTGTTTTTTTATGAAATTAATGCATAAATAATATAATTATTTACACGCGAAAATAAATCTTCAGACAAAGCCTATAAAATAAATAAATGAAGTTAACTTATTTAAAATTAATATGTCTCGAAAATTAATAATATTTAATAAACTTTAAAAATGAGTCTTATAATTAAATTTCAAAACTGAAGATTCAAAAAGCACGCGTGAAGACGATTTCCGAAGAAAAGTGTAAAGTAAGCTTATAGTGCAATTATTAATTAGTTTTAATTAATTTCTAAGTTAGCATGTTTTGTTGAAGCTAAAAAATAAGCGCAATTTCCCTTCAGAAATATTATCAAGTTAAAAATAAATTTTACTGTTTCTAAAATTTATAACTAAAATAGTATCTAGTTTATTTGACTCTTATTTAGTTTTGCTTATAATTAATGCAAACTATGTGTGCCTCTAAAATATATTTGCCTATGAATAACTTCCAAATAATTAATTAATACTAATTATCTAATAAAACATTTTACATAAATGAATTAAACGATATATTTTAATTATATTTATGTAAGGTATATATATATATATAGTAATTTCACTATTAATCTTGAGTTTTTTTTTAAGTTGTTAATTACTAGACATTAAATTTACATAGGAAATCAAGTTTTTCATTTTAATAATATCAATAGCAAGAAAAGAATTTTTTTTGCGTAAGAAAATTTATTTGTGTAATTTATTTACTAAATTATTACTGAATTTACTTAATTTACATGCATAGTAAAAATGTTAGTGAAATTTCATTTTTCTATAAATACTTTAAAAAAATCATCGTTTGAAATCATAATACTTCGAATAAAAAAGAATAACTTTCATGTCATTATTTTTCAGAAAATCTATATTTTTCAATATTGATTTTACTACAGATTTTATATAAAAAAAAATAAAACAATTCCAGGTACACACATACACTCACTAACAAATTTTCATTTTTTTTGTTTATTTTGAAATGTATTATTATTTAATTTCTTAAAAATAAAATTTACTTTTATTTTTTTTAAGCAAATACAGAAACAAATGAATATTTTATGTAAAAACAAGTTATATTTATAAAAAAAAACAAATTAAATCAGTTTCTGCTGATATCAATAAAGAAAAATTATATTTTAGTTACTTTTTATTAAATAGTTGGAATCAATATATACATATATTTACATATGACAGAATCACAATATTAAGTGACAAAATAGAAAACGAATTTCCTCGAAAATTTCCATTTCCATTTCTATGTATTGTGTTGGACTACTTTTTTTCTTTGCTACAATTTATTCATTAATTAATCGTAATTATTGTAATAAAATAGTATAGTGAAAAAGAAATTACATTCTGAGAAATTAGGCCATCCCAGGTCGGATTCAAATCAACGACCTCTCGATTAGAAGCACAACGCATTATCCATTGCTGATTGATTGATTGATTGAATATTAACGTCGCACTGTTCAGCTACACGAGGGCTTTTGGCGACGGACCACGTAATTTTGAACCATGGTCAAGTGACGTGGACGACACCTGAGCTGGCACCCCCCTCTCCTAACTACCACACCACACCAACGGGAGGACGTTTCAGCTCTCGACAGATTTAACGTGCATTGCTGCCCTACACGGCGGGTCTTTAGTGGTACTGGGCTCGAACCCGTGACAAAGCAAGCCACGGTCCGATACCTATACCACTCGGCTACCGCGGCCGCATTATCCATTGCACTACAGAGGCAAAATGAACGATTTTGCTTTCTACATATACTGTTGGACCATTATTCTTGTTTGTTAGTATTTATTTACTTTATTAATTTGATTAATGATTTAATATTTGAAGAAATTGTATTAACACTAAGTGTCATCCATTACAAATTTTAAAAAATGTATCTGAACTTGAATGAATGAATAGAAAGTATTTTATTAACGACTAAAAATTTGAACAAGATATATATATATATATATATATATATATATATATATATATATACCTTAAAATCCGGCATTTCACGCGCACTTATACTTTTAAGGTGCATTTTTTAATTGTGAGGTATGTTCGCCGTATAACGCACACCTTTTTTTTTTACGAAAGAACCTGAAATGTAAGTGTACAATGATCTTACGTTTTGAAGTAATTTATTCGAGGTATTTTCCGAAGATTTTGAAGAAACAGTATACTTCTAGAAGCATTGTTCTCAAACTTTGAATACTTGCGACCGAATTATCAGTCAAAATTTTCTTCGCGCTCTGCCCCCCGCCTTTCTCAGCCAAACAATAACAATGTATTGAATTCAATAATAGTGTACTTTGACGTAATTTGCAATACGAATTTAATTACAAACAGTACAAATTTTTAAAATAAGTATTGCATTTTTTTACGTAGTTTTATTTATGACAAGCCCATGGGGTTACTGATAGCTGTTAAATTTGTTCTTAATTTGGTATTGTTAACTTAATTATCAAGTATAATGGGCCGTGTTGAAACATTTTTAAATATATTATGGAAAAGTAAATGCGTATTTTATTTTTTATTATGTTAAAATGTGTTTTTTTTTGTTTCCTTTAAGTAGATTAATATTTTTAAATGAGGTTTTATTTTAGACTTGTCCATTTATTCTCGTCCCCCCCCTTATTGGGTTATCATGCTCTTCTAGAGGAGCGCGTCCCACAGTTTGAGAAACGCTGTTCTAGAACTAAACCCCCTTAAATTCATAAAAAAAAATGTAATTTTTTCAAAAACTTCGATATGTGTAGAAGCCTATTTGTGTTTTATGCTCATTTATTTTAAATTTTTAAAGCTACTTTATTTATACTAGGCGCATAACGCGCTTTCGTAAATTTAATCCTTATTTTTTGTGTTAAAAGTGCACGTTATACACCGGATTTTACGGTACATTATATATATAATGATTCTCAATCATTTAATCATTAATTTCTTTTGATTTATTTATGGTCCAGTCCTTAAAGACAACCGTGGAATTATTTAAATTAGTCACCCGCCTAACGGGGATTTCGGCAACTTTATCCATCCAACCCCAAAAAACTCGATCTCCCGCTGGATATGAAAGCGAGACTCTGGAAAATCCCTCTCTATTTTGTCTGTGTTTTTAATCATGTAGGCGACTGCATTGTGTAGTGTCGTAGTTTTTTTTTTTTTGTTTTGTGTTTTGTGCCATTATGTTTGCTTCTTGGGATGTTGAAACACTATATGTTAAATATTTAATTAACTGGATTAACATACATTACATCAATAACATTGAATACGCAACATCAACTAGCATCAACGCTCTATTCTTTCGTTGCTACAGTACCATCCACACGCCTCTACATTATAGTTATCATTACCACTCTCCAGAAATATTACAGAAATATTTCATATATATATATATATATATATATATATATATATTTCAATATTATGAAAGTTTCGACTTTGGAGAGTAATGTACATGTTTCTATATTCAGAAATATTCTTATTAATTATATACAACGCAATCAATTTCTAGTGGCAAAACATCAGAAATAATAAATAACTATAAACATCTTACTAAATATTGTTTAAATCAGAAATACCAGTTTTATTTTACTATTCGAAATAGTAAGGATTACAGATTCTTAGATTAAAAATAGTTTATTACTTTAAATTTATATATTACAGAGTTATAGTTACCTCCATATTCTAGTATTAGATGAAATTACTTATTATTACTTAATTCATATTTACTCTAATGTCACTTAAGTTATGTTAATTTGTAACTGACTTTTTAATTTTTATTTCTATTCATATTATATTTTTCTTAAGTGCTACATTTCAGCCATTCATGCTTTGAATCTGCATTAGGGTCCAGAATATGACAATAACTTATTAATTGCACTCAGATTTAGCGCGAGCTCTGCATTAAGTGCAATTTTTAGGTAAGTTACCTCTATCTTGTAATGGATTTAGGTATCCCTATCCATTACTTTCAATAGGTTTTTGCTCAGTATTATTTACATAAAGGGGGAATGTTGGCTGGTTAAAAAACATGTTCAACCCCACTTTTATATAAATTATTTTATATAATAGTTGTTCTAAGTCAGCAATGTTTATAATACTGCAGCATCCATTTTATAATTTATAATTTTTAATCTCGGTTGCTCATGTGTCCTTCATTGTGTGATTTTCCTACTGTCTATGTGTTTTGCGAATGTGATTGATAGATGTTTATCTCTTGTTTGTAGAGAGTTAGTCTAAATATATGTATATACAGTATAAATAAATTTATATAGGAAGAGAGTGAACTAAAGTTAGGAATTGTAAAAAGTTATGAAACATACTAGATGCAAAAAGCATTATTAAAAATAACTAATAATTCTTACATGTTTTTCAAAATATCATAAACTTCCAATAGACTTTTTGCACAAAAATCTTCCAAAAAATGCATGAAATGTTTATACGTAGACAAGGTCTGGAAGAAAAATCCCTCTGAAATATCAATTTCATTTATATTCCATTTTTATCAAGGTTACGTTCGCCAAAAATTGAACTGTCGTCATTTTCAACTCTTGGGTCTTTTCTTGTGGCTTGATTTGAATTTATTTGTTGCTGACATCCTCAACCGTAACTGTTCACATCTCGTCTGCTGTGTGAAAACAAGTGAGGTGTGAAAAAAGAAATTTATGAAAGGTACCATCGTCTGATCGATGAATTTGTCGGTTGAGGGGAAAGTCGAGTTGCACTGTCAAGGGAATGTGGGATGTGCATTTATAATTGACGAAAATCTATCGGAATTTTTCTTCACGCTCCTCTTCGTTTAACATAATATGATGTGAAGTGACGTAAGTCCTTCAACCTGAGTTAACCACAATGGTTTGATTTTAATTAGTCGATTTCTAAAATTTTGATGAATCATTTTGCTTCGAAAAAACTAAACGTTTGTCTTCTTTAAGTTTTTCCAGTTTTTATTATATCCAGCCATGTTTTTTGGGTTAATATACATCATTAAAATTATATTAAATTAAAAATAAAATCGTTAATTACAATCGTTTTTATACTTAAAGTAATTTTAACTATAAAAGTGTTGTTGTTGTTTTTACCGTTGCCATCTAATCGACAAAGGCCAGATCGAGGCTTACGAAATTCATTTTGGCAAAGGGCTAAGTGACGCTAGTCGTTAGCCATAGTTTTGAGCACCATACAGGTGACAGTATGATTTGACTTGTTTCCACTCCAATTTTTAGGAAGGACACCTGGGGGGAGAAGGGGCCTCCCACCACTCTTGCCCTTTTACCAACCTTTACGAGAGGATTCGTGGCTTGACGTCTATTTATAGAACACCCATGCCACGAAGGCACTATATATTTACAAACATCCATGCCTTTTTCGGGATTCGAACACAGGAACTACAGCACAGCAGTCGGTCATCCCTAACTACTATACCTGTTGGGTGACCCATAAATTAGTTACGGCAATAATGAAGGGAATGAAATGTTTATCTTAACTTTAAGACTATGTTTGTCTTTCAATACTGCTGTATGAAATTTCAAAGTGCACATAATTACCAAGATGTAAAAGAAATAAAATAAAACATTTTACAAAAGTATTTTAGAAGTATAAAAGCTCTTATGGAACAGACAAGAATGATTCCAATAAAATTTCCCGTAAATTACATCGAGATTTTATAGGGGAAAAATCAATGAAGATTAGTACAAAAATAAAGCTTGAATATGAAATCTTAAAATTGTTGACTGTTTATTTTCCCAATCAAAAAGTACTACTTATATTAAATTTAGTCATATTTTGAAAATCAACTTTAAAATATTATTTTTTTTACTAAAGTTCCATTATTTTTTTTAAGAATTTTATCAAAAACAATAGATATAAATAAAAAGTTGAAAGAACAATGCATTAAAATTTTGATTCCAACTGTGTGATTTATAAATTGTATTGATATAGATTTTGTTGTTTCACTCACACACATTGTTTTTTTTTAATAAAATCTATTCTTATGCAAAAAATAGATTTTGTTATTCTTATGCAAAAAATATGATTTGTACAGTTTGATTTATATACGCGTGTCGACAGTTATTTAAGGATTGTAAAGTTAGGGCTCAAAAATTTAAATCAAAGTAACTACATAAGGTAATTCATTAAAATTAATGACGAACTCAAAAACATTTAATACTATCAAATAAGAAGATTTTCTTAGAATCATTAAATAACTCAAATTATTATATATTTTACTGTCTACTTAATGTTTTCAGCTTCTTATTATTCAATACGTGTTGCACTTATTATTTTTTTAAAATTACATTTGTTCATATAAGGCTTTGAATCACAGACCGACAGTTAATATATAGTTAAAAAATTTAAAAACACTGTACTGGAAATGATTGAAAAATCTCATTAAATTGTTCAAGGAAATGCATTTGATCATAATAAGTCACTGATGCATTTTTTTTGTGCTTACTCAATTAAAATTGATTTTACTATTAGAAATAGATTTATATAATAGGGAAAAATTAATACTATTTAACAGAAAATTTGTGTTATGAAATGCGAAAAATAATTACAGCATTTATAAAAGAACATGTAAGATAATTATTTAATTATAATCTAAAAGAATACATCCATGTTGATTGTTAAAAGACTTTGAGATTTGAGTAATTATAAGATAACTATTTTAATTATAATCTAAAAAGATATTTTAAAAGATTTGAATAAAATGATACATTTTAATTATAATCTAAAAGAATATATACATCTATGTTGATTGTTAAAAGACTTTGAGATTTGAGTAATTATTGATATTTTAACAGATAATAAAATGCACATATTACAAAGCACTTAGTTTAGTAGTTTTGATAAATTTCTCTAAGTTAAGAATCGCTCATTGAATAAAATGTAAAAAAGAATGCCTTCAAACAGACATATTATAGTTTTTTGAAGAATGAAAACCACTGCTACGTAATATTAGGAAATATTTCAATTACTAAAAGCAGAAAATACAAGAAGAAAGAAGATTTTAAATATTTTGTTTTTGATAACAATTCACTTTAAAATTTCTTCTGAAACAAGGAATTCAAATGATTATTGGAAGAAATCAAACATTTGTGAAATTAGTTTTCTCATTTTAAGTGCAACATAAAAAGCTTAAAATTATAAAAAATAGTTTGATTTCATTCAAAAAGACTGATTTAAAATTCGGACGTGTTGTGTCTTCGTACTGGATACAAAGAAACTAAACTATATATTTGAACATTTAATTATATATATGAGTTTAGTTCAGTTTTAATAGTTTTTCGAATAATTTAAAAATAAATATTAATGAGTTTTTTTTCTTTAACGTCAAATGTAACTTGGAATAACAGAAAACTTGGAAATCCCTTACTGCATAGGACATTCAAAAAATAGTTTCTGAAAGAAATAATTATATTTTTTGCACCTTATTACAAATTACAAGTATTATGTTTTAAAATCTGCAAGTAAATGTGTACAGTTAATTTTATTTTACATTTCGTAAGAACGAAGCTAAATATAAATTTGTGCTATAAAGTATTTTGTTAAAAGAAAATAATTAAAATAAACCCACATTATATGAAAATATTCAGTATGTGTTTTTGCGAATACTCTAAGTATTGAAATTTCTATTAAATTTATATTTTATGCATGTAAATTAAATATTTTTATTCCATCCCCCAAAAAAGATAAAAATCAATTTTTACTTCTTCATTTTTTGAACCCCTCTCCCCCAACTTAAAGCATTTTGAAGAACAAACTCATTTTTGACATAATATTAACGACAAAAAACCGTATTGCTTCGCAATTTAACAGCCTGACTTAAAATTCAAAATATCTGACATATCATTCACACTTTCTATGTGTTGACAAAGAAACAGTAGAAAGTATTTATATAAACCCAGCTTTCTACCTTTTTTCCCCCCGTCCCTACAAACCTAACTACACAGCACCCCATAAAAAAGCCTTCAAAAACCCTCCAGGGCGCATAAGAAGCTTTAATCGTAAATTCATAAACCGCCTAAGGGGCACTTCAGCTGAAAACTTTCTCTCAGCCCCACCCCCAGCCCTCGCAACACAGAGGCAGCTGAAAAGTTAAGTGAGGGAAGCGGTGGTGGCGGAGAGAAGGAAAAAATATAGAATTTCCATGTTCTTAAAAACAATCAATAGTGGAGCACCTGTAGTTGCCACCGGCACATAACTAAAAATAAAAACAAAATCGCATATCGGTCCGATCTATCGATTTATGTAAAAGAAACACAAAATGGCGTCCTTTATTCAATTTAACCGCATTTCCGTGTGCTGTAAAATTCATGGTGTTTTCCGGCTCCCTACCCCTATCCTTATTCGTTTTTCGCGGGATATAAATTTGTGAATGTCGTCTGGGAAGAAAATTCCAGATTCTTTTTTAAGGGGGAGGAGAAAAAAAGGGGACGAAACGATGGAATTCAAAACGCCGCCGCTGCCGCAAGCAGAGGTGTCAGGGCATCAACATAATTCGAAAAGTTGGTTTCGCGGACTTCCCATCATATTTCTTTTTCTTTTCGTCCATATTTGTAAATATTCTTTTGGTATGGTTTAAGGGGAGCAAGGGAAACAGATTCGGGGCTCTGTATTTCGATCGCATCAAAGACTCTCCAGCAGCATTTGATTTGGTTTGTTTACTTTCTGGTGTTTAAATTTAATCTGTTCTGTGCGTAAGAAATTCACATAACTGGGAACAAAAAAAATATGGTATTTTATTATATATTTAGGCTGTAGGAAAGACTCATGAAAAGTAAACTAATACATAAATATAAAAAAAATATCAAGATATCATTTATTTTATCACTTGTGAATGACAAATCAACGGAATAGTTTAGAAGCTAAGCATTTATGAATATTTCTTTTCAAAATAAATAACATTCATCGTACAGTGGGAGGTTAGCATAATATATTTTGTTAAATCAAAGTTTAAATTGTAAATTCACAGACCAATGGTTCCTAAACTTTCAATCGGCGCGTCCTCCCCCCTTTATGTATCAGCCTTACATCGCAGACCCCCCGAGATTCTGAATACCCCTCTCTGACTCACAAACATATAATCTAAAGACAGCCTTTGCTACTTATATACTTTATATACTATAAACATCTAATAAAAAATGCTACAAAATACTGATTTCAAAGTTCATTATAAAAACTGAACTAATGTTCGTGGCTGAAATGCATGCTGTAGTAAAATTAATCATTGGGGACAATTTAGTTGTTATGTGTTTATTACTGGGATACATACGAAAGAGGTACGCTGCTTTCCTTTCGAGATGGGGAATCCATTTCAGATGTGTGAAAGTCCGATTTCTTTTCTCTATGACAACGTTTCTCAAACTGCGGGGCATGGTAACCCTATGAGGGGGGGGCGAGCATATTGTAAAGTCGAAAACAAAAGATTATTTTAAAAAAAAATTATTAATTTACTGAAAGTGAACACAAAAAAATTCCGGACATATTAAAAATAATTTACATTATTTTACCCTGATATAATACATTTATAAATATATTACTGCGCCGTGTGTATTTTATGTTTAATTTATAACAATAATAAGTTAAGAACATGTGATGACCCCCCCTGGTCAAACCTTGAACACCAAGATTAATTTGAGGCAAAGAACCACCAAGAGACATTTTAAATAATAATATTATTTATTTTGTTATAATTTCCTCAAAAATCTCTCATAACAAATAATACAATAATGTTACGGCTTTTAAAGGGATTTGCCTATATATTAAATTATAAATTACTAAGAATACAATTAATTACTAATCTAGCTCAACTCAAGTAAGGTTTACCGAAATAGGAGATCCGAGAAACACACGTATTCGAATTCTTAACTGTCAATAACTTTAACTAAGTAGCTCAAACTGACGCTTACTTTAAGCGTAAGTGAATTATATTTACCGCTGGATTATATCAGCTTTCAAGTACGTCTAGCAGCACGACGTCTTCACGAATCTAATCTCTTTGAATCTTCTAGTTAAGCGTTTAACGTTATTGGCTCAATAGCCTACCATCATCTCTCTTGCTATCTCTCAACCCTCGACTTAAATACCTTATCTAATTTAAATATCCCATACTTCTTTTTGGAGTTTGATTGGAAATAAACGCGAATTTATATTCCCCAGAAAGACGCCTAAGAAGATTAGTGGAAAGGTTCCGTACAGATTCGTTACAAACAAGTTTAATAATTACCAGTGACCCCATGGGCTTGTCATATATAAAATTATCTGCAAACATTAACACTTATCTTAATAATTTGTACGGTTTATGATTAGTACTGATAATGCCGATTAAAAATCACGTGATTCACTCCCCAATGCCACTGGTTAACACGTGGCAAGCGTATGTGGTGTTGGGGGGGCTTGAAAAGGAGTTAATGAGCGCAAATCATTGCTTGCTGGTTTCTACATTGTAAGTTTCTACATACTAAGTAAGTAAATCCTTTGCAAACATTGTCAAAATAATTTTATTGTATTCCAGATGCCTTCGGAATAATTTTTTATGGATAGAAGTTCACAGAAAAGATCGTACTTTGGAAATAGGTATATATACGTTCAGGGCAAATAACGCACAGGCTGAGCGAGTCGTTTATATACGTATTTGAGGTTACAGTCGTATTGTAGGTTTAACATCAAAGTATAGTATTATTGAATTTAATACATTGTTATTGTATGGAAGGGGGGCGATGAAAATTATGATTCAATATTGGGTCGCATGTATTGAAAGTTTGAGAAACGCTGCCCTAAGTTACATCCATGTGATACCCGGGATTCGAACCTCTTCGATTACAAGCCGAGTGTCATAACCACCATACTGCTTTCTGCGATGGCAATTTAGTCTAGAATGGTAAATCTTTCAAGGCCTTTCAGTGACTGTAAAAAACGAAATTCTTAGGGTCTGAGAATCCCCAGGACTCCCTGGATTACAGTTAATGAACCACTGTCGTAAATTATTATCATTGTGGACGTTTCTTTAGTGGTTTTGCTATACTTTTGACAAATATGTAGCAATACTTTTTTCTTACGAAACTTTATTAAAAACTTTATTAAACATTTTTTTACGTTTAAAAATAAATAAACTAATTTTTTTATAAATCGAAACTTGCTTTAAAATTGTTTAACAAATTCAATTTTTTATCAATTTAATTTGACACAATATAAAGAAATTCGAAAATAAAGAAGATAATTGGTCTTCCATGCATAAACATTTATAAGGAAAAGTTAAGTAAATCAACTGCATTTTGTAAAAAAATTGTTCTATTTCAAATAAAAATTCGATCTCTAATAGTGCTTCTTAAAGCTTCGATCATGAAGAAAGCTGAAATATCTTAAAATTATCATAACATCATATGGAGTTAGATTATATATGTAATTTTCCCGATAAAGCCCTTCATGTCAAAATTGAAATTTAAATGACATTTACAGAATATTTAAGAAATACAACTTCCACATCCAACGGATTTTTTTGTATAGTTAAAAGACAGTTAACCAGACAATTATAATCTTCTGCTTAAGAATTCGCAACTGAAAAATTTTCCTATTTAAACAGTTCAACATTAATTATAAGTCGTAAATAATAAAATAATCGTAATAACGATAATAATGTAAGATATCTGCAAAATAAAAATATCGAGAATTGTAATTATATAAAATAAAGAGAGCAACATATGTTAATGTTATTATAATATTAATTATTACTAAATTTTTCAATAATTTTAAATCAAATTTTGTGAACTCTAAAAATTCCATTTCAAAAGATTTGAAACAATCTGAGAAAAATTATTGAATAAACATCAATTCATATCTTTTATACTTTTAGCTTCTCTTTTCTTATATATATATATATATTTTATGTTGAAATTTTTATTATGTATTGAACTTATTTGTGAGATTTTACTCATTATATGTCATTATAAGATTTGGTAGCTTGTTTATATTCATTTTGGATTTTTTTTAACTACCGAGTCACAAAGGATGATGACGATATAATCAAACTAGTTTAGCCGTATTTATTCGGTCCGAAGTCTGAAATAGTTTTTTGACTCACTGAGTACAATTTGTGTAACTGTTAAGCAGAACTCGTGGAAAAGAATTATTCTGTCTCTCCTGTTTTATCTTGAAATTAGTAAAAAGTTTAAGTAAGCTGCTTATTGATGTGTTTTTAAAGGGTGTTTTTTAGAGGTATAGAACTTTAAATTGCAGTAAAACAACGATGTATTATTCGATTGACATAAATTTTTTTTATTCGAAAGATAATCTTGTGGCATTACATTTTAAATATGATTTCTGGCATATGACCGACATGGCTGGCTCGGATGTGGTCCAATCTGGACGTCCAATTTTCGATGACTTTTTCCAACATTTGTGGCCGTATATCGGCAATAACACGGCGAATGTTGTCTTCCAAATGATCAAGCGTTTGTGGCTTATCCGTATAGACTAATGACTTTACATAGCCTCACAGAAAATAGTCTAGCGGTGTTAAATCACTAGATCTTGGAGGCCAATTCACTGGTCCAAAACGTGAAATTAGGCGGTCACCAAACGTGTCTTTCAATAAATCGATTGTGGCACGAGCTGCGTGACATGTTGCGCCGTCTTGTTGGAACCACAGCTCCTTGACATCATGATTGTTCAATTCAGGAATGAAAAAGTTAGTAATCATGGCTCTATACCGATCACCATTAACTGTAACGTTGTGGCCTTCATCGTTTTTGAAGAAGTACGGACCAATGATTCCACCAGCCCATAAAGTGCACCAAATCGTCAGTGTTTCTGGATGTAACGATGTTTCGACATACACTTGTGGATTAGATTCACTCCAAATGCGGCAGTTTTGTTTGTTGACGTAGCCATTCAACCAGAAGTGCGCTTCATCCCTAAACAAAATTCGCTTATGAAAATCGGGAACAACGGCAATCTCGTTTGGGGCCCATTCGACGAATCTACGCCTTGTTTGATGATCGTTTTGATGAATTGCCAAACCAAACTGAGAATAAATCACTTGACACCTGTTAAATCGGTTACCATCTTGGAAAGTAATGTCAACTTAAACTTCTATACCTGGAAAAAAACTCTTTATTACGAAGTATACTCAGAATTAGGTTAATGTTAGGGCTTGTTTTCGTATACAGAAGTTGATAAAGTATTTGGGAAAGCTTTTGTGTGTTAAATTATGCAACTAATTTTTAATCACGTATTTCATTAATATTTTTACTTGATTTATTTATTTATTTCTCTATATCATAATTATTGTTTCTTAAAAAATTTCTTCTTCACTTCTAATATACATAAAGTTTATTTTGAAAATAAAGCAATGCACAATGATAGGATTATGAGACAAAGAGATTCTCTGAACGTAGTAATTTTCACTGGCCACTATTAAAAAAAATTCTTTAGTTCTACTTTCAATCAATCGACCTGTTCTTAGTTGCCAACTTTCGATTAATTCTTTGATGGATTGTGGTTGCAATGTCACCCTGCAGGGGATTCCAATTCATTGAGGTGCCATGGGTAATGAATTAGCTAATACACATTAACTAGGGCTGACTCTGATCTTCTCCAACCTGATTGATCTAGTGGCTATTAACAGTACTGAAATTAAGGCTCCTTTTTGAGAGAAGATTCAGATTTTTGTGAGGGAGAAGAAATTTTGAGCTTCTTATTGGAAGGTCCCATTCCTTGTAACCTGCCTAGTCAGTGTTGGTAACTGGTAAAGCCATGAGTACCTCAAAACACCTGCACAGATTTGATTTTGTAGATTCTCTATTTAGCTCTTTATGTAATCAGGGCCGGATGTAGCAGTTTTCTCGCACCGGACAAAATTGAAAAATGCCACCCTTCTCTCCAAAGCAAATAAACTATACATCTATTGTCGTAAGAATACAAAATAATTCGATATTAAGAACATAATCACTTTATGATTCACTGGTCTAGCTAGTCCTGAATGGGCCCTGTATCCAAATTCCTTGACAACTTTTTTTTTTTTGGAGGGTAGGGATTTTACATTTTATGACGTTTTGCTTACACATTTTGGGGCCCCCTGAAGTTTGGGGTCCCCGTATCATTGATTTTGTGATAGATACGCCCTTGTTATGATTACAAACGAGTAAAATTTAAGAGAAGAACTAGCCTATTTCAGCAGGCTAATTTCTTCGAAAAAGAGACTACTGATGGTGAGTATCACAATCGTTTCTATTTTAACTGATAGTAACTACACTCAAGACTAAAATAAAAGATATCCTGAGCCTCAATATCTGCTAAGAACACTTATTAACTTTGTCCCCTTACCCCACTTCTGGATAGGGAGAAAGTTACAAGTGAAAGACGTGTAAACACGTGCTCAAACATAATACATTATGCAGTGCAGATGCTTTTATAAGTATATTATATCAATGTAAATGTGTATTTTACTTTTTATTATATCAGAATGTATTTGTTTACTTTTAGTAAATTTGCATTTTTTCAAATATTTTATTTTTGACATGCTCGCTCCCCCCTTGTAAGGTTATCACGCCCCCAAGGTGTGTGCGCCCCACAGTTTGAGAAACGCTGGTGTAAACATATGAAATTTCAAAATTTAACGTATACTCGTGCCTCGAACCCCATTCAAGTTTTAATATAAAAGAAAACTGACGTTAATCATACAAAGACAAAATAAGGGAGTAAGATACGTTTAATGAAATACCAAATTCACACCCGATAATATTTCAAAAGTATATCAAATTTTTTGTATTATAAAAAAATATGTTCCAAACTTGATCCAAATGTTTCCCTTCAAATTTGCAGCTCCTGTCAGGGGTCCTGTTTTTCCGGTTCAAGAGCCAACCCTGATGTAATGCTACAAATGTGTGGGGTTACCATTTGGCCTCTTGTTCTGGTCTAGGTTATGTTGTAACAGCTATTATTGTTAAAAATCAACTGTAGCTTTTGTGTTTCGAAATTATTGCAATTGGATGCCTGTCATAGACTGATAGTGGTAATGCCTAGGTCTGTCTTAGGATAAATAAAAATATAAAATTATTTAAATATAAGCTGGGGTTAATTTAATTTTTTTTATCCTTATTGATATTGTTAAACGTAGGGCGCACAATGTTTTCCTGAAACCATTTGTTTAATCACAATAGTGCAGTTCTAATTTGAACTATGAAAAAGTCTAAATAGAAAATGTTCATGTTATGTACTACATTTCAGGCAATTAGTTTGAATATACATTTTTCCAGAGCTGTAGAGAAAAACGAAAGAGAGATTTCTTAAGGTATCCGACTACGTTCAGAGCCGTGATTTTAAAAAAGCGCATAAATGGATAATTTTCATGATATTTAATGTCACTTAGATTAAATACATGCATGAAGTTGTTTTAAGGACACTTTGAAAAAACAAATTATTTAAGTACAATATTTCGGCAAAAAATTAACTTAGAATAACCTTTTCTCAAAATTTTTTTTTTGTGAAAAATGCTTCTATTATGATAATATTTTGCCTATGTATAGCTCAGACCTCTGTATAAAGGCTCAACTACGATTTTTGAAAAATGCATATTATGTTCAGAGTTACAACCCATTGAAATAATTATCGGCGTTTTTTTCTTAAAATTTCACCCCTCTGTTGTCGTAGAACATGGATAAACCCACTTCTAAGTTATATATTTCAAAGATTCTAGTTGCGCCTCTGTAAAGACGACTGAGCTATATACAGGCAAAGTATTATTATAATAGAAGCATTTTTCCCAAAAGAAGAATATTTTGAAAATGGGCCATTCTATGTTCATTTTTTGTCAAAATATTGTACTTAAATATTTTTTTATTGTAATACTATTCTTAAAACAATTTTATATACATTTTCTAATCTAAGTGACACTAAATTTCAAATATTATCCGTTTATACGCTTTTGAAAAATCACGGTTCCGAAAGTAGCGGGATATCTTAACTTTCGTTTCATGTCATATGATACCCACGGATCCTATTATCTCACATTTGAAAATAGTAAAATATGGTTTTGATAAGCATTTACGTATATCTTGAAAAATTGCACTTTTGATCAAGTAATACTTTTTTCCTAATTATTAATTCAAAAATATTTCGTTTCACAAAACAAGTAAATAAAAATTGTTTTAACTATTTACACGGAAAAAATATTTAAATATTTTATGCATTTAATTATGCCTTAAAGGTAGTAATAATTAAATTATTACCCATCATTTTAATTAATATTACTTGTTTCCAACGATAAAAGTTAATTAGTTGATCAAGTAAGGTAGGTCAGAAGTCAAACTGCCCTTGCCATCCAAGAATAAGTGTGTTGCTAGTACCAACCCTTACAAATTACCTTTAAACGGGCCTTAAAGTCGCTCAGAATAAACATTAATACGTAATTTATTTAGTTTTTTAAACGTAAAACAAATGAAAGTAATAAAAAAAAAGCTGAACAATGAGTTATCTCTTGGAATTTTATAGAAAAAGGCACGGAATTCTTCCCATAGAATTATTTGTCATTATTAGGTATTTGTTGAAATATACTTACAGAATAACATAAACAAATTCAGAATAATACTTTATTACACTGCACAATAAATTGAAATAAGTAATCAGAATACATCCTGCAAATATTTTATCACTGGCGCCGATTGATTTAGCAATTATTTTTACCTTAACAATGACTTTCATGTATTTGCGTTGGACATATGTTTTATTTCCACATTCTGCATAAATGATATAGATAATTTTATAAAATACAACAATCATAAATTTTAAAATGGGAAAAACTTTCCCATAGTCGTTAAAGAGTTAAGAGTCTTGAATAAGTGTTTGAAGGGATGGTGGACCATTAAAACTTTTTTCTTAAATTGTCTTAATCAGCTGAAATGTACTCAATATAGTAAATTATTATTATATTCTCTAATTTAAATATATATTTAAAAAAAACTGTTATAAAATGATTTTTTTTAAAAAATTAAATTTTTAAAATTGTTTTTAAAAATGTTCCTTCCTCATTAGTTTTTAAGATATGTACACAATACAAAGATAGACAACAACAAAATATATCTGTACATGGATTTTAAATTCAGAATAAAATTTGATGAAAATAAAAGAATACATTTTCTATATTATATGGAATATTTCACCAATTATCACACATTCAAGGTATTCAAAACAACACAAAATATGATCCGTTAAATTCTTTAGAAAACAAATGCACAAATTTGTGAATCATATCATCTTTCATAAGTTGTGAAAATTTCAAAGAGATATGACATAACTTGAAACGCAAGAAGTATTTTACGTAACAAGAAAAAGGGAAAATTGATGAACTAAGAAATATGCATTTTAAGCATTTATTTGAGTAAAATAAAAAAAAATAATTCAGTAATTATAAAATAAAATGACAAAATCATCTGACAGAACTATTATATGAATTATAAGGAACATTATTAGTATAAAATATAAAAATCACAATTTTGACCAAAATTTGACATTTTGAAGTCCACCACCTTCTTGAAAACAAAACTGCGATTCCCCATAACCCATGTCTTCCTAGACTTTTGAGACAGAGGTTAACAACTTTCACATAAGCCTTACACATCCTACGCCCTCTTTTTATATCCTATAACCCAATGCTTTTCAAACTTTCACTATTTGTAACCCAATATTCAATCATAATTTTCATCGTCATTCTAGCATACAATAACTATTTATTGAATTCAATAATGCTGTACTTAAACGCTGAAGCTACAATCCGAATTTAAATTCTTAAGTGACACCGTTGTATATAAACGTCTCACTCAGCCACAGCGTTAATTTCCCCAGACGTATGTATACGTGATTCCGAAATATGATCTTTTCTGTGGCACTGCTAATCTTACTCTGAAGGTTTTGAAATACAATAAAATGATCTTGAAAGTGTTTCTGGAGGATTTACTAATTTCAGAGGATTTTCTAATTTATTCCTTTCCCCTCAATACATCACATGCGCGTGCCTACGAGAAAAACGGTGGCATTTGGGAGCAAATTGCGTAACTTTTAATCTGCAGTTAAGGGAATAATTATAAACTGTACAAATTAACAACATAAGAGTTAATTTTTGTATATAATTTTATGTATGAAAAGCTCATGGGGCACTGGTAATTATTAAATATGTTCTTAATTTATTATTGTTAAATTAATTTTAAAATATTTGGTGCAATTCTGATATATTTATAAGTGTATTATAAACTGCTGGACAATTGCTAAGGACGGATCACAAATTGCTATGTAGCATAACATTAAGCGAGAGATGAGGGCCTAGTAGGATAAAATATAGTTGTCACACTGTTCAGACATTAGAATAAAGGATATTTACTGTTCTGGAAAGTACAAAAGCTGTGAACACATCTGAAAGAAAAAAAAATGTTCATTTGATCTGCGTACGGAGAAATGGAACAATGCATCTAAAAGTCAGCAGGCACCTCAAAGAAAGGTATCAGTACGGGATATGTCCACCGTGGAGTGTGATGCAACATTCCACACGTCGTACCATACTTTGCACAACATTATCCAGCAGCTGTTGAGGCAATTTATCCCATTCCTCTGTGAGTGCACGGATGAGGGTGTTCTTGTTTGTGGGAGGATAGTTTCTACCTACAACTTGCCTCCTCAAAGCATCCCACACATTTTCAATGGGATTTAGATCTGGAGAACGCGCTGGCCATACGAGACGCTGAATACCCTTGTTGTCTAGACAATCCTGAACAGCGAGTGTTCGATGACATGTTGCGTTGTCGTCCATAAAAATAAATTTATCACCGACAGCACCACGGAAAAGACGAACATGAGGAAGTAGAACTTCCTCAATTTATCGTTGGCCCGTCATAGTCCCATTCGCAACCACATGTAGGCGCGTGCGGCCATTGATCATGATGCCGACCCACACCATCATACTGCATGTCGGATATCGGTCTTTTTCCTGGATATTTTCTGGACGATAAGCAGTACCACTCTCGCGCCAGATCAGTTGGCGTCTACAATCCGATGACAGACTGAACCTACTCTCATCTGAGAATAGTACGCATGCCCAGTCCTGTTCAGTCC
This sequence comes from Trichonephila clavipes, assembly GCA_019973935.1. Taxonomy (NCBI): domain Eukaryota; kingdom Metazoa; phylum Arthropoda; class Arachnida; order Araneae; family Nephilidae; genus Trichonephila; species Trichonephila clavipes. The sequence goes on along the minus strand of BMAU01008215.1, from coordinate 266,571 downwards.
AATTGTGATGCTCACGACACCATTGCAAACGGGCAGTACGGTGCTGTCTGGTCAATGGGACACACACAACAGGTCTGCGTGCGTATAGTCCTCCTCCTTTCAAACGTCTGGCAACAGTTTTTCGGGAGATCTGCTTTCCTGAGGCAACAAGAAACTGATTTGCCACCTGCAGAGCTATGGTGCGCCTGTTCCTTTTTGCTGATAGGAAGATATATCTGTCTTCTTCAGGCGTCGTACTTCTAACATGACCTACCCCGTGCCGTGTACTACACATTCCAGTAGTTTTAAATGACTTTCACAGCCGTGAAACAACGCTGTGAGCGATGTCGAACTCCCTGGCAACATCTGTTATTTTTAGCCCTTCTTCGATCTTTCCAATAATTCGGCCACGCATAAAATCATCTAAGTGATGTCGGGAAGACATGCCAAAAATTTTAAGTTCGTCTATTAAATCTCTCCTGTAAAACTTTGACTTGAAACAACAGCTGTCCACACGCGTCAAAACCTTTAAAGCTCTTATGAACGCTATCACGTGATGAACAGACGTGGAAAAAAAAATTGCATACTCATACTTCTTACTAATATCCCGCACTTATTCTAATTTTCCACATTTTGCTTCCTTTCATTTTGTGGTTGCTATGGATGATAGTGTTATCCGTCCTTAGCAATTGTCCAGCAGTGTATCAGTGTAAGCGTGTATTTTATAATATTTTTATTATTTCAGAATGTATTTTGTTTGATTGCTTTCAGTAAATTGATGATTTTTTAAACTAATTTTTTTTGACTTTTTAATATGTTCGTTCCTCCCTCAGAGAGTTATCACTCCTCTTTAAAAGGGCGTGTCCCACACTTTGAGAAACGCTTGTATAACCAGTAGCATGCTAAACTTAAATCCATGACGCAACTCGTACGACGTAGCAGCCACAAAATTTGTAGTTTAGATACTTTCATGATTTTCCTTGAAATGAATTTAAGAATTGCAATAATGCATCTATTTCGAATCCTGTATTTTAATTTAAAAGGAAGCACTAAGAATGAGTTCTTAAAAAATCAGAATTTTTGTTCACTTGACAAGTTTTCATCGTTTAACTGACACCAATCTGCATCTTTATGAAGAGAAAGGGTTCCACAGCGCCTTAATTGGTACCTAAGTTAGTCCTCATTCAATCTAAATTGGCAAGCTATTTAGAAACCAATTTGACTTCAAAGAGAAGCTGCAGTAGCACTGAGCTCCGTAGCACTGTGTTTATTCCCCCAAGATCACTACAGTTGCTAAGGAATGAATAAATGACTAGAGATCACTCGGAGTGTTTGTTAGGGATCAACTCCAGTTACCAAGGAACAAAATGGAAGTCTCAAGAGACCGAGATCTTGTCTAATTGAAACCTGAAAGGAATATAAATGCTTTCCACATGAAATAATCTCCAAGTGTAGGACTGAAATATCCATTACAATACCGAACATCGACTATTTATCAATAATACAAATACATTTGTAAAATATTAGTGGTATTACTATTTATTGGAAATCTAATGTTTGTGATATAGTTCCCTCTTTTGAATGACGGTATTTTATAATAGTTAACAGGCACTTGGATGAGTGAGTGAGTGTTTATTAACGCCATACAAGGGCTATGTGCTCAATTCATGACGCTCACGTGATAAAGACAAACACGTGTTCTCCATTGAATTCAAAACAGACGTTAAACTAATTGTATTTGTAATTCGATTTGTAAAACTTAGATAAAAGTTCACATTTTAAAACATGTTAAAATGTTATAAAACAATTTCTTCAAAAATATTTTGAAATCAACAAAAAACTTTGTTTTTTATTCATTTGTATGCGATATTATTAATACAATTTTAAAAAGAAAGTTTCTGCAAAGGGAACAAGGTGGCAAAAACAAAAGACATGAACTGATTAGCTGGAAAAATATGACTGTTTTTATCATGTGACTATGACGTCCCATGAATTGAGCCCATTACGTGTTTTTCAATAAATCCAAAAGAAACTATTAGACTTGTACTTGATGTTCTAATTGTAAAATTTATGTACAGCTTCACACACAAATAAGTAAATTGGGTAAAGATGTTCAAAAGTTAGAATTCTTCATAAAAATTTAAAGATTTATAAGAATTAATTCTCATACAATACATGTATTTTTAAATAAAGTCCATTTTGTTTACCTATTACATTATTATTGTTCCCAGATATTTATATACTTCTTAAAAGAAAGTTTTTGTTGAAAATAAACTTAAGCAACAGTGGAGCACATGAACTGATTGGATGGGAACTTCATTTATTATGTTTCAATCACGTCACATGAATTTCGCTTAGTGGTAACGAAGTCAAGTGACAGGGACAACATCTGAGCTAGCACCCTTTAATTCCAAACTATTACACCATCGCAACTAGAAAACTTGGAGACATGACAGATTTACCGTGCGTGAGTCTGTCTACATAGTGGTCTTCAGTAGTACTAGGGCTCCAACTCCTGTCATACCGGTCACAAGCTCGTACTCATGACGACTAGAAGACATTTTAATGTGAATTGTTAGCTTTGTATAATGTCCCGCAAATCTCAATCAGTAAACTCAATCGTTCATTTATTCATCAAACATATTTACCATCATCATACTTGTGCGAATAGTAAAAGTACTATTTTTTAAATTTATCATAATATAGCTTAATCCATATAAGAAAAATTAAATAGCAAGTTACGATTTTTATCGATTTAAGCCTGCACTCAGCGTATCGATATCTTCGCCAACGAAGGTGCAGTTGAATTGCAATTATTATTGATACGAGTGGGTATTAATATATGTTCTAATCTGCCAAATCTCCTCTTTGACTGATAAAGAAAGTTTACTAATAAAACTTCAAATTTAAATTATATATATATGTATATATATATATATATATATAAATAAATATATATATATATCAAATAAATATACATTTCTTTCATTAAGTATTTAAGTATCGATCCTGTAAAGGCAGACTTAACAGAAATTGACTCACGAGAAAAAATACTGATATAACAAAAGACAACATTTCTAAAATTCAAAACAGGAGGAATGAGAGTAGGTGGCCAATATAGAAAAAAAAGTAGAAGGGTTATGTGTTCGAGCTCAACTGAGTGTGAGCCAGAATGTCCATTCTTAGTGAAACAAATACTATTATTGTATATAACAGGTCAATGTGCTTGAGTCCAGGGTTTTTTTTAGATGAAAACAAACCTCACATCAATTTATATTTCAAAACATATTCGATATCTGGGATGGAAATGAATGAATCACCCGACTTACAGTCTTAATTTGTCCTCATGAGACTTTAATCTTCCGTTGTTGAAAACAATACTAGCGAGAAAGCAACAGTAAGGTGCTGCAGATCTCAAGGCAACTTGAAATCCCTGGATATTGTTTTCTAGATGAATGGTTTTTTAAAAGTGATTCCCCAGTTCGTCAAAAAATATGGAAATTGGCGGTGACTATGCGAAAAAATAGATTATAGATAATGTTTTACGATGGCAGCGAGCTTTCCTGCTTGAAACATAGCTTTTCTTTGAAAACAACTAACGGGATTTATTTTACGGTATGATTCTTGTACTAATTCTAGTACTATTAAAAAGAGTCGTCCTTGTATATCAAAAACACTGCAAATATTTCCCGTAACTGGACGTCCAATGGATTTAAAATTAATCTAATTTCTTTTTATCAATCGTGGAAATATAATTCAATTTTTCCCTGTAATTATGGGTTTCAAGCGATGTCACTACGAATACTCAGTTTTCGAAAACTCAAAACATACAATTCCCATCAGTAGTAAAGAAAGAATACTTCGTTAAAAAGACCTTCCCGTTTCCTCTTGTGCATCAACTCAAGCAACGACGCCAGCGCCCTCATTTTTAGTTCGAGTAAGCTCGCTTTCAAAGCGAACAAGAGCGTTGTGAATTGTTAATGTCCCTTAATGAGTGCAGCTCCGCAGCTAGTTGTAATTAATAAAGGCCCAGCTATAGGTCTTTAAAAGGTGCGTTAGTTCCTCCACAATACTCTTGAGGGGAGGGTAAGCAGTCCCCTTTATGTCCGGAAAAGGCAAAATCTTAAGATGGAACTAAAAGATGGCCAATTACCGGACTAAGCGCTACTAACTTCGCAAAGAAGAGGTTGTTCCTTTTTTCAGATGCAGAGTGAGCCAAGTCCTATTCTGAGTTAAGGAGGATAATAAAGTGAAAAATTCGCATTGTTGTTAAACGCTGCAACGAATGCAGGGAATGTGAGTTTTATTTTTAACAATAAAAATAACTTTTTCTAAAAAAAAATAAGATAAAAATCTTCTATGAAAGTTATTTAAAGATCCTTGTGAATCGTTGCAAAAAAGCTGATACTGGAAAGCCAAAAAAAAGCCCCATTTCACAGTAAGTTTTAATAGTTATAACTTTGAGAGATTGATATTTAAATTTATTTTTTAAAAAATATATATATGACAATCAATGTGATAATCAATGTAACAAACAACTGTGTCACTAAACTAATAAATGAAAAGGGCTAATTTTAAAAACAAAATGTATCTAAAGAAATATGTATTTATTATAATTTGTTTCAGGTTTTATGCCTTGGGTTGTGTTCCATTCAATGAGTTCTTTTGTTATACTATTAAATTGTCTGTTAATCTGAAACTTAAGGGGACTTGGCACCCTTTGAGCAAACTTCTTTATTTACGTATTTAAAAATTATATTTTAGCATTTTATACAATGTTTCTATTCAAGAAAATGTTACCAGATGAAAATTTTCATATATTATTCACACAATTTTAAAAATTTTAATTTTTTGAAGAAAATTGGGAACATTTTAAAATTTTACTCCTTTTGTAAAAATTAAATTTTTGACCTGAAATTTTTTTATAATACTCTTATGAATGATCTAAACAATTTTAGGGATCGATTTTAGAAATAACTTCTATCGTTTTCGAGAAAAAAATAAAATGTTGATATACAGGCTAAAAATCAACGAAAAAGCCAACATGTCTTACATTTGATTTTTTTAAAAAAAAAAGCATTCAGTTTATAGCAAAACGGATCCCTAATTTTATTACATGCTTCATTTTCAACACGCAAGAAAAAAATGGAAGTGATTGGTAAATAATTGTCGAAGGAGTAGCATTTTGAATGCACTAAGGTTTCGAAAAACACAAACTGAGAAAACCACTTTAAAGTTTATAAATCCCGAAAAAATAACTATTATAAGCTTAATTAAACTTAAAATACCACTTTAAGATATTACTTATACGTTTTTTTTAAAATAATTGCATTTTCATATTTTTTCAACCCACACATTTTTATAAATGATCAACTTTTAGAGAGTACTAATTGCCCATGAAAATTCAAGAAAAATGTTAAAAAAAATTTTCTTTCTGTCACGACAGAAATTTTAGCTGTTTTTCTTCTTATAATATTAAAGTATTACATTTGTATGAAAAATATATCAGGAATAAGAACTGAAATTATAAAAAATTATTAATATAAAATGCCTTAATTTAAAAATTTTACATGCACACATTTCACAAGGCAGAAAAATTACATTATTGTATTGCCTCGGAAATGTTCTGCTTTTAATACTACACATTCTTTTTTATAGTTATTATTTCTATTTCTAAAATAGATTTTTTTTATCATAAAGCATTTTTTAGCTTTTTATTCTAAAAAGGGGGGTGTGGCTGAATTGCCTAATTTGTTTTCAAATGAAGTTTTAGTCAACTTCTAACTTTCCGACATGCACAAGTGATATATCAATCGAAAGATAATAATGCAAAGAATAAGACTAAATGAAAATAAAAAAAACGATAGGTTTGTGATTTTTAGGGTACCAAGTCCTCTTAAGAGAATACTTAAACAAGATATGATTTAACACACTATCGATAAGAGATAGCGGATACTTGTGGAAATCTGTCTCCAGTCTATTCAAAAAAGACAACGAAGGTTCCCCTAAGAGATCTGATGCGGACACCATTGATTGAAAAACCACCACATACAGAAGTGTTGAGGTGGATTTCCTAAACAACTGTGTTTTGTGTAACTCATACCAGCCTATTAACTGTGATCATTTAAAAAATTATCTTGCAGATGGCCTTCTTTACTGCATACCCACAAAACATATAAATGTAACCGTAACTTTAGTTGTGAGAATATTGTTTAAAAACAATGGGGAGCGCTTGAAAAAATGGGTTAGGACCTAATTCTTGGCATGTGCAAAAAATAAATAAAAACATATGAAATGTAAGCCAATCATCACAGATCTTACCTTATATTAAACTACTCGAATATAATACACTCAGGAACATTGAAAATAGCGACCCAAGAAAGAAGCTAAGTACAATCGCGAAACTTTGCAAATAAGTACAGCGTAATGTGATATGCAAATGATCCAAGTTTTGTGCCAATACGCATGCTCATACACGCCGAGGTAGCGCTACAATCAGGAAGAGGGTGCTATATAAGGCAGCGCAAATTCGAAGATTTATAAACGTGACGATTACCCGCCGATTGTAGGAAGACTTTGGCAAGCGAAACATGCCAGGTAAACGTGCTACAAGACATTTCTCATAGTTAAGCGAGTTTGAGAGAAGCCTGATCATCAGGATGAAAAATGCAAGCTGGTCGACGTACCGTGTTGCTGGCCAGGTGGATCATTCGGAGTGTGTCGTTAGAAATTAATGCGAGCAGTGGACACGAGAAGGTACCCACGCGCGGAAAACCGGGTCTGGCAGCGACCAGGAAGACCACGAAGAGAGAGGATCGAAGGATCGTGCGGCAAGCACTTGTGGACCCCACAGTGACTCGTTCAACGATACAATCAGACGTAGGCGTAGAAATTGTTCCACAAACAATTTCCAGACAACCTTGCTGAAGCAAATCTTAAATCCAAGTGCTTTTTCCGTGCACTCCCTTTAACACCGGAACATCGGTAACTGCGTCTACAGTGGTGCCAAGCCAGATCAATGTGGAATGTCACAGATTTGCGAAATGTTGTGTTTAGTGATGAATCCCGGTTTGTTTGAGGGACAGATGATAACAGTGTACGGGTGTGGAGGCGTCCTGCTGAGTGGTACAATTCCCCCCACAGTGTTCTACGTCACACTGCCCTCACAGCTGATGTAATGATCTGGGGGGCCATAGCTTATGATAGCCGGTAAACTTTAATTGTGATGCGTGGAACCTTAATGGGCCACCGTTACGTTGATAATATTCTTCGACTCCATGTAGGATCTTTCCTAAATGGTGTCCCAGGGACAATTTTCCAGCAAGATAATGCTCATCCGCATACAGCAAGAGTTGCTCAAGACTTCCCACGTCATTTTCAGACTCTTCCATGGCCGGCCCGCTTCTACGATTTGTCCCATGTAGTGCACGTGTTGGATCAACTAAAACGGCAGATGCCATCGTGTCACTCTGTACATGATTTAGAGTTGGCCGTTCAGGAATTGTGGGCCCATCTGCCTCAGGACAACTTAAGGTGTCTAATCAACTGAATCCCGGACCGTGTGGCGGCATGTATTGTAGCTGGAGGTGGTCGAACGCGCTATTGAAGTTGCCCAGTATTCGTGTCGTTGCACACCCTTTATTCGTTTAATTGTCTTGTTTTTGAGATCAAGTGAATCTCGCATCTGTGTCATTATGTGTATTAAATTTCATTTCAATCCGATGCTTTCTTTTTGGGGTCGCTATTTTTAATGTTCTTGAGTGTAAATCAGTATCCTAGATAAAAACTAAAACTGTAGATGAACTAATTATCGTGACATAAGTAACTGTGCTAACACAGAAATTGCAACGCATCATTAAAGTAGCTTCACTTATAATTATTTTGGATTTAATAATCTTCATTTTTAACAGTTAATCAAAAGTGATTTTTAATACGTATTATCAAAAATGAATTTTTTAATATAATATAAGAAAAGCTCAGAAATATATTTATAGTTTTGCCTGTGTTTATTCCTATTCAATTTAAATGCATTAGTTCATCTTGCATTGCATGTTTTCAGTTGATGAATTCGACATTTAAACAGGCTACTTCCACTAACTCCACAACGAACACGCTTAACGAGGTGTAGAATAAAAAATCTTTCAGTGAGTCTTTTCGTCTGGATCTGTAAGGTTTTGATCTATAACTAATGCTTAATTTGCTCAAGGCACCTCCTGTCAATCATTCTAAAATAACATTATTTTTCTTTTGTCGAAATGTATTGTTAATTACCTCCAGAGATCGACAGTAATAACAGATTAAGGAAAACAGAATTTATCTTGGCAAGTGGTGGTAGATTACGTCTGCCGTTCTGGCCGCAGGTTTGAGCCCAAGCAGGTGACAGCACGATTTCATTCCGTTCTAACCCAATTTTGAGGACGAGCACCCCTGAAGATGGTATGGGAATCTTCCACCCCTTTTCCCTAGTTACCCACCTCACAAAGGACTTTCAGTTCATTGAATATTTAAAGTGATCCCATGCCGCATAGGCACTATACATTTTTAAAAATGTACATCCCTCTACCGGGATCTAAAACTAGGCCCTTCGACAAAGAAGTCAACGTGACTAACTGCTATCACGTTTGGGCGGCATTTATCAAAATTTTAAAGTAAATAATTTTGATTATTTTTTAATGAAAGTTGTTGAAAAGACCGCATCACTTTGCCAATGAAGTTGAAACAATTTTAATTAAAAATATAATAAACACAGATAGAAAGCAAGCATCAAATTCAAGCTCCTCAGTAAGTTAATAAGCTTAACTTTTCCCTTCTGTTAAATGGTACTTGAACTATTCTGAACTCAACTCAGCGGCGCCAAAGCCCATGGGGGCTGAGGCCTACTGTGCCGGTAGTTTAAGTGACCTTTTAGGCGCTGGGATGCATGTGCAGAATTTTTTTTTGTCGTGTCCTTCCCGAAGGGAAGGAATGTAAGTTGCCAGAGCCCGTGACAGGTTGGACTTTTATTCGATAGATGGCGAAACCACTTATCTCCACCTCCACAATAGGCATGGAACTAGAGGGGGAATATACTCCATCCCCCTGCACCCGTGGTTTCTGCTGCAACCACCCACAAGACTTTCGAGCATGATTTAACTGAGCACTGATTTAACGAGCATGTATTCCGTTTGTACTCAAAGGGTATTTGATGGCATTGGGCATCAACCCAGACCCTCCTGTCTGGAGACCGATGCTCTAAGCATTAGGCTACCTGCGGCCTTTGTATGTTCAGATGTTTCAGTTTAGTGGTCAGTCTGACATGAAACCCCAGTGTCTAGTTCCCAAATAAGCTTGGTACTCATTTATCCACCAACTGAAGTGATGAAAAACTGAATCGACCGTTTCCAGCACGGGATTTGAATCCCGGACCAATGATGTGGAAGCGCGATTCAGTATCATTCAGCCACTGGGCTTATAAATGATATTTGATTAAATTTTAATTTGTAAAGGGTTTTCACAGTTATTCGGCCTGTATTCATTAAAATATCCGTATTGAAATAAAACAGTATCCTACACTATGCTTCTTTATATTTTCCTCCATCCCCATACCTCTTACAACGATTCTGCCGATATCGGAAACAATATCGGAACACCTCTTTTCGGATGGCACATAATTGATTTCTCGTATTTCAAATAATATCTTTCCTAGACTGAAATCCAATCCGTTTTCTTATTCTTTTTTTGTAGTCTCCCTGGAAATCTCCAGACTTTACACAAAACTTAATGTAGTAGTGTTTAAATTCTTATGTCATTTTGTCACAAACGAAAAGCTATTTTGATCATTTTAGTTTAAACTAAAAGCTCGTGAAATATTTACCTAGCTAAATAAAATGTTTAACTATTGTACCATAAATTAAATTCACATTATAGTTATTACACTAGTAGGTAATTCTTTAGAAACAATGCAGTTCAAACATCAATTTCTCTTTCCAGGTGTGTCAAGAATGGTATTGAATTGTCATACACTGAAGAGCCAAAAAAAACTGGTACAGGAATGCATATGCAATAAAAATATATGGAATCAATCAGAGTACGGCGCCGTGATCGGCAAAGCCTATATACGATAACGAGTGTCTGGCACAGTTGTTAGATAGGTTACTACTGCTCTACAATGGTAGGTTATCAAGATTTAAGTGAGTTTGAACGTGGTGTTATAGCACGAGTTATGAAAAAGAGCATCTCTCCGAGGTAGTGATAAAATTTGGATTTTCACGTACGACCGTTTCACGAGTGTACAGTGAATATTGGGAATCCGGTAAAACATAAAATCTACGACATCGCTGTGGCCGGGACCAACGACGAATAATGAGAATCATTAAGCGTGACAGAATTGCAACTCTTCCGCAAATTGCTGCAGATTTTAATGCTGGGCCATCAACAAGTGTCACCGTGCGAATTGTTCAATGACACATCATCGATCTGGGCTTTTGGAGTCGAAGATCACTCATGGACCCTTGTTGACTGCATGACACAAAACATTATGCCTCGCCTGAGCCCGTCAACAACGACATTGGACTGTTGATGCCTAGAAATTTATTGCCTGGTCTGATGAGTCTCGTTTTCAATTGAACCCAGCTGTTGGATGTGTACGGGTATGAAGACAACCTCCTGAATCCATGGGCTCTACATGTCAACAGGGGACTGTACACACTGGTGGAAGCTCTGTGATAGTATGGGGCGTGTGCAGTTGGCGTGATATGTGACCCCTGATACGCCTAGATACGACTCTGACAGGTTACAGGTATGTAAACATCCTGTCTGATCATCAGCACCCATTTATGTCCATTGGGCATACCGACGTACATCTGGAATTTCAACAGGACAATACGACACCCCACATGTCCAGAATTGGTACAGACGGGCTTCAGGAGCACTCTTCTGAGTTTAGACATTTCCGTTGGACACCAAAATCCCCAGACATGAACGTTATTGAACATATCTGAGACGCCTTGCAATATGCTATTAAAAAGTGATCTCCACCCCCTCTTACTGCTACTGATTTTTGGACAGCCGTGCAGAATTAATGGTTGGTGTCAATTACCTCCAACACTACTTCAAACATTAATCGAATACATGGCATGTCGTGTTGTGGCACTTCTGCGTGATCTTTGGAGCCCTACACAATATTAGGTAGGTGTACCAGTTTTTTTTACTCTTCAGTGTATGATATATAGTCTTTCAAATGTAGGACAGGTCCACGCAAAAACAGGAAGGTTATTTTAAACTAAATTGTTATTTATTCTGGTGCTATCCAGTTATTGCAGCAAATTTAATTAATTAGAAACTATTAACACGCATAAAATCCATAGTAGACGACAATTGCACAATATCAAAAACTAAAATATAAAGCAATACAAATTCGTCATCTTAATATAGCATTAAGTCAATGAAAACGAACAGTCTTTTTCCAAGCCTGATTAAATGCTGTTACTTTTCCCCGTTGTCCTTATAAATCATAATTTATAGTACTTCCACGAGGTATATTTTTATCCTGGATATTTCTGGTTTTCCCAAGAACCATCTATTTTTGTCATCAAATTTGTAGAGAATAACATTTGACAACCAAGTTTATTGCAAATTTATTTATTAGTATTAAAAGAATAATCTCCCTTTGGCACATAAACTATTTTTCTGTCTACGGTATCGTTCTGGCAGAGAATCAACAATTGTCCAAAATTTCCGTTATAAGAATTACCTTCATCTTTTTGCATTATTTCAAGAATAACTTCGACAAATCAATGTTAGATGAAAGCAATACAATTGATTAATTCATTGATTGATTGATAAAATACAGATGATAGAGTAGATAGATTGGTAAAACTGAGCGAAGTTATGATATAAGTATTTTATTTCAATTTTTTAAAGTTTTATTTCCATATGAAATCTCTATCAACATTTCACAAAAATTAATAGAGAAATTTGTATAAAAATTTTACTGTGAGTTTCAAATATTATGGGCAATAAAATGAAGTAAAATTTTTGTTGGGTTAAATATTTTTTTACTTATGGATGTTTTCAGAAAATTTATTCTGTAAATGTATGGAAAAATGCTTATTTACATATCGTCGGCCTAATTATCAGACTGCGTAACTTCATCTGTGCAACTGATTTGATATAGAAGTGCAACGCGCCAAGCGCTTTTTGGCACTATTCTTTAATCGCGCCAAAAAGCACTTGGCGCTTTTTTTTTTGTCTACGCCATGCCTCAGTGCAAGCTCCGCTTTTAATATATTCCTTCAATCAGTGTAATCACTATATTTTTTTAATTCATAGTAGAACTAGATTTTGAAGGGAGAGGTGATGGCAAGATTTTAACATAAAATAAATACAACAGAGAGTAATATTAATGTATTACACTTCCAGATATAAATTATTTACACAATGTTCAATTTCATAAGATTGCTGAAAAATATATTTTTTTTTGAATAAGTAAATTTTAATAAGTAAATCTGAAGGTTGTGTGAGTGCCTTAAATAAACAATAATACTAGGAGTTAAGTATAAAAAGTTAAACAATTTTTGTTAATTTTTATTACATATAATTTGATTGTGATAGATTCTGTTGCACTCTGAATAAAAGGTTTTTTGTAAATATATTCTTGATTTTTATTACAAAAATATTACCTGCTATGTTGTAAGCTAAGTAATTAATAAAAAGAATAAAAAGTCCTAAAATTTCAAACTTGCACTCTCAACTCCAAACTAGGTTTTAGTATTCCAGCTAAGAATTTTTGTAAATCTTAAATAAACTGCACAATCCAGTTCCTTGATCATCTTTACGAATAGATTCATAATTGTATTGAAATAATTCCCGCGAAATAGTAATAATAAATAGTTTTTACTTGCTCATGTAAAGTTCATTAAGAAGGAGTTAAATATTCTGATAATTACGCCGACGATATAATAATTATATTATGTTGTAAGTAAAATAATTACATACTATATGTTAAAATTAATAATGAATGTCAATTAATAAGTGCGGATAAATTCCAATATTCCAAAAATTGCGAGTTCCTTCAATGAATTCCATCGAACAAGGAACGTTCAAAACAGCGTTATAAAAAAATAAAATAAAGTGGAAAGGAACGATTTATAGCAATAATTAAAGGCACTACACTCATTCTCTTAAAAAAATATTATCCTGGTTCTCACCAATGATAATAGGAATATACATATTCGAAAATAGCACAAAATACAACAGAAGGCGAAGCGAAAAGGACAAATGCTATAGTAGTTGTTAAATGTTTAAAGCAATTGAATTAAAATCGTCTGAAATTAATAGAGCCGCGAGAAAAAAACAGAAAAATTAACACTAATATACGTTATCTCCATGGCAACCACATTATCGCACGATAAAAATATCAAATTAAACCTTATTATAATATTATCGCCTATCTTGGCTAACATAAACAACAACTTGGCGCCTAGCCCTACTGTATCAAATTAGCATCCCAGATGGAGTTACGTAGTCTGATAATTAGACCAACGATATATTTTCAGTGATAACTAAATTGCATTACATTTTTTTTTTAGATTTTAGTGCATTTCCTTCATTACTCTATACTATAACTTATGGACAAAGAAAAAAAAGATGTGCAGTTACATTTTTGTGTAGAGCGTTAATCATTTGGATTAAATTTCACAAAAAAGTATTAAATTTCCCAATTAAAAAAAACGGATTTAAGTTAAACTATTTTTTTTTATTTCTTGTGCTTTTAACTGACAATATATTTAAAAACCCTTCGAATTATTCAAAAGCCTAATTTTTCAAATATCTTTCTTCGAACTTAGTTAACCCAAGACAGAATTGAAAATATTATTCCGTTATGTTTTGCCCATAAATATTTAAAACACTCTTAAAAATTGATTGCGGATGAAGGAAATCTTAATACCATTTTTAACAATAGTTTTTTTGTATAAATTAAATTTCCCAGTCGTTGGCAGAGGGGTGTAGGTGGTTTGTCACTGACCTTATACAGCTTAATTTGCGGGTTCGATACCGGCTCAAGTCAGAGGATTTTTCACAATGCAGAGAATTGACAGCTTTCATGTCGTAGAATTTTGCAGCTTGTAAAAAAACCCCTACAGTACTTGTTTGGCTTATGTACTCTCTGCAAAATTTAATTCCCGCTACCATTTCGCATCGTTAGAGCTTAGGTGCCTCCCTCTGGGGAGGAAACTGGGCATCAAAATTACCTTTCGGTATTGGTATTCCAACTATATGGTGCAGCACTAAAATGCGATTACAAATCGCGGTGAATGTACTAAGTTGGCGAAGGTAAATACCAATCTGCAGCTCCATTGGAAATAAAAAATAGTTTTCCAGCCTCCCGTTTTTGTGCATTGAGAGATATATTTTTGCGTTTGGCCATGAGAATAATCTCCCTAAATCTCAGAACTTGAAATAATCTTTACTTGTTTGGTTTTATAAGGGACAATCCCCAATTAAAGACCAAAAATGATATAATCAAAACAATAAGAACATTCTTAACTAATCGCGTAACACTTTTCATCTCAACCCACGCACGACCACACTTCCTCCTACACTATAAAAACCCTAATTTATCCTCTTTTTATTATTATAACTACTAAAAAAAGGAATTCTTACCTTTCCACCCGCATTAAACTTTTACAGTCTCCATTTGTAACCGAACCTACAAACTTTCTAGGGAGGGGGGATAAAAGGTAAGGGAGTAAAAGAGTTCCTCTACTTTGGTTCTTAAGTAATGAAAGGAACTTTCTATCATGCCTACTTCGCAAAAACTTTTCTTCGACCTCTTCCACCCCTACCCACCCCCCTTTTTCAGAGAAAAAGGATCCTCCCGGTCTCTATGTCTTCCCCTTAATGGTCCATACCATTGTCCAAATCTAAGGAGCACGTCTCCTTGAGCAGAAAATGAGAATAATTTCTAAAATTGGGGTTTCTCTCTTGCCTCGAGAACATCGGATTATACTCCCTCCCCCCTCATCTCTATCCTTTCCACTAAGGATATTTTTCCGTAATGACGGCTGCAAGGATATCGTTCTGTCCTGAGGAGAGTCGTAATTAGAAGAGGAAGGGGGAAAGAGGGATATTTTTTTAAGAAATCTTTTTTTAAAGGAAAAAAATAAATATAAATGAAATGATACACTTTTTTTTAAGCAATCATTAATAAGGTCAAGTTCTTGATTTTTTGTGTGCGTGTGTTGCCTTCAATGCAATCGAAGTTTAAAGAAAATAAATCCATAAATTTAGCTATTTAGAATAAATTTTCTTTCATACAATATTTCTGGAGAAATGGCCAAATATTAATTTCAACTTGGCATGAAATTGGTTAATTTTACTTTGTGAGAACCCCATGGGTTCCACCCTAGACACTAAGATTGAATTGAGGCAAATAATTACCAGACGCCATTTTTAGAATAACAAATTATATTTATTCAATTGATTCAATTAGCAACCTTCTAAATTCAAATATTAAACAATATGTCTACGTCAAAGAGATTTACATTTAATATTAATTTAAATCACAAAATATGCTATTAATCAACTACTAAGTTCAATATCGAACGGGTTTACCGCAATAAGAGGACCGAGAAATATACGCAACTTGAATTACTAACAATCTTGTTTTCCAAATTTTAAGTATGCAATAGTTTAAATAATTCAAAAGCGTTTATGTATAACGCCCCTTTAAAACCTTGAAACAGCCTAGGAGTCTATTCCCTTCTCTCCACCACACTAAAAACTTTTAACGCATTCCCACTTAAAGAAATATACATGTCTGCAGAATTCAAGTCTGCAGGTTATAATAGTTCCATGGATTTCTCTCACGATGATTGAGTAATTTTTCTCATGTTATGTAGATTGACTCAACTTTATCCCCACGCTTCGCCGGTTATTTCAAGATGTTGTATAATTATTTACTATTTTTATGTTATTGAGAAATATCTAAATCCTAACATTAAGCTACACATTGTATTAAAAATATTCTCATAGTCCTCTCATTTTTTCTTAAAATAAGAAGGGCAGGGCATGAATTTCTAAAACGGAATCATAATTATATTTTACCCTCAGGTGAACCACCTGGCCAGTATGGTGGATATGACCCTCGGAATGTAACCGAGTGGGTTAGGGTTCGAATCCCAAGCAAGGCATGGTTGTATCTTCTTCGGGAAAAGAAGTCAGACTTTCGCATGTAATGGATTCCCGTCTCGAAAGGAAAGCATCGCACCCCTTCTGTTATATGCCGGGATCATCAATCGTAATAAATGTCTAAATTCGTATGTTTGTATTGTATGTTTTTGTTCTTCCACTCTTATTTCATATGTATCCCTGGATAAAAACACACGAAAACAAAGCCCAGGTGAGTCTCCTACAGATTCAATTTCCACAAAACTTGTCCTTAGAGAGGATCTGTATTCTCATAAGAAACAAGCTTCCTAAATTTCAAATCTGTAAGTCTCATAGTGCGAAGCCCAGTGGCTGAGTGGTTAGTGTATCACGCTTCCACACCACAGGTTCGAAGTATAGACCCCTGGAAGGGCAAGGTTGACTCAGTCTTGCCACCTTTCAGTGGATCGATAAAATGAGTACCAAGCTTGCTTGGGAACTTAACACTTAGGGTTTCGCGTCAGACTGACTACCTGATCGGAACTTCTGCTCATGCACCTCAAGGCGCATGGCCGCGTATACTGAGTTGGGCACAATAGGTCTTGACCATTATGAGCTGCCATGCCAATGAGTTAAGTTAAGGTCTCATAGTTCAAAAATGGATTTCTTTTAATCTATGAGCCACTTAAGCTTTATAACACCTCTTCTTGAGAGTTGATTCCTATTAAATCTTTTTGTATTGGATCTCTAACGCATAGTAGAAACATGTTTGCTAAATTTGAATTATGTAGTTTTAGACGTCCTGGAAGATTTCTTCAAACCGTGTTCCTAGCAGATCATTACTCAACAAAAGTAAGATATTTGCCAAAGTTTAAATATGAGGTCTAAATGTTCTGGGTATTTCGTGATGAGTTAGTAAGTGTGTCGTCTTTGTCCTTTATATTTATAGATACAATCATTTAATACGAAACTTCGTGTTTAAGGTATCCGACTACATTCGGAAATGTTATTTTGCAAAAACGTATAAATGTGGATAATTTTTATGATATCTAGTGTCACTTAGATTAGAATGTGTATATAAAATTCTTTCAAGAATATTACTTTAGTAAAAAAAAAATATTTAAATGCTATATTTTGGCAAAAAATTGACTTTAAACTACATATATTAAAAACATTATCTTTTTAAGAAAAATGCTTCTTTAGTAATAATATTTTGCTTATATATAGCTCAGACCTCTGTATAGAGCTGGAACAACGATTTTTGAATTATACATCTTAGAAATGGATTTATCCATATTTTAATACAACATAGTGGGGAAATTTTACGAAAAAAATACCAACAATTGCTTAAATTACATGAAACTCTGAAAACAATGTGAACTTTTCGAAAATTTTATTTCAGGCTCTTTGAAGAAATCTTAGCTTTTTACTAGCAAAATATTATTAATATAGAAGAATTTTTAATAAAAGTTGACTGTGTCTTAAAAATAGGTAATTTAAAGCTCATTTTTTGCCAAAATATTGCATTTAAATAATTTTTTATCGCAGTAATAATCTTAAAACAGTTTTATTCATGTATACTAATGCAAGAGACTCTAAATATCATAAAAAAATATCCATTTATACGATTTTTTTTAAATCTCGGCTTCGAACGTAGTCGGATACCTTAAAAGAATTTCGTATTCAAGGATATTGCAAAAAATAAACATATATTTAACAAAATTAAGTTTATTAGAGTACATTTTATTTACATAGATATGTATATTATTATGTATATAATAAAAATCAGTGAAACAAAGACACGCACAAGAGCTTAATGAAATTGAACACAATATTTTCAAATTCTTTGAAAAGCAAAACATTTCTTGAGTTTTTGGAAAGTTATCTGATATTTTTATACTGGCTTTTTTAACATCAAATTTCAACAAATTATTCAATGCCGTCCATTTTATTATTAATTCCATCATTGGCAAACGAAACTCCCTGATTTTTACTCTCACGGCAAAGTACTCATCACTCAATTCCCAAGCCATCTAATGAGATGTTTTTTGAGGGGCTTGTAGGTGTGGAGGTTGTAAAAAACTTAAATAAACAAAATTGGCTCGTGTCACAGGTTATTCTGGGGTTATTTTCAAGGCAAGTTAAATCCTTTCCATAAAACATGAAACTACCTCTCTTTCATTTCATACCCCTCTTAAATCTTGCCAGCGTAGCTGGTGTTTTCATTAAAAGAAGATGAATAATTTTCGTGTTAAGAGAAATGTGTATTGGAAAACATAGCAGTTTGTCAGAACATTTGTGTTATTTCATGTTAACCTTTATTTCATCTTAAACGTTTTCGCTTTAAACATATTTCACAGTATGAATATGTGTAGAGCGATAATATGGAGTTTATATATATATATATATATATATATATATATATATATATATATATATATACTGGGTAAATTCTGTCTTAAAAATATTGTTAAAATTATAATAATAACATTTATAATATATAATAGAATACGAGATACTTTAAAGGTTTTCAGCATAAATGATTTTTACAATTGTCCTGAAATGCTCTTATAAAATAATTTTTGAAGTATTATTTTGTACTACGTTTTTAAACTCCCATTAGTATATGTTTCAGTAATTTTTCAAGAAAAGCGCCTTGTTTTTACTTTATTAATTTGATTTACAGTGGTAAATAGTTATGTTACTGTAAAAAATAAAATAAGAAAAAAAATTAGCTCAATAAATGTTCGTGGTTTAATTAAATGAAAGCTCAAATAACGCAGCCAAAACAATACATTCTAAACAAAAATTTACTTTTAAAGAGGTACAAATACGAGTCTCTTTCAAAATTAAATTTATCGACTCACACAATAGCACCGAACGTACAAGATACATTCATTAATGAAAATTTACAACATAGCTATGTTGCACCTTTAAAATCTATCTTTTTTTTCCTAAACTTGTAAAACTGCAGGGATAAATTAATTTTACTATTAATTAAAAGAAACGGATACTTCAGCGGTAAACGAGCTTTTGAAAAGCTGGAACAGCAAAACACAAATATTTTCCACTTACGACCGCTCGATCATGATGGGGGAGAGAACGCACAAATTTAAAAATGCAATAAAACTTTTGCATTTTTATACATTCACATCGAAAACGTTCTCAAAACAAAAGCAGAACTAACTCCCTACCCGTGGAAATTCTGTCACCTGGTGGATCCCCCTATGCCTGTACTCACTCTCTAGAAACGATATTTACTTATTTTTTTCCTGGAAAAACGGAAACGGGAGCATAATTGCGAACAAAGCGCGCCTTCCATTTTTCACTGCTTTGGAAATTCCCAAGTTTTAAAACCGTGCAAAAATCCCGAAAAAGAAAATGAAAGAAATTACCCTGAATCCTTCGAGAAAAATGAAAGAAATGCCAGTGTGAGCAACTTCGCGATAATAGGTACTTGGAGAGGAAAAATACACAGTCGTCTTTACGGAATGAAATTTTGTAAAAGAGGAAATTATAGCGTTTTGATTAATGGCTTTGACGTTGCACGAAGTATGAAAAGAAAGGGGTTGTTGAGGTATAAGTGATATTGAAAGACGAGCTAACGACGCGTTTTGGTACACTTAATTACTTGTCCGTGAATAAGAAGATTCTTTTATATATGTTGGTAACATTTATAAAACAGCGATTATTCAGAGGACAATTCAGCTTCAACTTTCAGATAAAGTTGTTTAGAATATTCTATTATACAACACTTGATTCCTCAATATATTTTCCTCGATATATATACACCCAACTCTTTTTTTTAAAACAATTTTGAAGTAACACCATACACCAGTGCTTCTCAAACTTTCAATATTTGCGACCCAATATTCAGTTATAATTTTAATTGCCCCCTGCTCCATAAATAACTATGGTACTGAATGAAATAATACTATACTTTTACGATAAAGCCACATAAAAAATACTACTTTAAACTCTTACCACTGGCGTATATAAATGTCTTGTTCGGCCAAACCATTAACACTTAAATTCCCAATTCTTCAAATTTCCATGAAAAAATTATATCAGCTAGTCTCAAGAAATAATAAAAGGAAAAAAAAAAAATATATAAAAATTAAGCTGTTTTAAATAAAATTTCAGTAATTTTTTTGTTTGTTGCACAAGTGCAACATTGCGCAGTAGTGCTGAAAACTTCTAAACTTTTTTTTATATGAGGATTTTATTATTCATCATAAAATGTTTAAATTTCTTATCTGGTAATTTATTTCCACAATAAACAAGATGAAGCGTACAGTATAATGGATTCTTTTTATAGCAAAAACACAGTTCTTTGAGTCATCAGATATTTTTATAATTGTTGTGATTTCTGGAAAAAATGTACTTCCAACTAGTGACAAAATTAGCATGTATTTCGTTGCAGTAACCTTTTTTTCTCAGATAAGTGATTTGTAGGGAATTAAAATAATATTCAGTCTGTTAAATTAAAATAATTCATATTTTGCAGAAATGCAACAGTGCGAAGTTAAGGGTTAATTGCCCCGGACGTATATATACGTCTTTCCAAAGTACGATCTTTTCTGTGCACTGCCATCCATAAAATTATTCCAAAGGTTTTGGAATGTATTAAAAGGACTTTGATGGGATTGCGAAGGAATTACTTATTTCAGAATTTTTTTTTATTTATTCCTTTTCTCCCCACCCCCCTCGTAATAAACTGCTGGACAATTGCTAAGGACGGATAACGCTATCATCCAAAGCAACCACAAAATAAAAGGAAGCAAAATGTGGAAAGTTAGAATAAGTGCCGGATATCAGTAAGAAGTATGAGTATGCAAATTTTTTTTCCACGTCTGTTCATCACGTGATAGCGTTCATAAGAGCTTTAAAGGTTTGGATGCGCGTGGACAGTTGTTGTTTCAAGTCAAAGTTTTACAGGATAGATTTAATAGACGAACTTAAAATTTTTGGCATGTCTTCCCGAAATCACATAGATGATTCTATGCGTGGCCGAATTATTGGAAAGATCGAAGAAAGGCGAAAAATAACAGATGTTGCCAGGGAGTTTGACATCGCTCACAGTGTTGTTTCACGGCTGTGGAAGTCATTTAAAACTACTGGAATGTGTAGTAGACGGCAGGGGGGAGGTCGTGTTAGAAGTAGGACGCCTGCAGAAGACATATATATCGTCCTATCAACAAAAAGAAACCGGCGCACCACAGCTCAGCAGATGGCAAATCAGTTTCTTGCTGCCTCAGGAAAGCAGATCTGCCGAAAAACTGTTGCCAGACGTTTAAGGGGAGGAGGACTATACGCACTCAGACCTGTTCTGTGTGTCCTATTGACCAGAAAGCACCGTACTGCCTGTTTGCAATAGTGTTGTGAGCATCACAACTGGACTGAACAGGACTGGGCATGCGTACTATTCTCAGATGAGAGTAGGTTCAGTCTGTCATCGGATTGTAGACGCCAACTGATCTGGCGCGAGAGTGGTACTGCTTATCGTCCAGAAAATATCCAGGAAAAGGAGCGATATCCGACATGCAGTATCATGGTGTGGGCCGGCATCATGATCAATGGCCACACGAGCCTACATGTGGTGGCGAATGGGACTATGACGGGCCAACGATACATTGATGAAGTTTTACTTCCTCATGTTCGTCTTTTCCGTGGTGCTGTCGGTGATAAATTTGTTTTTATGGACGACAACGCAACATGTCATAGAACACTCGCTGTTCAGGATTGTCTAGGCAGCGAGGGTAATTAACGTCTCGTATGGCCAGCGCGTTCTCCAGATCTAAACCCCATTGAAAAATGTGTGGGATGCTTTGGGGAGGCAAGTTGCTGGTCGAAACTATCCTCCGACAAACAAGAACACCCTCCTCCGTGCACTCACAGAGGAATGGGATAAATTGCCTCAACAGCTGCTGGATAATGTTGTGCAAAGTATGGTATGACGTGTGGAATGTTGCATCACACTCCACGATGGACATATCCCGTACTGATACCTTTCTTTAAGGTGCCTGCTGACTTTTAGATGCATTGTTCCATTTCTCCGTACGCAGATCAAATGAACATTTTTTTTTCTTTCAGATGTTTCACAGCTTTTGTACTTTCCAGAACAATAAATATTCTTTATTCTAATGTCTGAACAGTGTGGCAACTAAATTTTATCCTACTAGGCCTCATGTCTCGCTTAATGTTATGCTACATAGCAATTTGTGATCCGTCCTTAGCAATTGTCCAGCAGTGTACATTACATAAGGGAGCCTATGTGAAAAACGTTGGCATTTGTTAGCGAATCACATAACTTTTAAATGGCACTTAAGGGATTAATTATAAGCCGTATAAATTAAACATTAGTATTAATTTCTGTATATAATTTTATGGTAATTATTAAACTTGTTCTTAACTTACTATTGTTAAATAACATATACAAAATACATTGTGCGGTACTGATACATTTATAAGTGTATTATATTAGTGTAAATGTGTATTTTATTTTTTATTTTGTAAGACGGTATTTTTTTTTTCAATAAATTAATATTTTTTTAAAAAAATAATCTATTGTTTTCGACTTTTCAATATGCTTGAGCCCCCATGTAGAGTTATTACGCCCCCTTGGCAGAGCAACCCACACTTTAAGAAACACTGCCGTACACGATATGACGGGGCTTTTATCGTGATTTCTACTAATGTCCTCTTGGATTTTCTTTGGGGCCGAAATGGCAATTCTTTCCAACCAACTCAAGAAGAACGTGGTTATGTAAATTAGGAATCATATATATATTGGAAGTTAGCAGTAGAGCGAAGTCTATGTTCGGGTCTCTGTCTATGTGCAGAAGGGATTGATAAGTGGGAAGTGAAGTCGCTAAGTAGAGAGTTAGCTGTAAAGTGATTTGAGATGAAGTTTAAAAGAATCCTAACTCCATGAAATAGCCTAGCCGTGCCAGTACTGACGAACCAAAAGTGGGTTCGAGGTTAAAAGGAACACTGTCGGATTACAGCCACATCAGAACAGATAAAGAACGTAGCTATTTGCATAGGATATAGTAGTAAGCTAATTTACATAAGCTATAAGGAAAAGGCGTATATTAGTGATAGAGGAATTAATCTATAAAGTGAGATTCAGTGGTCAAGTACGCGACTATTTGGTAATACGTGTTTCGTCTTCTTATTCTAGATTATCTTACTTAGATTATTATTGTTGTGTATTGTGTTTAAACTAAGATCTGAATAAACTGATTTTAGAATGAATGATTTGAATGGTTCTTTGTTTTTCCCCCACCGAAAGATAACAAGAACGAAAGTAGCGTAAATAATGTAGAACTGAGGTCTCCATGGGCGGGGGCTTCACAACGAATTAAAAAAAATACAGATATATTTTTTTTACACAAATTTTCTGTTTTAGCACGAACACCTCAAACTTTTGGGGATTCCTGCCCTTTGGATGAGGAATATTTGATGGAATTCAAGACATTTTATGATAATAAAGAAGTCGATTGTGAAGTTCAGGTATTAACAACTGATTTAATTCGCGATGGCTGGAAATTTACTATAAGTACGGAACAAAAATTTCTTACGCATAATCCAAACATGAGCGTGCTTTAAAATGTCAACGTAATCATAAGTTTTGAGTAGCAGGATACCAAGAATTATTTAAGCTTGGGAAACCAAAAGAAAAAAATAATAAGCTACTAATAACAGATTTTTTTAAAGAAAAACAAAACAAAAAACATGACGTTGTTAATAATGTAAGTTCTTTATTTGAAGAAAAATAGAATGCAGTGCTAGACATATATAACACATCTACTAATGATTGCATTTTTAATCCAGTTCGTAATAAACGTGCACGCTTGTTATCATATAGAGATGAATAGTTTTTTTATTAGTTTCATTCCTAATTTCAATTTGAATATTCATATGTTGTATGCACTTATTTAACAGTTAAAATTTATTCTACAATTAAAATTATTTTTGTAAAAAAAAATGAATTGCTCTAGTTTTATTCATATGTAAAATTAATTTTATAATTATTTTTTGCATGGTTTTTACGGAAAATATTTAGAATTTCTTCATTTTGCACAAGTTTTTAAAGTAGTGGAATATATCCCTAAATTTTTTATAAATATAATGTATTTTTTACACGATTTTTCTGCACAGTTTTCAAAGGAACAGACCTAGCGTGTTAAAAAAAGTTTTGGGTTATATAAGTGCCGACTGGTGGTATGCTAGGTGGCTTAGTTGAGTAGTTACTGGCTTTGTACGCCAAGTCGGCGGGTACGCCTTTGCGTCTAAGTCGGTGGATGTTAATGATGTAAAAAACTAACAGCATTCATGTCGTATGATTATGGGGCATGTTAAATATCTTTCGAGTGCCTATTTGGCTTGGGCACTTTTAGCAAAATTAAAAATTCCTGGTAAAGTTTCGTATCGTCAGACATTATGTCTCCCTCTGAGGAGGCAACTGGGTGTCAAAATCACTGGCGGTGATCGGTGTATTACTAATATTGTGCCTTACTAAAAATTGATACCAGCGCCCAATCTGCGCCCAAATATATATGTGAGTGTGAGTGTGTGTGTGTGGGATATGTAATAATTACCTTTTAAAATTTCCTTCGAAGGGATTTCTTTAATTTATGATAGACTTGAACAATGTAAGTCATTGTGTAAGAACAATTATTTTACTTTGCCCGTCTAAAGGGCAATACTGCTTTAATCACAACTTTATCTGCCAAGAAAAAATGTCATGTTGTCGCATTTCAAACTGAGATCGTGCAACATTGTATCAGCCACTGATTCGAACAAATCAACGGATTAAATACGAGCGATCATAAGATTATGGAACATTCCAGCCATTTCCGGAAGGAAAGTGGCTAAAAGATGAAATCTTTGAAATGCAAAAAAGAACGCCTTAGTTCCTTGTCGTAAGTCCTAGTTAGTGTTGCTCTTTTCGCTGTTCTGCTTAATGTGCGTTGTTCAATAAAATGTGGAACTAAAAGAAAAACAAAAAAATATCATCAGTTAACCCTTAACAACGGCCAGCGTTTATATCTGTTTCGCCCAACACCTGCTTTAAGGTATCCGACTACGCACGGAACTAGAATTTTTCAAAAGCGTATAAATGGATAATATTTATGATATTTAGTGTCACTTAGATTATAAAACGTACATAAAATTGTTTTAAGAATATTATTACAATAAAACATTCTTGAAGTACAATATTTTGACAAAAAATGAACATAGAATGACCAATTTTTAAAAAATTCTCTTTTAATGGAAAATGCTTCTATTATTATAATATTTTGCCTGTATGTAGCTCAGACCTTTGCACAGAAGCTGATCTTAAAATTTTTGAAATCTATAACTTAGAAGTGGGTTTATATCCATGTTTTACGACAACAGAAGAAATAAATTTTAAGAAAAACGCCGATAATTATTTCAATTGGTGGTAACTCTGAAAATAATGTGAACTTTTCAAAAATCCTCTATGAGACTCTCTGGAGAAGGCTTTACTTTATCTACGCAAAAAATTGTTATTATAGAAGCATTTTTTATAAAGGGTGTTTTTTTAGAGGTATAAAACTTTAAATTGCAATAAAACAACGATGTATTATTCGATTGACATGATTTTTTTTATTCGAAAGATACTCTTGTGGCATTACATTTTAAATATGATTTCTGGCATATGACTGCCACGGCTGGCTTGGATGTAGTCCAATCTGGACGTCCAATTTTCGATGACTTTTTCCAACATTTGTGGCCGTATATCGGCAATAACACGGCGAATGTTGTCTTCCAAATGGTTAAGCGTTTGTGGATTATCCGCATAGACCAATGACTTTACATAGCCCCACAAAAATAGTCTAGTGGTGTTAAATCACATGATCTTGAGACCAATTCACAGCTCCAAAACGTGAAATTAGGCGGTCACCAAACGTGTCTTTCAATAAATCGATTGTGGCACGAGCTGTGTGAAATGTCGCGCCGTCTTGTTGAAACCACGGCTCCTGGACATCATGATTGTTCAATTCAGGAATGAAAAAGATAGTAATCATGGCTCTATACCGATCACCATTGACTGTAACGTTGTGGCCTTCATCGTTTTTGAAGAAGTACGGACCAATGATTCCACCAGCCCATAAAGCGCACCAGACAGTCAGTTTTTCTGGATGGAACGGTGTTTTGACATACACTTGTGGATTAGCTTCACTCCAAATGCGGCAGTTTTGTTTGTTGACGTAGCCATTCAACCAGAAGTGCGCTTCATCGCTAAACAAAATTCGCTTATGAAAATCGGGAACAACGGCAATCTCGTTTTGGGCCCATTCGACGAATCTACGCCTTGCTTGATGATCGTTTTGATGAATTGCCAAACCAAACTGAGAATAAATCACTTGACAGCTGTTAAATCGGTCGTCATCTTGAAACGTAATGCCAACTTAAACTTCTATACCTGGTAAAAAACACTCTTTAAAAGGAGAACGTTTTGAAAAAAAGGTTATTCTAAGTTAATTTTTTGCCGAAATAATGTATTTAAATAATTTTATTTGTTAAAATGTCCTTAAAAAAATTTATACATGTATTCTAATTTAAGTGACGCTAAATATCATGAAAATTATCCATTTATGCGCTTTTTTAAAATCACTGTTCTGGGCGTATTCGGATATCTTAAGCACCTTGTGCGGATATATCTGTTCTTCCAAAGTACAGTTTTTAGCATTGTGCTGCGTTTAAAACTACTCCAACGGCTTTTGAATACAATAAAATGACATTGGCTGTGTTTGTAAATATATTTATTTCAGAGAAAAATTTGCTTATATGTACCTTTTCTCTCCCCCCACCCCTTACTTAACACACTGCATACGAATGTCTATGTGAGAAACAGTGGCAATGGGGACCTAATTGTGTAACTTGAAAGTGGTATTTAAGGGGTTAATCGACTGTTACAAGACAAAAATAGTCCAGTAAAATTTTTGATCCCAGTGAAATAACTATGTAGTGTTGTCACTGGAATCAAACATGTTTGGAGTATATATATATATATATATATATATATATATAGTTGCAGTCGAGTAATTGAAGAAACATTTTTTGCTTTAGAGTTCTACATTTTATTAACAGAAGCACATATGATTTTGTTCAAACACACACGTTATGGAAAATTATTTGATTCAATTCTGTTTCATAATTCTAAGTGACAAATAAATTTTGCTGCTTTCATATTCATTTTATACTTAAAAATATTGTTATTTCAAACATTTGTAAACTCTGGTAAAATCTTATACTACCCAACACTTTTGAAAAGTAAAACAAATTGTCAGTGGCGTAACGTACGTCACTGCAACACCCACATCGTGCGGTATCCATGATTCTAGGGGCCCAAAGCCCGACTGACTCCAAATAAATGTTTAACGAATTTATAAAATATTGTAGATAAATCCTGACTTTGTAGAGGGGCCCTAATATTCTCCCTCACGTCACTGCAAATTGTGTGAGATGGAAGCACACAACAGCCAATTTTTTTGTCCAATGTGTCAAAAGTAATTCACCAAGTTGATGTTAGATAGAAGCGTGGAATAAAATAGGATACTACTGTAAATGCCAACATTTAATTATGCATTATTAACAAAATGTTTACTCTAAGATTATTCGCAAAAATAAGTTATAAGTTTGACAGCACACATTTTAAAATACATTATTAAAAAATGCGGAGATTTATTTATTTGCGAAGTAAACCATGTTCATCTCTCTCTTTCATCAGCTTTAAAGACGCTTAAACCATCCTCTCACACAATGACGACCTTCACTTTCTTCAACGCATTACTCAACAATCGATGGCAAAACGCAGCAAAACATGTTATTTCTTTTGGCAATCATAAATAATTCAAAATAGTTCTTGCTAAGAAGAATACTTTGCAGTAAATTCGTTACTTATTCAAAATGCTGATATTTTCAGCCCATAACCAAAGACCGTTAATCACGACTAAAGTAGGTTTATGTTTTCAGCCTCGAGTAAAGTACGATTAAACAAGAAGTAAGAGCAGATGTTTTGCAGAAAAAGATTTGTTAATTACTTTTAGAAGGAAATCTATAATTACTTAAACAGTTCTTTTGCTTATCCCCTTTTGCGAATTTATATACTAAGTTTTTTTTTTTTAAAAAGGAGTTTAGAATTTGTTACAAATTTGTGTAGGTTGCCTTTTTTCAATGAGCATAGTTTTATCACGCAATAGAACTTAATGCTTGCATTAAATTTTACTAAAGCATTTGAAATTTAATTTAGAATAATTTTCAGCAGTTATAATTGAATATTCTTTGCGAAAAGGTAACTGGTTCAACTAAATCAATTTAAATTCAAAGTATTAATATCCACTTGCAATGAGAGTTATTTAATGTTTTAAATATTTTAAATGAACTCGTTTTCTACTTCTTTCTTTTGGATTGTGTAGAAATGTTTATGAACACCTGACTGGGACATCTTCTCATGTGCCTCAGTGCCCAAGGTCATGAAAACTGAGATGGGCACAGTAGGCTTTTGTCCGCATGGTCTGTTGCGCCACTGAGTTTAGTTTTAGAAATGTTTATACATATGCACCATTAAAAATTCCTTATTTAAAGTTCGGAATCGTTTGATCCTATTTTAGTTAGTACATACCTTTGTTTATCTCCAACTTGGCGAATTATTGTCTTCATATTGGAAATAAATCCAATAACGCGCGCGCATCTTTTTTTTTTTTTTTGGCAACGTTATTTTCTTAGTCACCAAAGGCGTGAACTATCCTAGAATTTCACCGTTGCAAATCTAATAATTTGTGAAATAGTTATTTACATCTTATTCATTAAATAATAATCAATATTTTTCATTTTAAAGCTACATATTTAGATTGCAATAAAAACTTCGGCAATTGATAAATATGTAAACCTATTTGGTATTTACGCCTTGTAACGACAACCAATTTCTTCAAATCAAAAGACGTTGCGAAATGCCGCAAAAAACAACCAATATTTGAAACCGGTTTCTTGCACGTAGTAACACAATAATAATAACAACGATTGCAGCATTTGGAAAAAAATTTCAATTGGTAGTCGCTTTTGGTTTGGAGAAATCGATCGACAGTATAATACATACGAGTCAAATACTTTAAATTACTATTTTATAGTATGCTTTTAAAAAAATATTTATAAAATTCTCGAAGTGTTGAATTTAAACAAAACATTAATTCTGTGTTTTCTTTTTTTGCGTTGAATATATTTATAAATAATTTTTGGTACAGAGAGGATTATCTTCATAGACATTTCCTACGTTGATATAAGATTGATTTTAAGAAATTGCATATATTTTACTTTCAAAACTGTGTAAACAAACTCGTAGATATTTAAGAGAAGCTAAAGTTAAAGTCATGAATATTAATTATGTTGATCAAATTTTGTGTTCACTATTCGTTATATGCGTGTGTGTCTTTATAATAAGAAATTAAGATCATAAATCTTTCATATATTGCCTTGATATGTAAAACAAACTGCTGTAGTTTTTCCAATGGAATTGATTTTTCAGATTAAATTCCTGCAATATATTTTATAATCAATATTATCGAATATTATTTTACGAATATTCAAAACAGATTAATGATTGATTTCTTGTCATTATTAAACTGATGTACATTGGAAAACATCCTAAAAAAGGCTTGGCAAACAATTCTGAATACTACTTTTTGAAATAAATTCACTTGGAATTATTCGTGGATAATAATTTTTGTCATTTATTGATAAAGTCATGCGTCAAAATTTTAAAATAGAAGTTTACCGTTCGCTATAGATAGATTAAAGTAGATTAGAAGAAAAAAAATATTCTGTTCAAAACATTAATCTCACTTTCTTCTAGATAGATTTATTAAAATAAAAAAAAGAAAGAAAAATAAGAAATTTTAATTTCCAAAGTTCAGAAAAAATTTATCTAAATAAAATGAGAATTTACTAATATTAGCTTGCGTGTTTTTTTTTTATATATTTGAGTATGTGCATTTAAGAAAATGAAAACTTTTTGTGATTATAACTATTACTTCAATCCAAAACTTATACAATACTTTCTTTATAACTATGCTGTTATAAGATATCACGTTTCTATATTACGAAGCTTACAGATCATCCCCATTGCTTGCGAAAAAGTGAATTAAGTTAGTGATAACCTCACTTATATCGACTGTAGAGCACTCACCAAATGCAAACGTATCCGAAAAAGTGAAAAATACTGTTTTTAATAGTTAGGTACTATTGCAACCCTATCGGTGACATTGATGTATTATCTCTCCCATTTTGGCGACATTGAACCAAATCACAGGAATTATAAAAGCGGAGTATACTGAAGGAAATATGGGCATGAAGGCCAAAAATACTAGGTTAGAAATCATAAGTAATTATAAATAAATAATAATAAAAATAAACGGAAAAGAACTATATATATATATATATACATACATATAATTTGTATTGTTTAGTTTTATTATTTTTATTTTACTAGTATCTTTAATTTTATATATTATATTTTATTATTATTATATATAGCAATATTTATAATATAACAATTTTTTTTAATAATATTATTATTTTATTTAAGAATGTGGTACATTTTAGTATTTGATCTTTCCATATCAACGCATTAGGCTTAAAATGGTGGCAATTGGAGAAATATGAAACAAGGCACGTGGTTACCAATTCAACGCTAACGACTATTTGAAATCGGGTTTGCAATTTTGGCGAGCTCTCTTAAAAGTTGGTAGGGTTGCGATAGTTCACAAGTACCAAATTTTCTAAAATCATTTAAAAAAATTCCTCAAAATAAGTTGTATTTCTAATACTCTTTTGAAACACTGCAATGATGGGTGTTGTAATGGATACATTGAGGATTGAAACAATACAAGTGAAAAAAAATATGGCTCACCAGATATTCCTTCATATGTCCACCATTCCTCCCAGCTTCCGTCTGTCCCTGAAAAAGAAATACGTTAATTACTTTAAACGTTGACGGCCAGTTTAAAAATATACATCACGTTTTTCACAAGTACCATAATTTTTTAAAAAGTTTATTCGACATAATTGCTAGTTGTAGGATTGCATTTTAATTCTAATTCTAATGAAAAAACAATCAATGTCTGCCACATTGGTTATAAAGGTATCCATTTTGGAGTGAAATTCTCACAGGAATAGCCAAAAATTAAGCAACATAACTTTCAAAGAACGAAACTATTTATAAAAGTTATATTTACTTCACTCAAAAAATGGAAAATATTGTTTTGTAGTAATAACACACACACTTTTCTTTATTAAAGCAACTTTACGAAACTTTTTTTATAGAACTTTAATGAAATTTCGATTGTAAATTATTTGACATAAGTAACATAACGTCATGTAACATAAAACTTAAATGAAATATGATTAATTTCATGATATATTTTCTGCAACCACTTTGAAACTAAATGTTTGCATGTTATCCCGAATGCATGAAGTTAAGACCCGATGTGCACAATAAAACAGAAAAATATAAATTATTTTAAAGCTAGAGAATAATAGTAATAAAATCCTTAAAAAAATTAGCAAATGTTAAAAATTTTTTTATCAATAATAACATTTTATTAAATGTTCTAGTTAAACATACATTTATGAATTTGCTTTTTAATGTGACCTTGGATCCTTTTAAATTACAGCTGAAGAAAGACAACTACGCTCATGGTAAGTTGTGAAGAATAATTTTATAGTTTTCACTAATGTATCACTTCAGCGTCAATGGCTTTAAATTATTGCATATATGAATCGATTTTTATAAAATACATATTTGTGGTGGAAATTGTAAAAAAATAATTTCTGATTAAAACATAATAAAATTGATGATCCTTGAAACTTGAATTTTTTCAATGATGCAGGGTATGGTAGAACAAAAACTGTTATCTTCAGTTTTTGATGCTGACGAGGTGAGGGAGCTTGTGAAGTGGGTTATCAATTCAGATCTCGTCCTCATCACTTTACCTTAGCTGACAAGTACGTTACCCAGAACCACCCACGTATTATTTCACAGTTCAACGACTGATAAACAATAACTTAACCCCTACTTTTGGAACTTTGGTTTTTCCATTGAATGATTCTATTCTTTTATAACTAATACAAAGAAAATTTCAGCCGATACACACTTTAACTTCTACTAATAACCAGAAAAGAAAGTTATAATCTAAGAAAGCGTTTTAAAATCACCATCATGTCTAAATTTTAAAGCGTACATTCGACGATTCAATGGGCTGAATTTGGTTGTTCATGTTAAATTACGTTGTTGGTTTCTATAAAATCTCGAGTTAGTGATTGGAGACAATTATGTGCAAATTCAAAAAAATATTCAGTATTAAATTAACAATCATTGGTGAGTCAATAAGTGTTTAAAAACGTCATATTCTAAAGCAACGAGATGCTATTGGCATTGAACCTCGTAATTTGAACCAAGTCAAGTGACGAGGATAATGCTTCAGTAAGTATCCCACTCTCCTTTCTTCATCACTCCAACGTGAAAAAATGTAACCACGATGGGCTTTAAAGTATAACCATAAAAGAAAACTTATAAACACGATAAGTTTTTACTCTGAGTAAAGGGGTATCCCCTTTACTCTGAGGATCAGTCTCTCTTTTATTCTCTTTTCAGTGGCATCAAGGCTCAAACTTGCGACTCGACATCTATGGTCAAAATTTTGTGACCATGACAGCTGCACTACCACTACCACAATCATGGTTGGTATTTCATCTTATTAGTGTAGAAAATTACATTTCGAAAATTCCAAAAAAAAAAAGCTGGTATTTGCAAATCTGTGATAAAAGCCATTACAAATTACAGTGCATTTTTATTACTTTTCGTCTGGTGAACAAGTAGTTGAATTTATGTTATGAATAAATGTGGTTGATACTAATTCATACGAAATATGTACCGATGATGCAACAAAGATCAGACGTTGTCTCTGTCACTCAAAGACATCTGATTGGCCATTTGTCCACCATTTACTTACGTACTTTCTGTGAACAAATCTTAGTCAAAAGTATGTAGAATCTAAAAAGATCCAGGCCTTTCTTTAACCCCAATCACAAAATTCGAACGCAGAAAGCCCCGATCCGTTGTAACTAGGTTGTTTAAGTAGTTAACAATGAAAGTGGTGAAATTCAAATGTATTTAAGAGTTCGGATCCAGATTTTGCCAGAAACGCGTCTCTCGAAATAAAAGAAGAGTTACAACTAAATATAACTACTATATATTATGTGATTCTAAATGTTGTCATGAAGTATTTTAAGCTCATTGATAGTTTATTAACAGCACGAGATTTATGATTGCTGGATCTCATAATTTTTAGCCAAGGTTAAAATTTGTGCTAATTTGCCTCTATGCCATGCCAATTGAAAGATTATAAATGGACATTAAACTTGTTAATTGATGTTATTTGAATTTATGAGACTTTGACCTGTAGAGAGAGAGAGCCAATTTGACAAGAGGCTATTGCTTTTGCAACCTAGTCACTACGGCTTCCGGAAATATTGCAAGAGATGTCCTTTCAAATATAGTCGACATTTATGACTGTCATTTGAAATGAACTCTGCTGTAAAACTTTGATTGCGAAACTGGCTCAACATCCGCTATTTTATGAACTAAACTTCTCGAGAGCCTTAAAATATTCTTTTTTGATGAAAATGGTACTATCACAAGTGTAGTTTACGTTTTCCAACTAGGATTGTAAAAAATGAAGCCTGTTTTGAAATTTTGACTGAGTGTAAGAATATTACAAACCTTAAAATATTATGTAGACCTCCATGAAGTATTACACTTCATTTTAACGAAAATGTAACCCCGTGCATAGTATTCAACCTCCGGCCATGATTAAAAAATATAAGGCCACTTATGGATTTTTCCCCCGAAACTATTTGAAATGAACTTGAAACCTGGAATTATTGTGACTTGAATGTAAATATGCCGGGTAAGTACATTGCAAAATTTTATTAGAATTTTAGGTAGTGTTGTTGTTGTTGTTGTGTTATTCCGTCGATCCATTTCGCCAAATTAAAAAAAAACAGCGCCAACTTAGAAAGTGTAGCCAAATGCTACCATCTTAACTATTGTGTTCGAGTATAGACTAGAACGTTTTGTTTTTTATTGGGTGCCCATCCCGGTATTTGGCGATGCATTTCGATTCGACGAAATAAGTCGACTGTATAATACGTCAGTACTGGATTTAATTAATACCTCACTTTTTTTTCCTACGTATACATTTCAATACACTTATTATTTCCTTGTAGTATGTTTTGCACTATTATATTAGAATGGGTTTAATATCTAGTTAGATAAAATATGTAAAAATATTCGTAAAGAAAGAAAAAAATCTAAACATATTAAGAATAGCATTTTTAAAAAATATTTTGCTGTAAAGTAATTATAGAGGCTCAAACAATTGGGAGTACACATTATATTTATGAAAAAATTAAAATTTGCAATGTAAATAACACATTATCGATAAATGCAAACATGTTTATACTAAATAAATAGTTTAATTTTAAGTAAAAATAAAGAACAATCAACAAAGAATTTCTAAACTGAAAAAATTCAGAAACATTTTAAATAAACATATGCAGATTGTTTGCTTGAAAAATTGAGAATGCACTTATGAAAATTATGTTCAACTATAAATAAATATTTTCTACTTGAATCTAATTTTGTGTACTCTTATCTTAAACCATATAAACGATGATTTTGGTGTCACTAAGTATGTTGGATGAACTTAAAGCCAAACTTTTAACTGGAAAAGTACTCCTCGAGGGGAAACCAGAATTGATGTAAGGAAACTGGTATTAAGATTATTTAAGAAAAAAAGGAAAATGTTATCGTAAAATAGCTAAAATTGTTGGCAGAAGCCATATACTTGAGTCAAGAGAATCATTACAAATTTTAAAATGAGAGATAGGTTGAAAATTAATGTGTAAGAGAAAAATGCAGTCAAACATGTTGTAAAAACTTCTCAAATCATGTGCAGAATCAGTGCTGAAGCTGTGTGAAATGTAATTAGACAAGCTGGATATAAAAGTCGAGTTGTTTCAAAGAAACCATTCATCAGTTAACAAAACCAGAAAAAAAAGTGTTTGTAGTTAGCAAAATCTCACCAGTTGAAGACCAATAACTTTTGGAAGAAAGTTAGATTTAATCATGAAAGTAAATTCAACATTTTTGGCAATTGTACCGTATGGATAAAGCTCAATACCACACTTGGATCCAAAACATTTACGTCATAAAATTAATTTACAGTGGTGGATCTGTCATGGTTTGGGGTTCTACGGCTTTATCTGGGGTTGGAAATTTATTTTTAATAGATGACATTAAAACCATATGGTATACTTGGATATACTTTGGAATAATCTAAAGGTAAGTAAGAAAAATTTGGGTTTAGAGGGAAATTTCATTTTCTAAAAGCCTGTCACGTAACGTCCAAATGTGGTATATTTTTCATTGAAACTATTTGTTACACGCATTATCTCAGTTGCTGATATTAGTGTCATTGAAACACAAAATTAGACACAAAAACTCGCATTTAAAACAAGTGTTAAATGAAAAATAGGGAGGGGGATATCTTCAGATACAACCTAAAGCTTGGTCAAATCGGTACCACGATGTTTAGTGGCCATTATATCAAAGCCGAAAGACATGGAATAACATATTGACACTTTTTGTATGCAAGATATTACAAAAAAATCCATGAGTATATTCTCAATTCTTTGAAATATAATTCTACATAAGTTTATCTAAAATGCTTCTGAAACTTTTAATTTTTTAGAAATTCTTCGTTTTAATTTTTTTTTTTTTACTTTAAATTCAAGCCATTTTCTTTGTGTAAAAATATAAACATGTTTTCATTTATCGGTAATGTGTTATGCACGTGGAAAGTTGAATTTATCAAATAAAAGTAAAGTGTACTATTATTGTCTGAGCCACTTTAAGTACCCACATTTCTTTAATTAGATCAATTAACTGAGTTTTGTTAAAAAACAATCCCTACTGTTTGTATAACACTATTATTCCAGATTAGAGTTAAAAAGTTTAAGAGATTTGATTAAATAGTTTTCTCTTTTTGTTTTACGATACACAATGCCTTCGAATAAAGGAAAACATAGCAGTTAAAAAGTCAATCGAAATTGTTACCATTTCAAAACAGTTCTATCGAATGGAATTTTTTTTCGGATCAAAGTCTGTCTAAAAAGTTCACAGAAGAAAGCAGCCATTTTTAGGAAAGGATTAAACCCTTTGCCGATACGTTGGCATGTTCTAAAAAAGGAATCAGCCTTTCAAGCTTTCTTTTAGCTTCCATCTCAAAATTGAAATTGCTCGACAATTCCTTTTATTTTACTTTATTATTTTTCTTTTCTTTCTTTTTGTTTTTCTTTTGTTTGTATAAACTGTAGTAAAAACTGAACAAAATAAGAAAAAAAAAGTTAAAGTTTACAAGAATGATGAGAATGAAACAGTTCTAGATTAACTGATCACAAAAGTTTTGGATGCAGTGGTGTAAGTCAACAAATTGGAAAAGCTTTGCGAAAAATAAACAATTTCATGTTTGAAGATTTATTTGATTAGATTGAAGCCCCATCCATCTTTAATAGCTACATTTTCCATCAGACATTGGTTTTAATTACGAAAATGATAATGTTATTTAATGAATTTATAATCAAATAGTATTCATTCATGATTGGTTAGAAAAAATTGGCTTGAAATTTAATGTACTTAAATTTTAGCCCTATGCTATTTTCAATCTGGCAATTTTCAACAATTTCTAGCAGTTGCTCGTAAGATGGTTTGTTGACAGCGCTCGTAAAAAAAATTCGCGTTTGATTTCTGGTATGCAGTTAATATTTGGCGACTAATTTCAGACATGTAGTTAATCTTAACTGATTAATCTTTAGCATAATTATATTTAGTTGTATACCACTGCAATGTTCGTAATACATAAATACGAATTTAACCTTTTTAATGCCTATTAAAATAACTGTTTCTTCATTCAAAACTTATTGATGATTTATTATTATGGGTTTTATTCAAAAAATATTTTAATTTTATATTTGCCACATTAACGAAAGTTACTGTAATTTGCAGCGTGTGCATAGAATACGGTGCTATCCTGGCAAAGTTAGCAATTTTTTGACGATCGCAGTTAGTGATCATAAAACTATTGATACATATCAATAGTCGATTGCGGAAATAGCAAAATAAGAAATTGTAAGCATAATATGTAAAATACAAATTTCAACGTATTAAAGAGAAACATTCTAACAAACTAGAAATAAGAAGAACGTCATTTCTAAAGTAATGTTTTTTATGTAATATCAAATCCAAATTCTTAATAAAATGTTTCAACAAAAACAATGTAAATCTAAAAAAAAATTTTTTTTTTTGTCGTAACATCTATTAATTTTAAATAACAAGTAACAATCAAGTATAGAGAACACGTGATTTAATCAGAGTAAGTTTATATTTCATTTTTTGTGGGTTACCCAAACCCACACACAAATGTGAACAATTTGCCTGAACGAAATCGTTATCGCACTATGAAACCTAAAAAATGTGTTAACGTTTTATATTGACCAATTTCAAAAAATGAAAAGACATCTCCAAAGGCTGTCATTGTTGTTATTGCTTAAGGTATCCGACTACGTTCGGAACCGTGATTTTAAAAGAACGCATAAATGAATAATTTTCATGATATTTAGTGTCTCTTGGATTAGAATACACGTATAAAATTGTTTTAAGGACATTTTGACAAAAATAATTATTTAAGCACAATATTTCGGCAAACAATTAACTTATAATAAATTTTTTTCAAGATGTTCTCCTTTTGTGAAAAATGCTTCTATTATAATAATGTTTTGCCAGTATACAGCTCAGACCTCTGTACCGAGGCTCAACTACGATTTTTGAAAAATATACATTATTTTCAGAGTTACAACCAATTGAAATAAGTATCTGCGTTTTTTTTTATAAATTTTCTCTAATAACCTACTTCTAAATTATATATTTAAAAATTCTAGTTGAGCCTCTGTACAAGGGTCTGAGCTATAAACAGGAAAAATTTTATTATAACAGCATTTTTCCCAAAAGGAGAACATTTGAAAAAGGTTATTCTAAGTTAATTTTTTGCCGAAATATTTTATTTAAATAATTTTTTTTTGTCAAAACGCCCTTAAATCAATTTTATACATGTATTCTAATCTAAGTAACACTAAATAACATAAATATTATACATTTATATGCTTTTACAAAATCACGTTTCCGAATTAGTCGGATACCTTAAAGAAAGCGTGGTAAGGTATTGTCTGTATTTCACAGTATTTGGTGAATTGGAATTTTAAGAAATTGGACTTTGATATAAAACGTAAGTATAATAATAACATTGCCAAATCCATACGGCATTTTATTTCATTCTGTAACCAGAAATTTTACCTAAGCAATTTTGAATTCAATATCTATTCCATTCATACGCGTTTTGACCATGATAATTCTTTTGAAAACTTGTGTTTAATTTCTATACAAAGGATGTATGTGTGATAAATTTTCATGTAAAATAACTGTTGATTTGTTTTACTTAAATCAAAGATATATTACCAATGATAAAAACATGGTTTATTTCACGTTAAACAAAATATTTCGCTTCATATTCATGAATATTTTTGAACGTTAAAATTTTGATTACTGTATGAAAAAAACTCGTGCTTTTATAATTATTTTTACTTCATGCTTTCACTATATAAACGAAAATAACGTGTTGTTGTTGTTGTTGTGGCTAATGCCACCTGTCTGACGTAGTCAGAACGAGGCCCACGAAATTCATCGTGGCATGGGCAAGAGGTACGCCTGTCGTTGGCCTTGAGTACCATACAGGTGACAGTGCGATTTAAGCTCAGTGAAACTTCCCCGAAGGGACGATAGATGGCGACACGACCTCTATCTCCACCTCCACAATTTCTGCAAGTGAACTGAAGGGGAGGGAAATATTCTCCAGTTCCTGCGCTAGTGAATAAGCCCACAAGACTACGGACCCACTGATTTAATTACGTACTTTGCACTCGGAGGGTATTTGGTGACATCGAGTATCGAGCCCAGGCCTTCCGGTCTGGAGTCCAATGCTCTAACCACTAGGCTACCCACGGCGCTATAAATAACGTATTATTGCAAAATAATAGCTTTAATATAATTTTTTAATAATATTTACAAAAGCAAGTTATCTTGTTCTAATTGGTTATTTTAAATTACCCTCTCTTGTTTTTGTGTTCATTATGTATATAACATTTTTTATATTTTTATTTATTGGCTCATTTTTGAAAAAATGACTTTTTATTACATTTTACTTGCTTTCGTTGAGTTATTGAAGCGAAATAGATATGTTGGATCATTGATTTCAATAGTTTTTAAT
Source organism: Trichonephila clavipes (assembly GCA_019973935.1). Classification (NCBI taxonomy): domain Eukaryota; kingdom Metazoa; phylum Arthropoda; class Arachnida; order Araneae; family Nephilidae; genus Trichonephila; species Trichonephila clavipes. The sequence continues at coordinate 226,993 of BMAU01008215.1, read as the reverse complement.
TTCATTTCGTTTTCTTTGCTAATTGTTTGAATCGATGAATCTAAATATTCTTACATATGTAAAACAAAGTATATATTTAAAATAAACTAAGTACTTTTATTAACTTATACTTGAAAATACTTAAATGGTGTTACGAATTTATATTGCTTATTCAACCCATTTCAATGAATTCATTATTGGACAATTGTAAAGCTTTACTGTCATTTGAAAAATGTCAATACTACATATAAAAGTCAGCAGTGGGGTTATACCTCCTCCACACCTCTATCCTCAACGACAAATTTTAACTTGATAATTGGCTAGATGGGTACAAATCTCGCCAAGTGAGCACTTATGACAGCGATGTAGTGGTATCTACATGAACCAGTAACAGCCTCCGGACAGGGGGGATCACTTTTGTCTAGTGGTTATGTCACTCGGCGTCGAATCCGTTGGTAGCGGGCTCTAACCTTCGGATATCCTTCATGTTTCTTCAGTGAGTGAGTGTTTATTAAATGACATTAATAAATATCCATTGAAGAAACAAACTTCGTTATTTTGAGCCTCAATCAAGAAAACACAACAGTACCTCAGCTGGCTTCCCAAACTCTGAATTTCCACATGTGGATGGAGGGACTCTGAGCCTCGACATATTTCGCGTGTATCAGCTAATCTACATGACGGGTCTTCAGTGGCAATAGGACTCGAACCCGTGACTCGATAACACCAGCGAAGTGTTTGTTACTATAACCAATATGCGACTGTGGCCGTGTTACTTCAGTGGGACATTAATAAAATATCAAATACGTTTTCCGAGGAAGGAAATTGACACCCAGTCACGATTATCTTGAACCAATTAACGGTATAATTTGGAATGATATATCTGTAGTAGAATTTAATCTAGAACCCGCGTTCTATTTACATATCAGTAACCTTGAATAGCGAATATGGCCGTGGTAACCTAGGGCTCAAGGTAAAGGACTCGAGTATGGTGTGTCATGAGTAAGAGACGGGTACCAGCTCAGTTGTCGTCCCTGTCACTTGGCCAGGGTTCTAAATAAAGAACTCCTTCTCCAAAAGCCCTCGAATAGCTGAATATTCTGAAGTGGCGCAAATCCGGACAGAACCTGCGCTCTATGGATCTGAAGTCGGGTAACATTATCACTAGACAAAAGTGGTCACCTCTGACCAGAAGCTGTTACTGGTTTATGAAAAATCCGACCACTATAGTACTCCCCCACCGGTGAGTCGGTGGATAGGCGAACGAACAATATATTTTTATGGCGAGAGTGTGAGTTGTTGATGTTGTTTCAAGTGGGACTGACGACTTTCTTTGCAGTGTTAATTGTGTCTGACAGCTTTGGTTGCTGCGTCAAGTTTGATCTGAAGACTTTTGATTGCTCTTGAGGCTGGTAGAGGGCACCACGAGAGTTACGCGTAGGTTGCATTTTTTTAGTTCCTTGACAAGGTCACCAATGCGGTGGCACGTATTCGGAGGACAGAACCCGTGACCTATTGATTCGAAGACAAGTAATATGACCACTAGATAAAAGTGATCACTTTTGTCTACAGGCTGTTTCTGGCTTATGAAGATACTGACCATTACAATTCACTCACTCAGTGAGTAGGGTACAGTATAAATACTCGACTATGATTTAAAACAAACGGAGAAATTCAGTATCTTCAAATTTAATTGGAAAAACAACATTCTCTTTAGCACAAACGAAAATAAAATTTTATTAAATATATATATTATATTTAATTATTATAATATATGTTATATTATATTAAATGTATATTATATTCAACTTTTAAAAGTACTTTTTAAATTTTTTTATTGAATTACATTTAATCTCTAACCCACTGCAATCTGCGAATTTGATATTTAATCTAATACTTTTTTTTCTCCCTCAGTCTATGTATTTCAAAAGAAAGGGAAAGTTATTTCGGCTTCTACATAGAATCCGTCAGATGTATTTTATAAACCACTCTTGCACAGAGTCCGTTTGTTTATATAAGAACTTTAAACCAAATTGTGGTAATAAAACGTCTCGAAGCTTCAAAATGAAACAATCGAAAGGTAAATAAGAAAAGTGGAATACTACAAAATTGCAATTCTTTCCCTTAGAAGGTCAAATGGTATCTATTTTTCTTCTATTTGCTACTTCTGCTCAGCAATTTAAATGGGGGAACAAAACCACAATTTATCAAAATTCGTTTTTGTTTCACACTGGAATCAAATCATAAATAAATATTTATTTTATATTTCTTCTCTCAAATAATTCGACGAATTTCATTCAATTCTATCAAGTCGTTCACTGAGATTTTATTTTGATTCGGTATTTAAAAGAAGCTTCTTTTTCTTTATGTCGAAAATCGAATGATTTGAATTTTTTTTCCGTTATTATTTCAAACTCCAGATAATCTAGTTTACAATCAGTAAATGTATGTCACAATTTCGAAGATTAATTTTTATATCGAATTTAAATCGAAATATCGATTATTTTAAGTTTATGAAATTTCTTTTAAAAATTAAATAACGATAAAGCTTAATACAATTATAATTTGAAATGGCATTATAATACAAGTTACATTGCCTTTGGTTTTGAGTACATAATTCCAGCTGCATAAATATGGCAATAACTGAAATGTTACTGTTTAAGATATAGCTTCCTATATGCTCAGTAACAAATGAGTTTATAGTGTACTGCAAATTGCATATTAAGTTGGTTAATTTTCATTTTTATTTAACAATATCAACTGTTTTCTTTTTAAATATGTAGTAGCGAAAATGTTTTTATAGGTATTGTAGTATTATACCATCGAGCAGTTTCGCCAAATGCTGCCATCATTATAGATAGTAAGAAATTTGTACAGGAAAGGTTTTCTAATATTGATTGCATATCGCGACTTTTGGCTACGATTTTGGTTTGTATAAATCGATCAATGGTATACTACGTAAGCATCACTGTATGTTGCCTTCATCTACAGTTGTGGTGCAAACATAGATTTCATTTATTTTATAATTATTGATCAATTTTTTACAAATGTTCTGACTTCTAAGCTTCATTACAGAGAAACAATCCAGTTGAATAAGAAGATGATATGTCAATTACATAAAATATAGCTTTAGATCTTAGTGTGGTCACGGCTGCTTAGTGATCAAGGTAACGGACTCGTGGCCAGCATGTCATGAGTTCGAGCCCTAGTACCGCTGAAAATCCACTGTGTAGGGGAGTGATGCTCGTTAAATCTGTCGAGAGCTCAAACGTACTCCCATTGGTGTGATGTGGTAGTTAGGAGAGGGGCTGCAGCTCAGGTGTCGTCCTCCCCACTTGGTCATAGTTCAAAATTACGAGTTCGGTCACCAAAGGCCTTAGAGTAGCTGAAGAGTACCGACGTAAAAAAAACACTCACTCATTCAAATCTTAGTGTGATCAGGATTTTATTGATTTAATTTACCTATCACACACTGTGAAACAGCATGGATGCTATTGATGGCGGGATTTTAAGCTAAGGTCAAGTGACGCAGACGATAATATAGCTTTTTCCAACTTCCACCTACATCAGGGAAGGACTTAGTAACTTGACAGATTTAACGTGTATCAACTTCTCTAGACAACAGGTTGTTAGTGGTACTAGGTTTCAAACGTGGGATTCGAAAACACCCGGTCAAGAGATTGTGACCAAAACCACACTAGGCTATCATGGACACGGTCGGAAAATAATGGAAGTAGATACCAGCGCTGGTGTTGACAAAAGCACAAAATCCATTGAAAACGATATTTTTGTTTATTTAGTACACACTTGAAACAAAAGTTATATATATAATTTTAATGTTATCCTTACTGCTCTTGCTCCATTACACCCTAGTGGCTAAATAGCCGAGCGGTTATGGAAGCAATTTCATGTATGGATTTGTCCAGTCGCGAATTCCAGTCCTGATGCCAATGAAGACTCGATGCGAAGAGGAACTAATGCACATAAGATCTTTCGTGGCTTTGTTTCCTAACGTAAGCATGATACACATGGGTTGGAGCAGTGATACTCAAGTTACGGGCCGCATGTGGCCAATCTTCATTTCCTAGTAGCCCGGTTAGGCACTATTGTACTAAGAAATTCAATTATTTAAAAACAATTATCTAAAAATTTAGAGGGAAATTCTATGAATCAAGTAATCGAATTTCTCAATTTTCTTTTTTTATATTAGAAAAAAAGCATGTCATGGATGCCATGCGTCATTAATGAAAGCAAAATGAAACTACTAAATAAATTTGTAAAAAGTACATTAAAAAGTACATATAAACTACTCATAAAAGTACATATTTCTTTGTGTACTTTATAGAAACGTTAGTATAGAAGTAAAACACACAAGTAATATAAAAAAAAGTTTCAGTCAATTCCTACTTAGATCAACAAAGAAAAAATGTATTTTAATTAACTTTTTATTAAATAGTTACAAAATTAATATAAATATGTATATACATATGACAGAATCACAATATTAAGTGGTAATTAATTTTTATTTATTATCATTCAAGTACCGCATTATCATCCAAGACATTCGTGTGCATAAAATTTCAGTTCAACTGAATGCTTTAAGATGCGAGAAAAAAACCTTTTAAAGTTTTGACGCAAGTCGCCAAAAGGGTCGCTAAGTCGCCAAAAATGATGCCAACGTGGCAGTATTTGAAATTCTTTAAATAATTAGTTTTAATCAAATAATTTTTATTAATTATAATAAAAAAATTATTAATTATAATAAAATTATTGTATTGTCATCCAAAATAATCATGTACATAAAATTTCATCTCAATTGAGTGCCTTAAAATGCATTTTATTAAAGATTGAAAATTCCACCAAGATAAATAAATAAATAAATATAGAGAGAGCATGAGTCACAATAGTATAGGAATTGAATTAAAGCTAAAATGAATTTTGATTTTTGGATCAATTTTGCTTTGTCTAATGTTTCTTTGGTCCTTGAGTGCCCCCCACCACTCTCATTATCCTCATGTTGTGGGCCACGTGAAATATCTGGCATATGTATGAGACTTGGTGGGGAAAAAAGGTTAACACTGTGTTAGAGAGTGGGTTAGTTGCTCGGGTGTGATCCTCGACAATAAACATAGATTTAAAACTATGAGATCCATCACCAATAGCCCTTGTTTAGCCTCCATGTTCGACGTCGTTAGTAAAAAGTTAATCAATTAATTGTTACACAAAACTAAGCTAGGTGAGCCGCAACGATGTTTGTAGCCGATGAAAATATATCATGGTCACGAGCGTTTAGCCGATGTGTCATGAATTCGAGCGTTAAACCCATTGAAGTCTCGACGTGTAGAATGGCTGATGCACGCTAAATCTTTTGCCGCTTTTAAGTCCTCCCACTGTCATGGTGGGGTAATTTAGATATTTGGCGATGGCAGATAAAGTTTCTCATTATAGTCACTTGAACGTGGTTCAAAAGCCCCCCCCTTCCCCCATTGTCACGGTGTAGTTTCGAGATAAGTGATGCCAGCTCAAAAATCTTCTCCATCATTTAACCGAGGCACAAATCAAAAATTCAAAAAGTGTGATTCTAATAATAAATCAAATGATGCTGTCAATAAATAATCAATCTATTAAACGTAAAATGACAAGCTGGCGGGGCTGCAGAATTGTTCTAAGTTAACTGGCACACTTCCTTTAAGCCAATAGCATCGTAACGCAGCAACAACTTGTAGAACTACTAACGAATTGTACCGGTAAACATCGCAATCGAATTATTTAAATTGGTAATTTATTTACAAAGTAAATTAGTTTAACTAAAACCTGCAGTGATCAAAATTACAAGACAAGCAACACATCAAGAAAGCAGTGAGTGTTGAATCAAAACTGTGTTAAAAATCAAGACAATAGAGGGCATTACCGTCGCGTCATTTGTCTCGGGGGGGAGGGTTCAGGAATGGGTGGTGGTTTGACGGGCATCCGCAAATAGTTAATTAAAACGGAACGAACATTAAACAAATCCCCGACCGAAGAATGTCGCGTCGGGTCTTTTTACGTCTTGATTTAATCCCCGGCATTCTCGTTACGGCATGCCTCTCACCACCACCTTCACCACCGTACACAATGTACGGCGACAAATAAAACATTTGAACATCAGCAACAGCCATCCAATCATTAGGACTTTTAACGAACTTTCTAGCGAGGAGGAAGGAGGGAGCAAGAACTATTTTTAACGCGAGTTAAGTTAATTTCACACACGACGCTTTAATTAATTATGATGACACGGACGCCATTGGTTTTGTGTTGATTTTTCTGTTTTTGTTTTTGGACTATTTAGGAGAAAAGGTTGAGCGTTTTTTTTTTCTACATCACTTTGTACAAGGGAAGACGACGGAGAATTTTGTTGGGAATTTTCCCGTATTCAAGAAGGGCTTCTGTACGCTGACGTTCATTAGCGGCTTAGCATTTGATGGTCCTTTATTGCCTTGGGGTTTGTTCTTTGGCATTCTTTTTGGAGGGAGAAGAGGAAATGATATCGACTTAAGTGTAATTTATGTTCAAATTTTGTGTGTTCGTAAGAAAATTCTTGGCTATTACAAATGAGTGTTCTCTCTATTGTGAAAGATAAACCCATTCATAACACCTCCTTAATTCGATTTTCATTTTCATTTACTAGTAAATTTTTCTGTAGTCTCTTAAAATGAATTAATTGATTATGATTGGTTTTTTGGGTGGAGAGGGGTTGAGAAGGAATCACAGAGATTAAGATAAAGTATTGCTTTGCCTTTAGCCAATTCTTAATACATCTTGTTTGTGCTTTAATATTGGCGAGATAATTGACTGGTTTTACAGTCCGCTTTTCCGTGTAAGCACACTAGGCATGTGTCTAGGGCGCAAAAAGGTTTAAGGGTCCAAAAATTTGGAGGGTGACAAACGAGATAAAAATTAAAATTACGGATCTACTATGAAAAATGCAAATTTAAACAGTTTGATGTGTCTATGCACTCAAAAGAATATTACCGAGGAATTTGATAGCAATGTTGCTATTAATGATTTTGCAATGATCACAGAACAAAGAAAACCTCTTTTGTCGTTCCACAATGACAGTGATTCAACAAAGAACAAAGACGTCTAAAAGTAAAAAATAGTAAAATGATAAGCGTTGGAAAGATGATAATTAACAAATTAAAAACAGTTCATACAATGTTTCCCGTTTCGAAGGGGCATGATCGTAGGGGACGCAAAAGTTATGATTTTGTAACTCTTTGTTGTATCTGGCTTGGGATCCGAACCTGAATTTTCAGGGGGACCTTAATGCTCTTCATTACGCCACTGATGTATACTCTATGCCAGTGTTTCCAAAAAAAGGGGGCGTGATTACCCTCCAAGGGGGTGCGAGCATATTGAAAAGTCGAAAACTAAAGATTATTTAAAAAAAATTATTAATTTAATGAAAGTAAACAAACAAAATACATTGTCACATAATAAAAAAACAAATACACATTTATACTGATATAATACACTAATAAATATGACAATACGGCGGAATGATTTTTATTATTTTCACTGTACTCAGTTAAAAATAAGTTTAATAATTAAATGTGATCCCATGGGGTAATTATACATAAAATTATAGGCAAAAATTAACACTTATCTTGGTAATTTGTATGGTTAATAATTAATCCCTTAAATGTCGATTAAAAACGATGCGATTTGCTCCCCAGTGCCACGGTTTAACACGTAGGCGAGCGTGTGTGATGTATTGGGGGAGGGAGAATAAATTAACCAATTCTCACAAATAAGTAAATCCTTCGCAAATACTGTCGAGGTCCTTTCATTGCATTCCAAAGCCTTCGGAATAATTTTATGGATGGTAGAGCTCAGAAAGGATCGTACTTCGGAAAGACGTATATATACGCTTGGGCCAATCAATGTTTTAGATGAGCGAGATGTTTATATAAGCCGGACACCCTTAATAGGTATAAGTCGTATTGTAGGTTTAGCGTTAAAATATAGTATTTTGAATTCATTACATTGTTGTTGTATGGAAGGAGAGGGCGCGATGAAAATGATGACTGAATATTGGGTCGCAAATATAGAAAGTTTGGGAAGCACTGCTCAATGCTGTAATTCGAAGCGATTTCGTTGATTTATTGTACTAATTTACAAAAAGGTGAGTGGTGGGTCCGCGTTTATGTAAAGTGAACAAGAGTGACCAAAACATTCCACTGTCCTTTCTTTACGGCTGGCAATCCGGAACACAGTGGATCAATAGGAGGTGGATGATGAAAATACTCCAAAACTGACAAAAACAAACAAGAAAGAAAACAGGAGTAAGAGCGTAAGGGAAAATCCTTCCCAAACCAAAACAGGCAAGGCAAGAACTGAAGGGAGTGCCCTGGAAATAGTGTGGGGGAGGCGTAACAATTTGAAGTGCCTAGGGAGGCGGAGATGTTAAAAACGGCCCTTAAAGTACATATGTCTATTTCAAATTTAGTGGTTAAATCAGTGTTTTTGTGTTCATTGTAGTACCCTAATAAAACCATAAACGTGTTTCATAAATTCATATAAGTAGTTAATTAAATTATGTTTATTAAAGCCAGGAACACAACGAGGATAATAATTAAGAATAAAACCCCGTAACTAATCGTATTAGCTTACATATACATACGTATAAAATTGTTTTTAATATACTATACATGGTCTTTCCTCGTGTAACACGGTACTTGTACAACATTGTTTCGATATTTCACGGTAAATTAAATGGGTTTTTTTCTGTGTGGGAAAAGAACTTTTGGGGCTCCTTGAAGCAGAACCTTACCATCTCATTTGCAAGAAAACCAATTATTAACACCTACAATAAAGTAAAAACGTTTGGATTGGGCCAGGAAATATCAATCCTGGACTGCATAAGATAGAAAGAAGGTTGTATTCAGTGACGAAACGTATTTTTTGTGCAAGGGTTTCGACCAAGATTTGTCAGGCTAAGTGGTAAAGAACCCATCAAGGAACAACATCTTATTCAAACAGTTAAGCACCCTCAGAAACAGATTTTTTGGGGTTATTTTATTTCTTGAGGACCTGGCAGCTTAGTACCAGTTGAAAGGATAACGAACTACAAACAATACATTTCTATTATAGAAAGTAAACTTGTATCTATGATGCTCGTGGTGTTGGTATCTTTCAACAAAATTTTACTCTATGCCATGCTTCCAAGCTAACACCGATTTTTTTCAAAAACTGAAAATAACGGTTTTGGAATGTCCTGGTAATTCTTCTGAAATAAGTCGCATCGAAAATTGGTTTAGCATTGTAAAGAGACGTGCGAGTAAAATGGACAGCCAATCAAAGAAAACAATGATTGAGAACGCTATAAAAGTTTGGTTTCGTGATAAGATAAAATATTTGCGTTCTAATTTAGTGGAATTCATACCAAACCGTGTACAGGATCTCAATTAAATTAAAAGAGGACATATTTTGCATTAGATTGCTATTATGTGCATATAAGTTAACTTATACTAATTAAACAGCATTTGTGAACAACTTTGTATGTTTGTTCCAATTAATTATTACAGAACAGTATTTTTATTTATATTTTTTCACCATTTCTGTTAACCCGTGATCACTCACGTGGGGTGTTCTGTACACCCCAGGGATTCTAAAAAGAATGGGCAGAACCACGATTTTTTCTGTAGCTGCCCATTTTAGGTCATTGAACCTTCAGGCCTGATGCAATCACTCTTTCTCGAAAGATTGGAATGTAATGACCTTCAAAAGTTTATCTGGGGGGCTGAGAACTCCCGCGGAAGTTGAGCATATGTATACAGTCTGCTCTGAATGTTTGGAAAAAGATTAAAATATTATTTTTCTACCTTCTATTATTATTTCATTAATTATAAAGTAGATTTTTATTACTGTTAGATACGTTTTACTGGTTTATGAAAATATATAAAATTATGTATTTTAAAATGAAAATTTTATATGTTTAGTTTAAATTAATGTTAACCTCGCATTTGTAGGCAATAAATTAAATAATTTTTTTTGTATAATACAAAAAACATCTTGTACTTTATAAATATGTATAATGACTTACTTTATAAATATGTATAATGACTTACTTTATAAATATGTATAATGACTTACTTTATAAATATGACTACTTTATAAATATGTATAATGACTTAATTTTATTTTCATAATTAATACACGTGTTAAAAGTTTGGGGTGTTCTCTACACCCCACGAGTAACAACGGTAGCAAAAACAGGTGCGAGGGACCACGGGTTAATCACGAAACATCTCAAATTACACTTTGAATTCGTTTGTAGTATACAGCTATGAACAAAGGAGGATTACAAAAGTACCTTAAGAAATATTTAAATTATACCGATATGTGTACTAGCTGCACATAGATTATTGGCAATGAGGCACGAAGTTTTGTAGTGTTAATTGTATGTCCTGTTACGATGATTAACACAATCTAAACTTTCACACCACACTAACTTGTAGACTTTGAAGCCTCGGTAGTTATAATTAGCGAAAACCAAACGATACCAGATAAAATAACGGATAGCATTTTTATGTGCTGTCTTGCATTGTGAAATCATTGGAATACAATACGATTACTAAATAAAAGATGAAAATTTATGAGTGAACTCAAAAAAGTAATTAGAGCTAAGCCTAGATAAAAATATTTCTAAAGATTAACATTAGGAGAGAAGGAATTATAAATAATTGAAAATAATGGACTATAAAAATATATATATATAGCTATATAGATAAAAATATTTATAAAGATTAACATTAGTAAAACAATATAAATATTTTTTTTCCTGTAAACCTTGTTTTATTTCAAAATATGTGTTCTCCTTTTTTGTGTTAACCTTTTCTGTTATCTCTTGTACTTCAGATTTGCATTTAGATATATTAGGGCAATTTGCTAGAACTAAGTGGGACAACGAATTATATAAACTACGAGGTACTGTAAATTGGTATGTGCTGTTGCAAATGCCCATTACCATCAATACAGTAAAGCAATTTGCCAAGATAATCACAGACTGCGGGCGTAAATTTTGTATTTACTTCATCACATACTTAATATCAATAAAAATGTTACAAGGAAGACGAAGAAAAGGTTGATGTGGAAAACATAAGTTTTTCAATAGTAATAAAGGGTTACAACTATTTACTTCTAGTATAATTTCATAAAAGCGAGAAATTTCGAAGATAAAGCTTTGTTAAATGAAGCAGTATTTAGGTTTATACATTTACATTTAAATGTAGTTCAGAAAAAACTTTCTGACCTACATTTAGAGAAATGCAATTTTTTTAAAAATGCTTTCTTATACCAATGTACCATATGTGAAAAAAAAAACTATTTTAATGTCTTATATCGAAAAAGGCTGAGTGGTATCGTATCACGATTCCATGAGACCGGACCGGGGTACAAATTCCGAGCTGGAAAAGGGTGACTCAGCCTTTAATCCCTTCGGAGTGGGTCAATAAATTAGTAACAAGCGTGCTTGCGAACTAAACAGGGGACGTTTTCACGTCAGACTGACCACCCCACCAGAATTTTTGCGCGTGTACCTCAGTACCCAAGATCTCGTAAACTGAGAGGGCCAAGAAGCCCTTGGTCCTTATGGGCTGTTGCTCCACTGAGTTCAGTTTTTAAAATTATCGTTCGAATAATGTTGCCTGGCAGAAAACATGCTGTATTTAATTCATAATAAAACCCATTTAAATAAAACTCTTGTTTATAGATAAAACAAAGGTATAGAACTTTAAATTGCAATAAAACAACGATGTAATATTCGATTGACATGAATTATTTTTTATTCGAAAGATAATCTTGTGGCATTACATTTTAAGTATGATTTCTGGCATAGGACGACTGCCATGGCTGGCTCGGATGTAGTCCAATCTGGACTTCCAATTTTCGATGACTTTTTCCAACATTTGTGGCCGTATATCGGCAATAACACGGCGAATGTTGTCTTTCAAATGGTCAAGCGTTTATGGCTTATCCGCATAGAGACCAATGACTTTACATAGCCCCACAGAAAATAGTCTAGCGGTGTTAAATCACCAGATCTTGGAGGCCTATTCACAGGTCAAAACGTGAAATTAGGCGGTCACCAAACGTGTCTTTCAATAAATCGATTGTGGCACGAGCTTTGCGACATGTTGCGCTGTCTTGTTGGAACCACAGCTCCTGGACATCATGATTGTTCAATTCAGGAAAGAAAAAGTTAGTAATCATGGCTCTATACCGATCACCATTGACTGTAACGTTGCGGCCTTCATCGTTTTTGAAGGAGTGCGGTCCAATGATTCCACCAGCCCATGAAGCGCACCAAACAGTCAGTTTTTCTGGATGTAACGGTGTTTCGACATACACTTGTGGATTAGCTTCACTCCAAATGCGGCAGTTTTGTTTGTTGACGTAGCCATTCAACCAGAAGTGCGCTTCATCTCTAAACGAAATTCGCTTATGAAAATCGGGAACAACGACAATCTCGTTTTGGGCCCATTCGACGAATCTACGCCTTGCTTGATGATCGTTTTGATGCATTGCCAAACCAAACTGAGAATAAATCACTTGGCAGCTGTTAAATCGGTCGCCATCTTGGAAAGTAATGCCAATTTAAACTTCTATACCTGGAAGAAAAACACTCTTTGTATAATTAATTTTACAGTGGAATATTTTTAATTAATTAGCTCTAACTGATTAAATTTCTCAAAGTTGAGTATTTTTTTATGTATATCCCTTAATTTTCAATGCAGTGATCCAAAAATAAAATATTGCATGAAAAAAAAAACTGGAGTAAAATGCGGTTGATGAAGGGTTTAAAAATCAGAATATTTCAATTGTTGAAGCATGGATTTATTTTTTGGTATGAAAACGTTGTTTTGAAATAGTTTTTGTTAAATACAGTGACATTTTTTTATTGAATAAGATCGTCAATTTTTTGGTTATGAAGAAGAAAATACTATGGTATAATTTGAAAATTATGCTTACTTATGGAATACTTTCTAGATTAAAGTATTATATTTTTGTATTTGTTAACTCGGCTACTTTGTAACCATACGTGAACATTTTACTTTAAATTGATTTAAAAAACTTGTAGCTATATTTTTATACAAATGCATTTTATCTGACTTAACTGCTTGGTAAAGAATTATATATAGTAATGACATACAGAATAAAATATGGAATCAAATATTAACTTGTCAGCTAAATTTTATAATGCGATTCAGTAATATTCGTATCAAATTGAATAGTTCTGAAAAGGTCAATTATTTTCTAAATATAATTACAGCAAACCCACAATGAAAGATCTTGGTAAACTTTCTCTTTCTTCTAATATAAAAACTATTAAAATTGAAAAACACCATTTGCGAAGTTTATCTAAATTGTATTACAGCCACACAATCTTAATAAATTTTATTATAATAAACTCTAAATATGTATATTTTTTTTATTTTAGAATATTTACACACACACAAAAATTGTAATTTTGAAGTTATAACGTGAGTAAATTTTTAATATAGTAATTGAAAAATAAAAACTAAAAGTTGAAAATATAAAAAAAATATATATATAATTATTATTTTTGAAAGTTGTATTTTTACTGTTCCCACCTATTTTAGATACTTTTTTTAAAAAACTAATATTTAATATGCATTAAAAAAATATTTTTTCTTCAGAAGTTCTCAGTGACTTATTTGGTAAAATATTTTTCCCCTAAAAAATCGTCTGGAGGTAATATAATTGAAATTAATTTTCAAAAGATCTTGAAATCTTCCACAAGAATTCAAAGCTTGATTATGATTCACAATTAAAACTGTCTTGGATTTAAATGACCGGAAAAAATATACTGATATGCTTTTATTCAGATGAGTATATATATAATCATTCAATTATATTTACGAATCCTGTTTATTGAAAGAATTACATTTTAATCTATCATTTGAATATTTATACTTCTATATTCAAATAAGTAAAATTTATGGCGAATTATATTTGATTTATAATACATATGAACGATAGATAATTTTATTCATGTAAAACTAATAAATTTTAATTACTGACCCATAGTGAAGAAACACCCACTATACAATTTACACGCTATGTAAAAAAATTAGTTTACGAATTAATTATTAGTCATTGATTCTGAAACTGCGTTATGTATGAATGCTACACTGTATTTAAATCTATCGATATAAAGTAATAACGATTAATGTTTTAGTAAAAGATGACTAAGTCCTTTAATATCATTATTAACTTATGAAACTACGTACATTAAATATTTTATATTGCTATAATTAGTTTTATTCAAGTTTATTAGAGAAATATAAAGTAACTGTATTGTACAAATATAAATTAAATACTTTTGTAATATAACATTTTAATCTTATTATAATATTAGAAGGGGAATTACTTCACTACTATATATATATATATATAAATTTAATTACTAGAATAATTTATATAAAACTATGTTATTTCATGTTATTAAAATTGAGATTATAACTTACTACAGTGGTTTTTATTCTTGAAAAAATATTAAAATTTATCGTTTGAAACATTTCCCACGCGATAACAATACTTTAATTACGCTGACTGATTTAAATATAGTAATTAACATAAATTTCCCTCAAATACACGCAATAACTCTCACTCAAACTAGTGAAACATCTATATTACTGTAATAGAATACATTGTTAATATAATAGCTCTCAAATGATTAAAAAGCATTTCGGAAAAAATCTCTGTTATAGTGGAATAATATATCCACATTTAATTAATTGAACATAATACGTGCATTATAAGTCTTATTCTTAGAATCAATTGTAATTTTTCATTCAGTTTTAAGTGCTATATCTTGAGAGATAATTATTTTTGGTAGAATTAATTATTTAAATATAAATACAAATTAATGATATTTCATTCGAGTGAGCTCCGAGCTGTATTTCATCCAATCACAGCACATAGCACTTATATTGAAGTGATTCCATCCAAAGAAATCAGTTAATACTATTATATTATGGGAGCTTAATCACAACTGAATTTAAGCAAAAGTGTTAAACCCCAAAACAAAGCCCCCTTAAAACAAGTCCCCGAAATTATTCCTTCCATTCGACATGTTACCTTGTTTACTGACATCATCAACGTTTAATTAAAGCGAAGGGATATTTGTTCCGTCGGCCCTACACCCTCGTATTTCTTCTGCCCTATCCTCCTAGAACATCCCTGGAAGAAATTCCTCTCTAGAAGGACTTCCCGGGCAACCCCGGATATCTCCACCCCTAGAACTCATCCGGGAGAAAAAAGAAATCCGGCTCCAGAAGTCCGGAACTAAGACTCCTTAAGAAGGAAAGAGTCCGTTAATCAGACGCAATCGCATCATAGCCAGGAAAGGGGTGCTTCGGTCTTTCTTTTTCCTTTTTGTTCTTTTTTCCTCTTTCTCTTTTGCGTTCTATTCCCTCCCCCTTTGGATACCGCTCCAATAATTTGGGCAAACACGCATCCGCAAGGGAGATGGTGGAGTGGGCTGAAGGGGGTGGACGTTGCCATCGGAAAAATCAGACGATTAGAGTAGACAGCAGATGCCATGCACGCTTTACGTCGAGTGGAAATCAGACGATTGGATTAGAGTATTTTGTGTGTGGTATATTTGGGAGAGGCTGTTGTGTTTGGATGTACATTTGGTTTGAGTGTTTACTTTTTCATCAACGAATAATAGAGTAACATTTTATAATATATTAATATTCTCTGATTTAAGTAATTTTCCTTTTACATAATTGAGATAATGTATTTGTATGCGACCATCAAAAGTAGTTAAATTATAGATACTATAACACGAATAAAATGATTTATAAACGGTTTCTTAATACGCATAACTATAGAAATCATTATATCACATATAAAGAAATATTAAGGGTTTACTACAGTATGCCTAGGGCATTTTTTGTATCTACAGTAGCAGTGTGTTTACGGTCGTGGACTTGTGACTAGCTATGTTTCTAGTCCTGGGTTCGTGTTCAGGGTTCTAGTTCTTGTGGTAAAAAAGACTCGTTGTGTGACTAAAAGTTCTCCTATTGGTGTGATGTACTATTTAGAGAGTGAGGAGACTGCAATCTGGTGTCGTCCTCTTTATTCAACCGTGGTTCGGAATAATGAAGTACATTTGACTATTTCCCTTGCTTCTTACGTAATCAAAAGTTAATAAAGTAGCAATTAATCAACCTAGGTCTGTGTAGTAAAAATTGCATGCTTTATAATCATATACAAAATTAATCACTCACTTCAATCTGGATTCTTGTATTGGGCGTAGTGATGAACAATAGGGTGCTACCTTACGTTAAATTGAAGATGATCTTGGAATTCTTATGAAGAACGGTTTGAAAGGAGCATAAACTGAAATGCTTATATTATATGCCATCCTCTTTTCGTCTCCCTGTAACTTAACCTTAGCTACAATTAGCCCATCGTGGTGCTCTAATGCAACATTAAAACAGATAAATAATATATTTTTTAAGTCAATTCCTACTTCATTAGAAAAACGTACTGATGCCATCTGTTGCAGCCAGTTGTAACTTCGACAGACATAACGCTGAATAAATTTAAAATTAAAAAATAAAATTTAATTAACGCTGTTTTTCCAAGTATTAATTAACATAAAGTGTCATCCACTACAAGTTTAAAAAGTGTATTTGAACTTGAATGGGTGAATAGAAAGTATTTTATTAACGATTGAAAATTTGAACATGATGATATATATATTGGGTGAGAGTGTGAACTAATAGTAGGAATTGAGTCGCATAAAGAGCGAATACACCAGCTTGTATTCTATTCTAGTTTATCTGCATGTCAATGTACCAGTTATACCAAGTGACAATTGTAGCCTAATGTCCTTAACTGCTATCCCGAAGCCAGAGTTACTTCTGTAGAGTGTTTTGATGCTGCTCAAGTGTTGTGTAGATGGGTTATTGCACATGTAATCTGTCGATGCTCAAATTCTCTACTTAAGTAACAACTCAGGTTTCATCCTCCTCACTTGATTCAAAAATACGAGATATCTTTCCATTTTTCTGTTGCTCCAAAGTACCATCTTGATTAAAATAAATTCTTCAGTTTCCACTTAAGCCACTTCACATCGAAAGAATGACATTCGTTAAAAATAGGGTGCCTACTCTCATGTAGTCCCTTCTCCTCATTCAACGTCCTCTTGTGGCGGTCACTTGATTAAAAAAATAGTTAAATCTGCCTACTCTCATTGTAGTCCCTTCTCCACGTCAAATATCCGTGTCCTAACAGTGCGACGTTAATATTCAATTAATCAAAAAAAAGTTCAAATTAAACGTACTCGCGAATTCGCTTCGAAATGGAAAGCATATATGTCAGATGATCGCGATATTAATGAGTTATGACTCTATTCTCATTTTCATAAAAATAAAGTTGCACGAAATAACAAACACTTTCATTTCATTAAAAGTCAATACGATTGAATCTATGTTCTTAATCTTGGCATTCTATTTATCCCAAGAATGTCATATACTTAAGAATTAATCATATACCGGCTGATTCAAAATTAGTGCGATCAATTTTAAAAGCATATAACTATGGATGGTAAATTTTTATCAATTTAATTCCAGTTATATTTTAAAAATGAAACATTAAATTTACCAATCTAACTATATTTATTAGTGGAACTAAATTATGGCTCCGAAATTAGATCCTCAAACTCGAAACGAAATTTTAATTCCTTTGAAGGATGTTTGCTCAAATTCTTTTTTAAAAAAAGCATTTAAAAATAAGAAAAGACCAAACTTCGAAAATAAAATTTGGCTGGCAATCAGAAGCTCCAGGAAAGAAATGTGAACGAAAGTAATTCCTTAAGGAAAAGAAAAAAAAAAGATGAAAAAGTTATCGCTGTTGAAAATCTTCTGCCTAAAAGTGCTTCGGCATAGAAACTATAGGTATAGCGATCAACAACTTGCCGTCAGACATAGAAATTGGCTATAAAAAAGTAAATAAACCAGTCTGTCTTCAAATGTCTGTTAAGACCGTAGAAAAAGGACGAAAGTATTCTTGGTCACTATATTTAATGTTACGTACAGGTAGATACAAAGCATGGATAACTTCGGATGAATCACTGTTTCATGTTTCATTCACAACTGGCAAAACAATGATACAACATACTTAACGCAAAAAACATCGAATTGACGCTGTTGTTTTGTAAAATGCAAGTTGGCCGTCAGGTGTTAATGTATGTGTGGAAATGTCCTCTCAAGGCTTAACAAAACCAATTTTCGTAGAGCCAAAGGCTAAAACTGATGCTAATTACTATCAGAATAAAGTTTTGAAACACATGATAAAAAAAGTAAACGTCTTTACCCTCAAAGAAACTTTGTTTTGCACCGTGATTTTGCACCAAGTCATTCTGTAAAATCAATAATAAAATGACAGTAAGATTAAAAAATAAATTTTCTGCACCTGAAAAAAGGGCTACCTCTATCCCCTGAATCAGTTTATTGCAATTTTCTTTTAATTGGGATGCTAAAAAAGCAATTAAAGAGACAAAAAGTAAGAACTATCCCAAGGTTTCAAAAAGCAATCAATGAGGAAGCTGGATAAAAATGCCTCCCAAATGGCCAAAAAGCCTTTTTGGCTCTGCGGAAACGTTTTTGCAAATTGTACAATACCAAAAGAAAATCACATTGAAATTGCCATGTAAATAATTTCACTCGAAAAAAATGATGATGCTTTGAAATTGATCACACTATTTTTGAATCAACCGGTAGTACTTGTTGATTTCCAGTATAGTTTCTATTGCTGTTAATGCCACCTGATTGGCAGTGCCTGTTCGAAATCCCTGAAATTCATCATGTCAAAGGGCTAGATTGTACGTATATAATTAGCCGTAACTTTGAGCACCATATAGGTGAGAGTACAAATTGGCTGGGTTTGACCTCAATTTTGAGCGAGATCTTGGGAAGGAGAGGGTTCAGGGGCATCCCATCTATCTTTCCCTCTGTTCAATTAACCTCACGAGAGGAGATGCGGATCGGTTCAGTCTTCATAATATGTTAGAATTTTTAATTACTTTTTAACGAAATAAATGAAAGAGTTAATATTTTTTTACTGCTTGTTATTTGGAATAATTCAGATTCGTTGACTCTCCCATCGCAAAGAAAAATCTAATTTTTCTCCTGATATTATTTATAGACATTTCGTCGGTATAATTATCAGACTGCGTAACTCCATCTGAGATGCTAAATTGATACAGTAGGGCTAGGCGTCAAGCTGTTGCTTATGTTCTCCAAGATAGGCGATAATATTACAATATGGTTTACTCGGATATTTTTATCTTGCGATATTGTTACCAATTTTGTGTAATGAACGCTTAAAGTAGTGTAAATAATTTATATCTGGAAGTAAAATACAATAATATTACTTTCTGTTGTATTTATTTTGTTAAAACCTTGCCTCCACTTCTCCCTTCGAAATCTAGTTTTATTATGAAGTAAAAAAAACAGTGATTAAACTGATCTAAGGAATGAATTAAAAGCGGAGCGCTCACTGGGACATGGCGTAGACAAAACAAAAGGAAACGCTAGGGCGTCATCTTGGATTTCATATAACCTGACAACAACCGTTGCTTGACGTGATTAAGGAATCGTGCCAAAAAGCACTTGGTGCGTTAGACTTCTATATCAAATGAGTTACATCGGTTGAGTTACGCAGTCTGATAATTAGGTTGACGATATGCATAAATCAATCACTAATTGAAAAAAAATGTATAAATTTCGTGTGCTCCAATGGGCGTAAATATTTAATTTTCATTCTGCTATAGGTACAAAGAATATTTGTGTAATAATTTGAGTTACTTTTCCTTAGATATATACAAAGAGTTAAGCATTATCACAGAAAACTAACACTGCTATTAAATTGAGAATTCGTCTAAAAAATAAAATATTTAGTTAAATTTCATTTTTATTCAGAAAAGGAAAGCAGGAGAAAAAAAGATTTAGGGAACAACTTAAATTATGTACAGCGTGATAAAATAAGCAAATAAAAATAATGTTCAAGGAAAATGTTACATAATGTAAGTAATAAAGATTACTTTAAATGTATTACCAATAAAAAATACTTATATTAAATTAAAAGCGACAAATTGGAAGAAAATAATTTAAATGGAACTTAATGGAAAAAAGGACATTGAAAAAATTTATTGGAAAAAATTGTTAACTTTAATTAACAGATTAAAAACAAAAACAAAAAACATCATAGTATTTTTGTTACTAAAAGGAAAAGAGTTGTTTTCTTCGTAAAATAAGAAAAGCTTTAGTGAAAATATATATATACTTGATAGATAAAATAAAAATAAAATTCTCCTGTAGGTCAAAATAAAATTATATACCTTACTGTTTATTTTGTATTTATTTGTGTGTCGTAATAATTTCCATTGTTTTTAGTTTTATTTTCCTTTATATTGCAATTTACAATTTGTACTGATTATTACTCGAAGTATTACATTTTTAACTTAAGTTTATAGTGATATTTTGTGGTGATAGTTACAATACTTAAGGACGGGGTCACAGGTGTGTTAAATTTCTCTAGGGGTCTGAAAATATAAACAATTTTCAAACAGGTATAATTTCTGTAAATTTAATTTAAATAATTCGAATCTTTTACACATTACTTATAAAGAAATGGGGCTTCAGAAAAGTATAAAATGTTTAAAAATAATCATAATTTTAAAAACTATAAGCATATGAAAACAAGAAATTTTTCTATAAGAAATATTTATTAAGTATTACGTCACGCATGCTATTTTCTAAAAGAGTAGGTTTAATTACTAGAGCTATAAGTTGATTTATAAAGGCAAATGTATTCTTAATACTTTGTAGCTACTTTTATATAAATAGAACAATAACTTACATATTTTAATAAATAAAAAATACATTTTTAAAAAAAATATTTAAAAAATTGCAATATTTTACAAATATTTTGAAATACAAAATATATATAATAATAAAATTAGGTAGGGTTTAAAGAGTATGATGCATTGTATAATTCTATAAAGTTTTATACATCAGAGGCTAATATTTTAGAAAATAGCGTGCGCGCAAAGCAAAAAATACTTAATATTTATTATAGAATTTTCATATGATTATGACTTTTAAAATTATTATTATATTTTAAACATTTTATACTTTTCTGAAGCCCCATTCTATTTTAAATAACACGTAAAATATTCGAATCATTTAGTTTAAATTTGTTGTTGTTGTTGTGGCTAATGCCACCTGTCTGACGTAGTCAGAACGAGGCCCACGAAATTCATCGTGGCATGGGCAAGAGGTACGCCTGTCGTTGGCCTTGAGCACCATACAGGTGACAGTGCGATTTAAGCTCAGTGAAACTTCCCCGAAGGGACGATAGATGGCGACACGACCTCTATCTCCACCTCCACAATTTCAGCAAGTGAACTGAAGGGGAGGGAAATATTCTCCAGTTCCTGCGCTAGTGAATAAGCCCACAAGACTACGGACCCACTGATTTAACGAGCACGTACTCCGTGTGCACTCGGAGGGTATTTGGTGACATCGAGCATCGAATTAAATTTAAAAGAATTATACCCGTTTGAAAATCGTTTATATTTTCAGACCTCCAGTGAAATTTAACACCCCCGAGACCCCTTAAGGACATTTTGTAAATGCTTCTTAAAAGTATCTCGGAAGTTTTTGTAATGCTATAATTATAGATATTGTTGCTTAAAAATCAGAAATATCACGAAATAATGTACAAATGAAAAAAATTTGGAATATTACAATGTGGAACACATTTTCACATTGATTTGCATGCGTCTAATTCAGTGCTAATCTTTTGATTTAAGTATTTTGTAAAAATCGTATGTCCTACAAAAATATAATCAGATCGATAATATATGCATAAAATATCGACTGTTGATTAAACAAATTAATTTTAATATTACTTGACGTAAAAATTCGAAAAATGTATCTAACAATTCTATTTTGTGCGCATTAGTTTTAAATTCAAATAAAACACATCAGTTATGTGCTTGAAATTTGTAGGATGAAAGCTGAACCTAAATAAATGGAACTTAAGCCAATATATTGCAAAGCCAATGTAGGAAAGTTAAAAAATTTCAAGTATTTACTAAGTTTATTTTAAGAAGTGCATAATTATTCTTTTTAGCATCTGCATTTTAAAATGATTTTTGAATTAGTGTCTAAAAAGCAATGAAGTTACTTTTATTAAGGGGACATAGTGCGATTTACACAAAATTTTTTAATTTAATGATTTTCATAATTTTTTTGGTTGCCTTCTTTGTGTATGTGTGATGTAAAACAGATTTTGTGCACACAGTTTTATAAAAGGCTAATCATTTAAATGTTTAAGGGAAAACTTGAAATTTACGGAGTAATTTCAAAATGCTAATCCTACAAAAATTGATGCACATATTTGAAATTTGATTTACAAGTACATTAAACTATTTTCAACAAATGTTGGTATGTGTTTTGGGATAACATGATTAGTATTCGTACAATACTTCTTTGTGTGAATTCGTATTGCCAATTAGTTAAAAAATGAGTAAATTCTAAAAATTCAATTATTTTTTATAAAAACAAGTATTGCGCTTTGACCGAAAAATGCATACCAACTTTTGTTTCTTGTACTATTAGCTGCAAGCGAAAAAAATTTCCAAGTATTAGGTACAATAGAAAAATAGCCTTAGCATATATATTTTAAATAAAGAAAAACTAGTTATTTTATCTTTACGAGATAAGTCAGCTTAAAGTTTTGATTTGCCATTAGAATGCGAATGAAAACAAACGAAAAAGTTATCATAAATCTGCGTTTTTTAAACTTGGAGCTTTCAAATTTTGTGAGTTTGTAGAAAACTATATAAAAAATAGTTTAAGTTAAAAAAATTAAATTTGATTTTTGGACCGATTTTTGTCAATTGAATCGTACTGTGTGTGTGTGTCCCCTTAAGAGAAAAACTTAAAAAATTCTAGATAGTTCTAAAATATACATAAGTTAACAAAATGCATGCCGTCTAATTTTGCCATTTTCCGTGCTTTTTAATTTTTCACTAAAAAGTTAAATGTTTAGTTTTAGCATATTTCTGCTTACCCAAGATTTAGCTGTCTAATTTGACTTGGCTTATCCAAGGTCATTAAGACTTATCTAATATTTCCGATTAACTTCCAAGCAGCTTTGATAGTTTTTAAAACATATCCACCTAAAAGAAGATCAATGATTTTTGAAATATAAATATCAGTCAATATGTGGTGATTCATTTATAATATCCTCATTCATTTATAATATAAATTCAAGTGTCTAAATTCGGTAGTGGGAGTCGCCGCTGGATGGTGTCACCAATGAAATTGATCCCACACTTGGGAGACTTGTCTTGTTTACCAGGACTTATGTACCGAAAGGCAGCCCATTAGAAAAACAAACATATTCTAAATCGATAAGCTTTCTTAAAAAAATTAGGAGTAGTAAAGTTTAAAATAAAATTATTAAGGGTTTTTCTCAATAACCTCTTTTTCAAGCACTTTATTCTGAAATTCTTGCCAAGTTCTTTAGAACATTTCCTAGATTATTTTTAGCAATTGTTACATCATTTCTATCTGGCTATTGATATGCCCTACTTCATACCAGTACCATTTTCCTGAATTAAGGGTTGAAGCCCCCTAAATCCTCCACATTAACTTCCATGCCTCCTTTTCCGGACATAAATTTTGAATCCTCAACTCGTTATGCTGCAAGTAACTTCTGAACTCCCTTATTCTTTTCTTAAATATATGAGACCAATAAATTCTCCCTTAACCCATCATTAAAACCCCTTATGTGCAAGAAATGCCTTATTTTACCCCCTTCTCTCTCCTTTCTGAAGAAAGACATTCCCTTTAATTTCGCTTAGAATTCATTTCCCGTGCTTGATTTAAGGTCTTAATGACTATGCACAGACGATAGTGAGACCCAATTTATGGGAGAGTTTATTCTAAGATCCAGATTTTCCTTTGATTCAACTTTATTTTTAGAAAAATTCTCACATGCAAATGTTGTTTAAATCGTATTGTAAATTACTAATAAATGAAAGGAATAATATTTGCTCATGAAGTTTTTTGTTATGTTTTGCTCAGAAAAAATTTTGATTGTAAAATTTTTGTTTATTATAATATACAACACAAAAAGGGAGAAAATGTTCATTAAAAAAAAGTTGCCGAAAATAAAAAGAAATCTGGTAAGGGCATGACTAATACAAACGAAGACTATTATTGTATTAAACTATTTTGGGAAAAACATGTTCTGAATATTTAGACTTTTTAGTAAAGTTTGAGTAAAAAAAAAAATAACTTTATAATACTCTGGAATTTATAATTAAAAAAAATATGTTTTGTTGTATTTCTTAGAACATTTTGTTTAAGATACTGATTAATAAGGTTATAGATTACATATACAAGGTGCATCAAACCTTTGTTCAAACTTTAAAAATTCCTAAATAGGAAGAAATTCGAAAAAGAATGGCAGTTTTTGCTAGAAAAGTCTTACCAGGTAGTCGGTTTTTTTAACAGCAAAAATACTTCTAGTCATGCTCGCATTATATCAAAAAGAGGCGTATTATCTGTAATAAGCTTCCTGCAGAATGGCACATCTCCATACTAAGCTAATCCAATAGAACGTTTTTTCCTATTGTCTACCTTTGGTGAGGAGACAGAGTGATTGGTCGATGTTGCAAAACCGCCTAACAACAAAACTCCGAACAATGTTCTTGAGGTATGTTAAACAGTTGTTATTGAAATAATAAGTTAATGTAATGCCATTTTTGTTGTCCAGTTTTTCAATTTGTCAGCTCCCTCCACTAGTGATATCTTTAACTAAAAAAGTGTTTGCCACTAAAATACTTCGACTTTCTTGTAATCGTTTTCTGGCAAACATCCTTACGTCATTTCTTCTTATCGTATGAAATATAAAGTTACCACGATTTTTTGGATCACCCTGTATAGTTTATATTTGGTGTAGAATTGTGGCTAAATATGGTAGAATCTTTCATTTGAATTTTAATAATTCATTATATATGCACACATCTGCTATGGTGTGGTAATCTCAATACGGAAACCGCCAGATAAGGTTTCATTCTGATCACTTAACCATAGTTCAAAAACCCTCCCATTGCCATAATGTTGTAGGTTCAAGAGGGATGGAGTGACCACAGTAGCCTATTGATCAGGACGTAATGGGATCATGACTGGCGTATCACTAGTTCGAGCCTAGTACCACTGAACATCCTCCATGCAGAGGAGGTCGATGCTCGTTCAATATGTCGAGATTCGAACATCCTCCCGTTAGTGGGGTGGGGTAGTTAAGAGAAGGGTGTGCCAGATCTGGTGTTGTCTTTGCCCCTTGACCATGGTTCAAATTTACGAATTCGTCGCCAAAAGCTTGCATGTTAATAAAAACACTCACACGCAAACCCCATTTTCAGCAAATCTCCACTAATCCAATGGCACAGGTTTACCAAATTTCAAAGTAATAATTTATTAATTTTGATAATTTAAAAAAAGGAATTTTTATCTGTAACGTACTTTTGATAACTTCCAACATCACAATTTTCAGCAGAATTTTTCTCAACAAAAGAAGCATGGATACAAAATTTCATGCACTATATAGTAGCTCTAATAGCACGGTAGGTATTATATTTCCGGAGATCACTTGATTAGTGGGGATGTCAATCATATTCTCCCTATGTATACTCCTGTTTGTGAAAATTGTAACACCACGAAGGACCTACGCGAGTGAGCTGAAATTTTCAGGAAATGTAAAGTAGGGCATGGTATGCAAATTATTAGAATTGCAGACTGGTAGCGCATGCGTATGCTGAGCAGCGCCCTCTGAAGGGTAGATCGAATCGAATATAAATAGACAGCTGTAGCGAGGCGTGTATTATTATCGGTGGTTATATGCTAGTGTAAACGTTAACTGAATCTTTACTATACCTCGTCGATGAAAGGGAGTGAAATTTGAGCAAATTTCGGTGTTTGAACAGGGCAGAATCGTCGGCCTTCGTGAAGCTGGATTGTCTTATCATGCAGTAGCCGCTTGTGTGCAGCGTAACAGCAGCACAATCATGCGTGTTTCGAAGCAGTGGACGGACGGGGGTCGGACAGTTCGGAAATCCGGAAGTGGACCCCGAAATGTGACGTCAGCTTGCGAAGACAGACGCCTAGTGTGAATGGCTCAGACGGACCGCACAGCTTTTTCTAGACAATTGGCAGCACAGTGGTCAACAGCTACACGTGATTCATTGTGTGCTTCATCAATTCGGAGACGTCTGCTGCAGCGTGGGCTGCGCGCAAGGATTCCTTTATACAGGATTCCTCTCACGCAAAACCATCGCCGCCTGCGACTACACTGGGCCAATGAGCATAGGAGCTGGCGTGCTGATTGGCAGCAGGTCGTCTTTTCTGACAAATCCCGCTTCAATTTGTTTCACCACGATGGCCGAATTCGAGTCAGGCTCTATGCCGGTGAACGGCGCATTCCGGAGTGCATTATCGAACGCCACAGTCGACGAACACCCGGAGTTATGGTCTGGGGTGCCATAGCATATCATGGATGATCACAATTGCTACGAATTGTGGGCAATTTGAACAGTACCCGATACATAAACGAAGTTTTACAGCCCTAAGATATTCCTTTCCTGCAAGGATTGCCAGGGGCTGCATTCCAGCAGGATAATGCACGTCCACATGTCGCCAAGACTGTCAAATCCTATCTTGATTCGCAGCAGGTACAGCTTCTTCCTTGGACTGCGTATTCGCCGGATATGTCACCGATTGAACATGAGTGGGATATCGTTGGGCGGCGTATCGCTCGTGATCTTCGTCCTGTTGCTTCGACAGACGAACTTTGGTTGCGCATACAAACAATATGGAATACTCTTCCGCAGACAGATATTAAAAATTTGTTTAACTCCATGTCGCGTCGTCAGCTCTTATTGCGGCGCGTGGTGGCCACACAAAATACTAATTTCTGTATCTTTTAATTGTTTGTTTGGTTTGAAAATGTAATCATTTATTTGTACCATTACCACTCAACTGTGTATTAAATTTCATTCAACTATGATGCTTCCTTCATGGTGTTGCAATTTTCACAAACAGTAGTTTATATACCTTAAAATCCGGCGTATAAAGTTCACCTATATTTTCGAGCTGCATTTTTTACTATTTGCTGCGTTTACCATGGTACGCACACTCCAGATTTTAAAGAGGAATCCTGAAATACTCGTGTGCAATGCTTATATGTTTTGAAGTCCTTTATTCGTGGTATTTTCTTAAGCTTTGGAAAAAAAAGTATACATGTAGAACTACAACTTTTTATGTTTATAAGAGAAGAGAATGTTATTTCTTTTAAAAGATTTCTTAAGAATTTAAGGTACCGTAAAATCCGGCGTATAACGCGCCCTTTTAGCACAAAAAATAAGATCGAAATTTAAGGGCGCGTATTATACGCCGGATATAAGAATGAGAATTTGAAAAAGAAATGAGCATTATACGCCAGATTTTACGGTAGATAAAAAAGCATACTAAAAAAAAATTACGTAGCACTGCTACTTTAAGATAAGTACTTCTTTCAATAAATTTGCGTCGACTAATAATCCAGTGATAAAGTAGTTTCAACTAAAAACTATAATTAATATTACTACGGGGTCGGGGGCTACTCTCTGTCTACAAACAAACCTCCAATGTACAAATTATACATAGGTTCATACTCATTGCTCAAACTAGAACATTGTAATTTACATATATTATATAGTTCTATATGTTTGAATATATATTGTCCCTAACAAAAAAAAATACCTTAATTAACGAACCATTTTACTAACTATGTCTAATGTAATATATATATATCGTTCAAATTTTCAATCGTTTTAATAAAATACTTTTTATTCATCCACTCAAGTTCAAATACATTTTAAAATTCTAGTTAATGGTATACTGAATGTGTTATTATAGTTTTTTTTCAAATATTAATTCATTAATTAATGAATAATTAGTAACAAACAAAAAAATAGTCCAACAGCATATATAAAAAGCAAATTCACTCTTTGTGTTCCTGAAGAGCAATGGACAGCGCGTTACTCTTCTAATCCAAAGGTCGTGGGTTCGAATCCTACCTGGGATGGCCTAATTTCTGAGTATGTGATGAATGAATGAATGAATATTAATTCAAAAACAAACACAAATAATAATGCACGACCATGTATAGAAAGTGAAATATCTTTCTATTTTGTCACTTAATATAGTGATTCTGTCATTTGTATATACATATTTATATTAATTGTAACTATATAATAAAAAGTAACTAAAATAAAAAATTTTCTTAGTTGACCTAAGAAGGAATTTATTTAAATATTTTTTATGTTACTTGTGTGTATTAATATTGCCCTAGATCACCACATCGGGCTAATTGTTGTTTATATCTTAAGGCAGTGTTTCTCAAACTGTGGAACGCCCCCCGGGGGCGCGGTAACCCTGCGAGGAGGGCACGAGCATATTGAAAATAAAAGGTTTAAAAAATAAGTTTTTGGAATGAAGTAAAACAAAATGCTTTCTGACATAATAAAAAAATACACATTTACATTGATATAATTTATTTTTATCATCTGGAGATCATCAAAAATGAAAGATTCCACTTCCAACGCTCATTAGCCATCTTTGATGCTATAGCCAAATTAAAAATATATTTTGTTTGCTTTGCTGTAATCCCACGATGAGAGATTGTTTTATTACGTTTCTTTTAACCTAAAATATTACTTTAGCTGACCTTCGAACTTAGTGGTATGGTTATATCCGTCGTTTTTTTTAGGGAAGTTGTAACTTTGTGGTTTTGATTGCGGTGTTGTACAACTTATTATGATTTATAAATGTAAATGACCAGTATATTAAAAAAATGGGCATCTGTGATCCCTATTGTAGGAAGTTGAAACTGATCAAGCAATTGAAGAACCTACTGAAATAATGCATATTAATCAAGATATATATATATATATATATATATATATATATATAGCAAAGTAAATATCAGAAATGCGTTAGACATGAAACGTTTGAGTTGATTCGAAATTTTCAAATGCTGCCTAAAGATCTCTATGAAGAAAACTATGAAGCCATACTGTAGCACTTCGCCTTGTGAAAAAGACACAAGGAAGAAAAAGTTCAAAATGCTATTTGTAGATCATCAAACGACAGCCAAACTACAAAATATGACAGTTTTACTGGGAAAAAAAGTTCCTGTGTTCTTAGCGAAAAGTGTCTATGATTTATGTCCTTTATTAAGGACATGCACATTTGGAGCATTTTCTTTAGTTTTATTGGATTTTTTCTCAAATTTTCAAAGAAAAATTGAAAAGGCCTTGAAAGTAGGTAAGTATATTTTCTCTTAATTAAATTATTCACTGGAATTGTGATTTTTATCGTGTATAGTAAAAATAAATATAAAATAAATTATAGTTTTAAAACAAACAAAAAAATACGCTTTTATAGTTAATCGAACTAAAATATAATATATATATATATATATTACTTAAAAGTAACACATATACAAAATTTAATACTTATCTTGTTAATTTGTACGGTTTATAGTTATGATCGTATTGTAGCTTTAACGCCCCCACCAAAGTGCATTATCATTTTTAAGGGGGCGCGATAAAAATTATGATTGAAAATTGGGTCGCCAGTAGTGTGAAACTTTGAGAACCACTGTCTTAAGGTTAAATTACAGGGAGACTTTTGTTGTTTATTACTGTTTACATGTAGTTTTGTACATGGTCTATCGATCCTTGCATGCACTATGTTCTCAAATGTATTTGGTGTGATCGCAAATAATACAAACGCACTCTTTTAATTTTCAAATTCTCATTTACGATGGAAGTAATGTGTTAATTTTTGAGCTTGAGGTAGTTGATTGAACTGAAAATTGCCCTTTATTGCCAATTTGCAACCATAATATTAAACAGGACTTACTGCCTTTTTATTATTGTACTTGTGTGCAAGATAGATAAATAAATTTATTGCATCACAAAAAAAAACCTATTTTAATATATAGATAACAAAATAATTTCACACTTTCTTTTTCAAAAGAAGGTATATGTAAAGTGGAAAGTATTCATTTTTAATGGTTTTCCTCTAAGAACAAAGTACTGTTTGCTACTTTCTCTTGTTACAGAACTGAACATAAATTCTTGTATGGAAGCACACAAACTCAGGCAGTCAATTGACTTAGGTGCCATATAAAACTTGTTACTCGTAACTAAAACCAGTCCTTATTTGGAATAAAACCATGAAAAAAGTAAGGCTCGCGATTACTTTGTCGGAGGAAATAAAAAGAGCCTCGCGATTCTTATCTGAAAGGAAATAGAAGTTTGCGGGGAGCAATCGAATTCACCCAACCACACCGCCTTTCATTATGTACTACAGAGATTGAGCTTAGTGTTTGGACCCCAAAAAGATTCGCGTCGCCAATTAGGATGAACTTTTCCCTGCCAACCTCTTGATCAAGTCCGCCGATTGGTTGATTAGAAAGGAGTGGGATAAAGACGGTTGATTAAGAAACAGCAACTTTGACGGCTGCAATTGGATAAGGATTGCAAGCTAGTACGAATTCAGTTTTGCAGAAAGAGTTTATGTGAATGTGCAATAACAACTTTACATGCTGAATGGGTAGGTGAAAAAAAATGTTAAATGCTATTTTTCCTCTTTCAAACAGGGCTGCCGATTGGCAATTATTATTTCAGACCTGATACATTCTACGGGAGTATGTGTCACTTTTTAGTACGGCACCGTATAGGTTGGAACCAAATGCCACAATGTAATTTTGATGCCTGGTTTCTTCCAAAAAAGTTTTCACCTTAGCACTAATTATTCGAAATTTCATGAGGAATTTTAATTTTACCGAGAGCACTTAAGTCAATCAGATATTTTAGGGATTTTTAATATGCCACACAATCATACGACGTGAATATTGTCGGGTTTTTTTTTTGCACCGTGAAAATCCACCGGCTTGTCTCGGAGTCGAGCCTGCGATCTTTGTCTGTATTGTTACACAGAATGAGTCATGGTAAGGCTCTTAAGCGGAACGGCAAATCATGGAATGGCGTTCTTCTACAACGCCTCGTCGGAAAAAGGCAAACGCAGGAAAATTACGCATCAAAACGGTGCCCATCACTTTTATTTGATATTCAAGGCATTATCCACAAGGAATTTCTACCTCAGGAAACTACAATAAATGCTGCGAGGAACATTGAAATTTCGACCCGTTTCACGAAACGCCGATGTAGGGTATGACCCCAGTACGCACAACAAAGTTCACGGTTTTTTGTTTACGATAATGTTCGCCCTCACACAGCCAATATCTTCAAACAGTTCCTAGCAAAAAAGGAGGAGACTGCGAATTGAGCATCCACCATACTCACCAGACACTCAGACATCTTCCTATTCCCTCGACTCAAACTCGCTTTGAAAGGAAGAGATTTGACGATATTCCTGACATTTAATAAAACGTGCCAAGGTTTTTAAACTTCATTCCAAAAGAAGACTTCTTGCAAGATTTCCACGACACGTATAGCAGATCTCAACGTTGCATAGTTATGGAAGGTGACTATTTCGATGAAGAGGTAGGTAAATTGCGCTAATATTTCATCTGCGTTAATGTTACACGACTATTCACCGAACTGTATTGTCAGAGGTTGTATGTTTCATTTTATAATTACGCCAAACGAAGGCTTTTGGTTACGGTTCTCAAATAATTTTGAACCACAATTAAGTGACGAGGGCGATACTCGAGTTGATACCTCAGTCATCAAACTTTCAAACCTTCACAAAGACATTGAGCCTCCTCAAAGTAAACATGAATCAGCCCCTCTAAAAGTTGTTCATAAGTAATTATTAGCACCGGAAACCACAAATAGACTGAAACGACGCCGGTCATGTGTTCACGAACATTACTACTCGGATCCTGTAGTCAATTGGAGGCTGGGGTAGCCTAGTCGTCATGGTCAAGAGATTGTGGCCAACGTGGCAGGATTTTGAGCACTAATACTAATGACCAGTCGTATAGAGCTGCTGATGCACATTATACCTATCGTGCCATAATGTCCTCCTGTTTGCATAGTGTGGTAGTTTTGAGAGAGGTGCAGCCTCAAGTTTCGTCCGCGTTATTTGATCAAGGTTAAATTTACGAAGTTCGTCCTCAATAGCCTTAGTGTTGTTTATTAAATCTAATTCTGATGATAAATGACATTAAACCATTTACTGTCGATTAAAAGTTACATAATTTGCTCCTTGGTGCCTCCCTTTTTCACATACTAGTGTGTATGCGGTATATTGGACGGGGAAAAGGGCAACATATACGCAAATGTTTCTTTGGAAAAAAGTAAATCCTTCGCAAACGTGCCAATGTCATTTTATTACATTTTTAAAGCATTCGGAATAATTTTACTTATAGCAGCGCAAAAAAGAAATCGCGGATTTCGGAAAGACGTGAATGTACGTCTGCAGCAGTCAACGCAGTGGTTGAACGAGACGTATATGTACGCCACCGGCAATTGAAGGAATTATAAACATTTATTAATCATGACTACCTTACGGAGAGTATGGGGTAAAAGTTTACTTCTACTATTTTGAGATCGTCAATATTATATTATACATTACGAAAATCCTATTTTTTAAATCAAACCTATACAATTTTAATAGCCAGGTTTTGATATTTTTTTTTATAATTTCAATTATTTTATTCAGAACATTAAAAATAATAGTATTTAATTTTCTTTTTCAGAGAATAATTTTTAACAGGAGTTTTAAATTTCGAAACGTGAAAAAATATATGAAAATCCTGAACAATATCAGCGAGAACATTTATGATTTATAAAACAAATTTGAAATATCAGTTCCTTTTATATTTTTTCAAATAACAACAAAGATAAAAACTAAGATTTTTGTTAAATATTAAAAAAAACAATAAAAATAGGTACAATTTCATTTATATTTATTACTTTTTCAACCAATACTACAGTATAAAAATCATTTAAAATGAGATGACATTTGATTTACTATCTCTTCAGTTCAAAAACAATTGTTTTAAAATAAATGTTTAAGCAAATGTTTTGTAATTTATGAATATTATCTTTTCTTTTTGAGCATATTTGGTGTTTTCATATAACATCAAAACATTCTTTCCCCCATTGAGTTACTTACTAACTATTCAGCATTGATATTATGTGTCAGCCTATTTCCATAGCTTTAGAAGAGATTAATATTTATGCCTTGAAAGAAAATACACCAAAGCATGTTATACATTTTTATTGGAGCAGACTTCAAGATCTAGGGTCAAATATCTAAGAAGAAAACTATGCATTATTCATGTGCTTTAAACCAATATTGGGTCAAAAAATAAAATCGGGCATTTCCTTAGAAATGAGAGTTCCTTTTTTTTTTGCATATTGCTTTGATTTTCTTTTTTTGTTACATCTTTAAAAAGAAAGATTTTTTAAAGGATAAGAAAAAATTAGATTATGAATAGAGCATTAGCGAACCATATAAAGGATATTCAAATTGGAAGAATTTATGAAAAATTGAATTTGACATAGGGGAATAAATAGCATATTTTAAAAGGGTATTGCATTCTTTTCCGTTTCATAAGCATTTAAATTCATACTGGAAAACTTTTGCGTATTGAAATTTATAAATCTATATACATTTTAAAAGAATTAATTGCCAAAATTACATTATATATATATATATATATATATATATATATATATATATATATATATATATATATATTATTATTTTCGTTTATAGAATATTCATTCATATTAATTTAAATACTTAATACTTTTTTGTTATTTTATGCCTAGGTATTTTTCAATTTTGGTCACTATTCTTCAACTTTTCTTGTACTATTACGTGGTAAGGTTCTATTAAAGGGGAAGGTTAGAATCATGTATTTTAAGCTTAACCATACTCAATTGCCCTAAGTCAGAAAAAAAATTCTACTTTAGAAAATTTACTTTTCTTCATGTATTCGTTTTTCGTTCTTGGTTCTCAATTTGAGATTTTATTTGCTCTGATTAAGTAGAATATTTAATCTATCAATTTATTTTATTATTTAATAATTATTATCTAGTTATTATGCCAGCATTGAATCTTTCTTGGTTTAAAATTTCTTAAAAAAGCGCGTATAATTAAGATACTTCATTTTAAGGAATAGAATATCACACGTTTTCAGGATTTCATAATTTACATTTACAAATTTCTCGTTGTTTGCATTATAATACAATTGTATATTTTGTATGTTTTGAATATCTTTCCAGTGTGAAAGATATCCATGCCAATGTTTCACTTTAATTATAAATATAATCTTATTTTCAAATCGTTTCTATTTCAATTCTGTTTTAAACAGGAAAAAAATGAATCTAACTTATATTATACGAAGGCTGTTCAGAAAGTATAGATACTGAATTTATTCTATTTATTCCAGAAAACTCCTAGTGGACAGACTGTGCGCATATTTCACCTTGTCTCACAAAAATCAGCAGGTCTGTACAGCGCACCGTTCAGTCCCACTGACTTCTTTCATGTGGAGTGTTGGCGTGCGTTCGTCGAAAAAATTGTGAAAACACGGATCAGCGAATCTGTATCAAGTTTTGCCTTAAGCTCGGTAAAACGGGCACCAAAACCTACGAGATGATGATAATAGCATTTGCAGATGAGACGATGAGTCGTGCTCGGGTTTTCGAGTGGTTCCGGACATTCAAGGGTGGGTGGTCATTCAGTGAACAGTGATCCCCGTTCTGGACGCCCGTCCACCTCTCGCAATGAGGACAAGATTGCACAAGTGAAGGCTGTAGTGTGCTCTGATCGTCGCTTAAAAATCCAAAAAATTGCACAGGAGTGTCACATTTCCGTAGGATCATGTGATGAAATTTTGAAAAAGGACTTGAACATGCACCGAGTGTCTGCAAAGTTTGTGCCGCGTCTCCTCACTGAGGATCGGGAATTCCAACGACTGGCAACCTTCTCTTTCCCAAAATCAAGAACACCTTAAAAAGACACCGGTTTTAGGACATTAAAACCATACAACAGAATTCGACACAGCAGTTTCAGACCATTCCAAAGTCTGAGTTCCAGAAATGTTTCGAGGACTGGAAACCAAGTTGGGCCAAGTGTGTTACTGCCAATGGAGCATATTTCGAAGGAGATTGATTCAAAACCTGTTTATGTATGTATGTGTTTGCATAATAAATTCAGTCTTGATACTTTCTGAACAGCTCTCGTATGTACCGTGTTCTTGCAATTATTTACAATGAAGGCCTTCGGAAATCAGTAAAAATATTATTTGTAAAATACAGTTTGATCCAAAAGTTCGTAGATATGGCGTGCAAGTCCCTAATTTGGAGATTTTAAAATACCATTACAAAGCCATGTTCAAAATAATCCACTTAGGTGTCAATGCACTGCTGGAACTATCTGGTGAAGCAATGTTGGAAGTAATCATCCGTAAGGTCCTCTGCGATTCTGCTTTTAACTCATTTGATGACACAAACTGATGTCCCTACGGAACTTTTTTTAAAGATGGAAATAATTAAAAATCACAAAGATATAATTCCATTGTGTAGACATGATGGGGAAGCCCTTTTTTATCAGTTTTAGCATGGAATTCTCATAATTTCGACTGATGTTCAGGTGCACTGTCAAACAGACGGTTATATTATTTACTTTGACTCATCCGAGACCGTTTACGACAAATGGACTCCTTCCATTGATGTAAACTATTTGGGGAATGCTCTCTGTTCACTATTCCACCTTCAAGCATAAATTTTAAGGCTGTCTTCGGTAAAAGTACGAGAGCTCTAACTAAACGCGAAGCACATTTTTAGACAGAAAAATGACCCAATTTCCATGGAAATTTGCAATATTATAACTCGTACATCTGTTAATAAAATATAGGGTTTTTAAAATTTTTAAAAATATTCCGTGAATACATTCTTTTTTGTTTTCATACGTGAAGGCAAAGCCCATTTAACATTACGGTATAGGATAAAAAATGCGAAACATATTTTATACCAGAAAAAATTAATCTACTTGGGAAATGGGAAATATGTTATTAAGTGTTGTTATCTAAAGGATAGTGAAGCCAGAATATCATATTAATTTTTCATTTCTTTTATATCTGAAAAAATGTTCCAAATTCGGTTCCTATTGTTTGACATTAACCGAAAACAGCCTTAAGTGAACAATTCTTTCAACCAATCAGAAGATACCTCCATCGTGACTTTCTTTTCATTTCGATTGTTGACATACTTTCAAATACAGATACCACTAATACACCTTCGATATGCACATCCTAGAATCACCTAAACCTTCCTTAGCATTTCTAAAGTCTCGTAAGGTGTTTTACACAAACGCGGACAAAATTTAATACTACAGCCTTGTTCGTTAAAATTATGTTTCATACATTGTGGAAAAAAATATGAGTATCTCAAAATACAATGTTTATGCTTTCAATTTTATCAACAAAAAAGAATTGTTGAGATAGCCTAACGGTTATGCGAACGAACTCATGGACGCATAGTCGTGCTTTGGAGTCCTGGTACTAGTAAAAAGGAGGCTCATGTAAGTTAAATCTGTTGAGGCCCTTTAGTGTGGTGTAGAAATTAACAGTAGGAGTGTCAGAGCTCAAGTGTCGTCTTGTTCACTTGACCGAGGTTCAAAATTACAACGTCCCGTTACCAACAGCCTTCGTGTTGTTTTATAGTGTGACGTTAATATAGCACATACTCTATCGCAAGAAATGGATAAAATCATCCTGTATAACAGTACTTCTCAAACTTTCAATACTCGCGACCCAATATTCAATCATCATTTTCATCGCACCCCCTCCAAACAATAAAATCGTATTGAATTCAATAGTACCTTACTTTTACACTAAAGATACAGTACGACTTTAACCTCCTATGTGCCACCGACGTATATAAATGTCTCTCTCAGCCAAAGCATTAACTTCTGGACGTATATGTACGTCATTCCGAAGTACGATCTTTTCTGTGCACTGCTAGCCATAAAATTATTCCTAAGGTTTTGAAATAGAATAAAAGAACCTTGACAGTCTTTGTGTGCAAAGGATTTACTTATGTCAGAGGATGTTGCTTATTTATTCTTTTTCTCCTCCCCCATCCCAATAAAACATTAAAATACGCTCGTCTACGTGGAAAACTGTGGCACTGGGGACCAAAACGCGTACCTTTTAATAGACAGTTAAGGAATTAATTATATACAGTGCAAATCATCAAGATAAGTGTTAATACAAGCCCATGGGGCCACTGGTAATTATCAAACTTGTTCTTAACTTAGTATTGTTAAATTAATAATAAAATACATTGTACAGTACAGGTACTTTTATAAGTGTATTATATCAGTGTAAATGCGTATTTTATATTTTATGTCAGAAATTATTTTGTCTGCTTACTTTCAGTAAATTAATAATGTTTTGAATAACCTTTAGTTTTCAACTTTTCAATATGCTTGCGCCCCCTTGTAGAGTTGTCACGCCCCTCAAGGGGGCGCGCCGCACAGTTTGAGAAACGCTGCTGTATAAGGAGGTGAGGAGTGATCAAATGCATTTCAGACAGTATTACTTTAAGGTATCTGACTACCCAAAATCATGATTTTTTTTTTAAATTTCAAGTTTTTTTCTGATTTTATTTTATATGCAATCTTATTAGCTTAATAAAAATACTAAGGTTTTTATTTTCCATTCACTAGAACAAAAACTACAAGTGTTTTTGTAAAAGTACATACCATAACTTCACATAAGTCAAACTTTAAAAAAATACTCGAAATGTGTGTGTGTGTGTGTTTTTCAAACGGGGACAAAAATTGTTCAAAAAGTTATAAAAAATAATATGCTAAATTTTTTGTGTATGTTCTGTATAACAGTTGAGGTATTTTAACCTTCAGATTTATCAATCACTCTTTAATTAAAAAAAAATTACAGCTCTTCATGTGTATATAATCACTGTTTTTTTTTAAATAATTTCATATAATAACAAGATAAAATGCTCTAGTTTTTGAAAAAAATAAAATATCTCTCATCCTGAAGGTCATTTCAAAACGGAATAGCAAAATAATACATCAAAATTGAAAAACATGAGAATTTGTTTATTTACTATTTCTACTGAGCGGGACCCGTTTATGTAATTTTTTGTCAATTTTAACTCATTTTTAACTCATTTTAGTAGTAATAATTTATTTTTATATTAACTTTAGCCTTTTTTTTTTTCTTAAAATGTTCTAAATAAATCTAAAAGCCACAAAAAAAAAATCTCCGTATCTCCATTTTTTTTATATAAAAAAGTTGTCGCAAGTATTTGAATACCTTAACTACATACTTGTGTTTTTATTGGTGATTGTGGTACCCGAACATTTCGATCCAGCCATGTAATAATAACGCAAATATAAAATATTTATAAACGGCTCATTCGCGCGCATCAAATTGATTCTGATGATCTCAAAGATATGTTAGACTTTAAGGAAAAGAGCATGACAATTTTTTTTTTTGAAAATGCTTTTTTATAAGTGTCCTCTTTGTGAATAGTAAAATAGCAGAGCCCTGATAACACTTAACCTAATGTGGACCAAAGTATGGCCAAGTTTGTGAAAATGCCGGTATATTGAGAATGAGGATAAAAAATAATAACTACGATTATTTCTCAGAAAATATTTCACTGCAAGCGCTTACGTTACTTATATGCAAACAGATCAATTACTACATACCTTGAAAGATAATGAAAGATAAATGAAATGAAAATTAATGAATACATATGAAATACAGTATAATTTACTAGATCAGAAACACCCCAGAAAAATATTTTACAAAGGCATAAGGCTGTTTATAATGAAAAAACAAGTTACATAAAAAAACTAAGTCAATTCCTACTTAGGTTGACAACGTAAAATTCTATTTTAGTTACTTTTTATTAAATGATTGCAATTAATATAAATATGTATATACACATAACAGAATCAGAATATCAAGTGGAAAAACAGCTTATAAATTGACGTTAAAAACTTTTTAACCACATTAAATTTGTAATTATAATTTTTAATAAAAATTGAATATAATAGGTTAGAATGTATCTCAAAACCAGTGTAAAATGAATTCTGACATCTAAATGGCATATGATTATTCAGGTTAGATTAAATCAAATCTTCATCTCAAATTTCACAAAAGCTATCTTATCGAATGATGCTACAATTTAGAGGAAAAATAAGAACTGAAATGTACATCTTTAACTAAAATTAATTAAATTTAATTAATGAATTAATGTTTGAAAAATCTATATCAGCATGCTAAAAGTTTAAAAATTGTTTTTGAACTTGTGTGGATAAATAAAAAAATTATTATTAATTATTTTAAACAAGATATATAATGTAAATATATGTAGGCAGTCCTATTGAATAGTCGGCTACTTTATTCAATAGGAATTGAATCAATTGCAAAACTAGTTACTTTTTTTAAGAAATACGCAATGTCCTGTTGTTTTCCATAATGTACTCTTTATTTTTCCTACCTGCAAGGGTGTGGCCGGATATCAAATGCCAATTTTTCGGGATTCTGCTGTATCAACTTTAGTCTACAAAGGTATAGGTGATTGTTTTGGATACATCAGCCTTGAACAAAACTTCTATTTACCTCCTGTTGCAAAGGATTATTAAAGTGAATAAGAATGTTTATTTAATAACAATGTTTTTATTTCCACTGAGTTGTAATGCATTTAAATATTTTATAAACTAAAATTTATTACCTGTTATTTAAGATAAGATAATATGATTTTTTAGTTTTATAAATAAATATTATTAGTTATATTTAATAGTAGTTCAAAATAAAATTTCGTTTCCTTTTTTTCCCAAGATAATGAAATGAATGTGTACATGAAAATGAAAACAAGGAGTTAAAACAGCGCCCTCGTTTGAGAAATCCCCCCTACCCCTGGAAAAAGTTAATTAAACTTTCCTTTTTTTCCCCTTTGGTATTAGACATTTTGTTGATTGCTTTTTCAAGGTCCAATAACCATTTGTTGAAATTACGTAAAATAATATAATATTGTTTTTTTAAGTAGTATTTTCGATAATGTATTTATTCTCTACTTTGTGTTTTAGTTGAAAAAATAATTAGCTTGCTTAGTGAATTTATAATTGAAATTATTCAAACGAGAACTGCAGGAGAGGAGAATTTATAC
Organism: Trichonephila clavipes; assembly: GCA_019973935.1. Classification (NCBI taxonomy): domain Eukaryota; kingdom Metazoa; phylum Arthropoda; class Arachnida; order Araneae; family Nephilidae; genus Trichonephila; species Trichonephila clavipes. Next base: position 186,678 of record BMAU01008215.1, on the reverse strand, counting down.
TTAAAATTAATTTTATTTTCTTCAACATAGGAAATTGTAAAAGAAATGCATTTGTGGGTACAGTATGTAAGAAGTAGAAATAAAAGAAAAATGTGTCCTGTTGAGAATGCTCAATTTTTTCTGCTGAATATGTAAACTTTACAATTTAAAACATGTTATAAAAACTTTACATGTTAATTTTAGATGTTTTTGATTGTTCTAAAATAAAATCCAAATATATCTGTACTTTTTATTTAATTTTTTTATCTTTACTTTGAATGTGCAAATATTTCACGTAAATATTACAAAAGCTTTTTGTAAAACATTTCTTCTTTTTCGATTATATTTTGAAGGTGTATAATTTCAATGAATGCCTTTAGAATTTCTCTTAACAAACCTGAATTCGTCGTAACGGAAAGTAGTTTAAAAAAAATTTGAATAGATTTCTCATTGAATAGTTTTCTGTTGTAGAAACTTTTTTCTTTGTTGCATGGAACCCCAATGTAAATTTTTCCAAAAAATTCAATTGGCATAGCAGTTGCCACATAGAATAAACGGTTGTTAAATAGCACCGTTCAGGGCATTTCTTCTCACTTTTGAAAGGTCATAGTAGTCGAAGGGTACTGGTCATGAACTCGGGGTCAGCTGTCATGGCCATTCTACTACCATGGCTACAGCATTTTAACATTAATTGATGAGTAAAAGTTGCATAATTCATTCCGCAGTACCCCAGTTTTTCTGACTGGTGCACAGTTATGCAATGAATTGGAGGTAAAGAAGAGGCATAAATAAGTAAATCCTTCTCTGAAATAAGTAAAACCTTCATAAACAGGCCGCAATATTGCATTCCAAGGCCTTTGGAATAATTTTACAAATAACTGAGAAATGCGAAGGTTCGTACTTCGGAACGACGTATATATACGACAGGGACCATTAAAGTACTGGCTGAGAGGTACGTATATATACGCCTGGGACCATTTAAGTACTGGCTGAGATGGGCGTATATATACGACTGGGACCGTTAAAGTACTGGTTGAGAGGTACGTATATATACGACAGTGACCGTTAAAGTACTGGCTGAGAGAGACGTATATATATATATATATACGACGGTAGGAGTCAAGGGGTTAAGTACAGCCTTTGATACACACTACATCTGTCATTGATTATTGTCATCTCATTTGAGCGATGTAAATTTAAAAATTCGATTGCCAGTTCATATGTCATCGTCGACTGTTAAGGGGTTTGTGGCTGCATCAACTGAAGAGGACTAATTTAACTCACTATTTCTTTGTTGTCGTTTGGCAACACTTATGATCATTCCATATCGGTTACAATGTATTCTCGTATGTTTTACCTAATAACAAGCAACATTACAGTTAATTTACTTTATTATGATTTGTGGAACAGCGTTTTAACTAAAATCAACAACATTCTGAACACGCATTAGAGATACTTAATAATTTTCTCTCCAACCCATTTTACTCTCTTCACCAAAAGTTAATCAAAAGCATTTTCCACTAAGACTTAATTTTTTCCCATACTTCAGAAAATGACTTCTTATAAACTTATTTATATAGATTGTACAAACTATTCAAACCTTTTTGTGCAAGTATAACTTATAAAAATAAAGTTAAAAAAAACTATGCACTCTGGTGTATGCATTGTGTTAATTTTGGGAAATTTTATATTTTATCTTTGTAGTTTTCTTTATGTTGTGTATCTACTTGTCTGTAAATCGTCTGAAATCAAAATAAGTAAATTAAAATCTCATAACAAATTAAATTAAAACCCGAAAATAGATGCATACATAAATATGAGAAAATTATGCACTCCACGAGCACCGTGAGACTTCATCCAGCATAAATTCCCAAAAGACAGAAAAAAAAATAACAAAAGATACGATAAACTCTCTTTTTCCCCTTTGCAATAAATTTACATTTATAACAGAAACCTCTTATCTTTGAATCACTTGACGGCTAATAAGAATTTTCGCAGCAAACACACTTTCCACCGACCGAAAATCTCACAAAGCTTGCCTCCTTGATCCCATCGGGAAGGTGTTGGTTTCGTGGTACCCCTTCCCCCCATAATCAATCGAAAAAAATCATCTGCATTTTTAAATCTTTTCCACCTTCCCATCCGCTTCACAGAAAACGAAATTTAATTTGCTATCGTTCCCCCTAGGGATCCCCCCTTTTAATTGGGCCAAATCTGTTTTGCAAACAAGAGTGGGAAAAGAAAGGGGCAAAAGTTAGTCGTTTTCTCAACACACTTCTTCCTTGCAAGACAAACAGGCAGAAAAGAAAATTTTTCCCACATTAATTAGATTGAATCCAACGGCGTGTCTCTATCGAGTCAATGGGGAAGCCGTAGAGAACGTAAAAGAAGTGGAGAAAAAAAAAGGAAGGAACCAAATAAACGTTAACTGCCGGTTGATAAATTGTTTTACTAAAAGAGAAAATGTTTTCTTCTAAAATAGAAAAGAAAACGAATTTGCAATGTGCGGAAGAAAACGGCAGGTTTTCCAGTATAAATGTTTATTGATTGCGAATAGCAATTTTTTTCTTCTTCCTTTCATTTTCTGTCCATTTGGGTTCAATAGATAATTTTTGCACTAGATGATTGCAGATGTTTTTTCCAATAAGACTTATAGATTATTATTAATTGTCTTTTGGAATATTTATCATGTTTGGGAATGGAATGTTCCGGTGCACAATGATAAAGAGTCATTACAATAGCAGTGCCGTTACAAATGTATATTTGCGAGAGTTGTGAGAAATATAATCATACAAATTACTGCAACTAAATTAACCCCTGAAGTGGACAATATTTTTGCCTAAAATGTTCCAAAAAAGGACGGATTTTTTATTGTATATAACTAAACATAATACTTAGCAGAATACGAAAATGGAAGAGTTTTATTTAAATTTTCAGTTTTAAGGGGACACGGAACGATTTACACAATTTTTTTTTAAATTTAACTATTTTCAAAAAATTTTTCGTTGTCCCCTATGTGTATATATTATGTGAAACAAATTTTGTGCTCAAAATTTCTTAAGAAGCTAACGATTTATTTTTTTAAGGAAAAAAAATAAAATTCATTAAGTGATTTAAAAATGCTACTCCCCCCTACAAAAATTGACGTAAAGGGTGTTTTTTTAGAGGTATAGAACTTTTAATGCAATAGATGCAATTAAGACAAAATTTTCGGATTACCAGACTTATTGGCTTTTTTTGGATTAACTCTCCATTTTCATTTATGTTGAATAAAGTTGTTATAAGAATTTTTAGACAATACTCCTAACTCTTTTTGTGAATAAGCATTTTTCCTCTTAATAATATTGATATCTATTTATCTATATGTCGCTGGGAAATGATTAAATTAGGTATTTCATCACATCCCTAAGGGAGGGGATCAATTCCCTCAAAATGTTAAAATAAGAACTCTGTAAGACACTGTTTTTCAGCCTTACGGGGCATGACAACTCTTTGAGGGAGTGCGAGCTTATTGAAGATTCATAAACAAAAGATTATGTTAAAAGATATTAATTTACTGAAAGTAAAAAAAAAACAAAAATCATTCTGACATGGTAAAAAAAATAAAATACACATTTACACTGATGTATTACACTTATAAATGTATCAGTGCTACACAATGTATTTTATAACCAATTTAAAAATACTAAGATAAGAACAAGTTTAATAATTACCAGTGATTCTCTCTCTCTCCCCATGATCATGATCTTGACTCCATGTAATTTAATTTATATTATGTTAATAGTTTGCACAAACGACTCTAAAAGATGGTGTAATATATAATCCCCTTATATAATTCCAGTGAAAAGAAAGATTTTTACTTCCTTGATATATAGTGATATCTTCCCAATCAATCGTCAATATTACAATGAATATAACTTGTGAATGACAACTCTATATACTTTTTTATACAGAAAAAAAATAGTAATTTATGTGGTTGTTACTGCTAATGCCTCCTGATTGACGGAGTCAGATTAAGGGTCTCAAAATCCATCATTGCAAGCGACTAAGACTACGTCTGTCGTTAGCCGCATATGAGCATCCTATAGATGAGAGTATGATTTGGCTTGGTTCCATCCTAATTTTGAGAGAGAACACCCTGGGGTTGATCAAGGGCCCCCCACCTCTCTTCCTTCCACCAACCACTTGAGATGACTCGGCGGCTCGATGACTATATAGAGTGCACCCATGTCACACAGGCACTATACATTTATAACCATCCATGCCTTCTTCCAGGCTCTACCGTACAGCAGTTAGCGTCACTAACCACTATAGCGGATGGGTAAAACGGGATATAATGATGAGATGGTAACTAAATTCGGTTATAGTAATTTTTTAACTTTTTAACCCCTGAAATAATTTTATATGTAATTAAAGCTAATTTTTATCTGTAATTGTATAGTTTATCTAATGGCATAGTTAGGTTTAGCATTTCAATTCACTTACCGTTCGGTATAGGGGTTAGTGACACTTACTGCTGTGCCATTGAGTCTGGGTTTGAATCCCAGAGAAGGCATGCATGTTTGTAAATGTATAGTGTCTTCGTGGCATGTGGGTATTCTAAACAGCCGTTAAATTGCAAATCCTCTAGTGAAGTTGGTGAAAAGGCAAGGAAGGTGAGATGCCCCTTGACCACTCCCTAGAACAGGGATGGCTAACCAATGCCCCGTGTGCCATTGGCGGCACGCCACTGATCAAAACAGTTTTCCGTTTTGTTCAAAATAACGAAGTTCGCTTTGAAGTATAATGAACAAACGAGAGTGATCGGCCGTAGTGTGCGAGGCAGTGGAGAGCACACTTGTTTATTATTGTCTTACAATCCTAACACATAAGTCATTTGTCATCTAATCTTCAACAATAGAAGTCACACGAATGTTACTTTAATTTAAATTACACGTATAACTAAAGCATTTGCACCAATATAGTGTACAATGTATTTTTTCGTAGGAAATAAAGAGTTTTGAGTTGTTAGCATTCGTTTCTTTTTATTTTCCCAATAATCACAAGTCAAAATTATTTGACACATGACACGTCTATTCCTCATTAAATATTTCTTCAGAAAAAAATGGCACTTTGATGCAAAGAGGTTCGCCACTCTTACCCTGGTGTCACCTGGTAACCAAGCCAAAATGTTGTGACAGGCGCACGCGTATTTTCCTTATCATGACCTTTTGGTTCTCTTTGGGCCAGAATTAATGACAATGTATGGCAATTGATGGGAGTTTATGGCAGTTTTTGGCAGTTGATGGCAAGTAGAGAAATGTTAATATAATTTTCGGTTCAAGTTTGGATAAAGATACGTGGCGGTGATTAAAAGTTGCAATTGATAAAGATATAGAGAACCAAGGTGCATAACAGTGCACACAAGTAAATACAAGATTGCCTCAAAGATATTAGTGATTGATTCTTCAGACTACAACAAGGTAGGATTGACTATTTAATATTGGAATCAGTCATTGTATTAGAGTTGAGGTTAGGGTATTCAGTCAGTGGCGCACACAAAGGAGGGGTCCTGGTGGTCCGGACCCCCAAAGCCCTTGATTTTTTCCCGATTGATTATAATTCTAAGTATATAGTACGAAAAAATTATTTGTTATTAATGATTAATTTTATTAATTAATGCTAATTATTTATTCAGTCATTAGTTTTTGACGGTATTTTGTTCCCGAAAATACGCAAAATCAAAAGGAACATGATACAAGAATGGTGAACTTCCGACCCCGGACCCCCTCCCTTTGAAAAACTCCTGTGTGCGCTGCTGTGTTCAGTTTTTGACATTGGTGCGAGTTAGGTTATGTCGTTATTATCTATATACATTGTGTGTTGCGTATTTTGACAACGTAGATTCTCTCACATTAATTATTATAATTTAATTTGTTAGAAGTTTAGGTTGGAAATCTTAATACAGTCATATTAAGATAATGTTTCCTTCTAGTTCTTTCGTTAATCCTACGCCTCTAGCTCACGCTGATACTCCGACAGATTTTCTCCCAAGGGGGAATATCACAATGTAGTGTTGTCTGTATGATATTCAAAGTTGTGGCTAACAACAGACGTAACCTTTGCTACAATGAATTTCGAGGTCCTTGAACAGATACCATCAATCAGGTGACATTAGCAGCAACAATAGCATACATTAATAATTTTTCTATCCAGGATGAATTTTGTGTGTCTATGTATGATACCGTCAATCAGGTAGTAAAAAGCAGAGTTCACCAAAGTGATGGTAATCGGAACACTAGTGGTCTGCTAGAAAAGTTCGCTGGTCCACAGATATACCAGCTGGAATATACTTACTCATCACGTTAGTTATGTTTTAAGATACATTGAAACATAATTTAATTTTAACAACACTGAAAAGTTATATAAACACTATCTCATAATAAAGTCGTACTGCTGTAGCTGCATTGTTTTAAATGGATAATAGATCCGTGTGCATCGAAAATTCAAAATAATAATTTAAGTATGCATCTAAAAGAAAGCCTCCTCGGCCTATCGTCCAACGGAACTCTCAAATTTAAATTTCATTCATCCTTATGAACATCTGTTTCGGCTTTCCATAAAAAGTGAATACCATTTTAGTGAACAGGCGATGTGAAAATTCTGATTCAATTCTCCAGAACTTATTTATATGAAAAGGTATTTTCATCTGTCACAGCTATCAAAACATGGTACCGATCTCAACTCGAAATAAATGTAATTCTCCGTCTTGTGGTAATAACATTGGATCCAAATATGCATAATTTTATTTCAATTAAGCAGGAACATCCATTTCACTTGGAATGTATAATGCTAAAAGTTTGATATACTTAAACCGTTTTTTTAATTTTTTTTTTTACAGTTTTTGTATATTTTGTTTTATTATGGTTTATTAATAAAGCTTTCATAATTCGGTTAATATAAACAGTTTCATTTTATTAACTAGGTATATTTTATGTGTTTTTATATCACAGTTTTTTTTTAAAAAAAACCCTATTAGTGGTCCGCGGGATTTAAATTAGGAATATACTGGTCTGAGGTCAAACAATTTGGTGATCGCTGGTATACAGAACAGCAACAGCATTCCAATTCAATAAAAATGCAATTTAAATAAAAATTGCGCAAAAGAGAATATTATAAATAAATAGGAAACATTCATTTATTATTTTATAAAACGGGAAATATATCTTTTGCATACGCTGAGTTTATATAAATTTATTTTCCGTAAAATGTAAAAATAAATAACATAATTGCAAGTTGGAAAAATTACGGACAATAAAACACTTTTCCTTTCAAAATGAGAAAATATTTGAAATAACACAAATAGAAACTAATTTATGTGCATAATTAACAATGAGTAAATCCCGAATGATTAGAATTCCCGTCTACATTTTTAAATATTAATACTGCTAAAGATTGTTTAAAAATACTAACACCGAAGCATTTCATTTCATTTTAAATTCTCCGAAATATCACCATTAGGATCCATTATCAAAACCATGTTTCATTTCACTTCAAAAGATGAGTAGCATTTTCCAAAATGAAAATCTTTTTATTAATGAAAAAAAAAAATGAATTACATGTAAAATTCATGGGAACAGAAAATGAAAGAAAAAATAAAATGAAAAAAATTTGAAAAAACCCCCAAAAAACCCATTTTATTTATATATTAAGGTTTGTAATATTTATTTCAAGAATATTCTTGCTGTAAAAATACATAAAGAATTTCTATCTTTTTTTTTTGGCATTAGACATAATATACGAGGGAAATCCAAAATTAAGAGGGTTCATATGATGGGTTCAAAAAATCAAATTTTTTTTTCTTTAATAAATTGTGCTTCCTTAGCATGTCTAGAATACGGTGATAAAATACAGTGATACGGGGTTTTAAAATCCAAAGTCATTATAAAAATACAGCAGTTAAAAGAAGCTGTTCGAAGCACTGAGCAGTTGAAGGCTGGCCTATTGTGTACAGTCGGCTTGATACCTGAGCTACCCTTCTATACAAATATACGTTCATACAAGTGTAGATAAGTTTGTAAAGGTTATAATATATTAGGAATATATTTTAGTTATATATATGACATGTTTTGAGCCAGAATCAGTCTTTGTTTTAAAAAGGTATTTATTCTAGAATTAGTACATCTCTTCTGACGCTAAGAGCAGGGAGGAAAAACACACACCACGATGTGTTTTAAGTGGGTTAGCACTTAAAAACACCAATGGGGTAAGTATCGTGGATTTTATGATTGTACTAGAAAGTTAATGCTGTCATATAGGGTTATTAAATCTAATGATATGGAATTAGACATGTTTATTGGCTATGCCATTTGTTCGGAAGAAATAAATGGGTGATTAGTTTGATACTTGAAGATTAAATGAAAAATATGAGTTAAGTGCTAGATAGGGAATTTAATTTTTAATCTAATTTAATTATCCTTACATTTATATATAGGAAGGAAATATCTATAGTTATTGAATATTTTGTTGAACTCATTTTAGTCTTGGTTTAGCTGCGAAGAGTACAACAGCTACAAATTATTTTTACAATGATTGGTCGAAAAGTAAATACGACTAGAAATATGTCATCCTGATCATGATAAAGTTTAGTGGAAACCGTTTTACCAACCAAAATGATACGGTATCTACATCAGATTCTGCGAGAAAACTAAAAAAAACAGCATGGACGCATAGAGGTTCTTATCACTCAAAGCTTCGCGTTTTGCAATTTGGAGTTCGTTTCAGTATTTGCTATTTTTGAAACTGTAATATGCAAGACTTGGTAAAAGTGATTTATCTTCCTCGCAGAGACGTAAAACAATAACGAATATTTTAATTCGTTGCTTTGGACTTTTGTTCCAAAGCATCTACACTCTGGTCTCCAAGATCGTTGAAATTTCAACACACCTACCTGTCATTATCTTTAACTAAGGTTTTTATGAGTATTAACTTATATAAGACTATAAGATGCCCCGTTGGCTGGGAAGTGCATACTTATGTACAGAAACGAGATCAAACACGTATCTCGCGCTCTGAGCGGCGCACGATTGATGCCGTTAAATAAAGAACTGATACTAAACCTGAACAATCTGCTTTGAAAGAATTTCAAGTGGAAGACAAATGGATACTCTATGGACCAGGCATTGCCGATTGAGGATGAGTTACGATTTTTATAGTTTTAACCGCATTCGAAACTTTAAACGCATTTTTCTCAAAACTGTGTTTGTCAAACTTTCCTCCATTATATATCAAGAATGGTTTGAACCAATGAATTCAAATTTAAAGGGTAGACTCAGAACTTATAGACGCATGGAATTCACTACGATTATTCCAAAATTTCCAATATTCCTATTTTTTTTAAAAAAACATTAAAAAAAACCCGCAGGGAATTCGAAACTTTTTCTTCAGAGGTCTACCTAAAATTTAATTTTTAGTAGTTTTAATTGAATATTGTCCATTCCGAGCATTTAAGCTTACAGATTAAAACGTCGTTATTTTTTTTTATTTCGGATTAGCCAATCAGTCAATATCGTCAAGGAAGTGATCATCCATGTTTTTGAAGCGGGTGTGCTCGGAGTGCTATAAATCGCGTTCTATTGGATATTTTTGGCTAAACCTTTATACACATAATATTAAAATACATATAAATAAATGATAGAAAAACTAATCTTCTAACTTTTTACTGGTATCAAAAAAATTCCCCAAAAATGCTTAAAACACAAGCCGTTACATGGGTAAACCCTCCTAAAGGGATTTTTACAATTACTCCTTCCAAGGTTCGACAACAGTGCTAATATCCAGCATTGGATGAAGAGTAGTCGGTAACACTTGCGTGTTACTTATAGGGATTGCAATATCCGACCAATAGTTCAATAGCGGTATTCGGTATTTTTTAGATCTTAAATCTAATTTTTGATATTTTTAATTCCATATTGTCCATTCCGAGCATTTAAGCTTACAGATTAAAGCGCCATTATTTTTTTTATATTTCAGATAAGCCAATCAGTCAAAATCGTGAAGGAAGTCAGCATCCATGTTTTCGAGGCAGGTGTGTTCAGAGTGCTATAACTCGCGTTCTATTGGATATTTTTGGCTCTAAAACGTTTACATACTTTTAAAATACATATAAATAAATGATATAAAGTTAAACTGTTTGGTTCGTTCGAAATATATAACAACATTTTATAACATTCTACTTTGTCCTATTGCTTATATACATCATTCAAATACAGTTCATATTATTTTTTAAAAAAATTTATTGAGGTATTTATTGATTGTATTAAATTTTTTCTTGCATAAAATTATCTGCTTACGAAAAATGGAACAGAATGAAAGTCTAATCAAAAACTTCTTTTATTATTCACATTCTATTAAATACTATAACTTGGTTTTTTACTCTTTGCCATAATTGTACCAGGGAAACATTTGTGGTGTGATATTTACGAAAAACTATTACTCTCCATTAATAAAAACTTTTTTCCTGATGGCGTAATAAATTTATTACATACTATCGCAACAAAGCCAACGTTCAGGATAATTCGCCAAGTTGGCAACCCTGATTCTGCATGTGATCTACATGCTGAATTGGCCCCCGCCTGCTTCATTTCTTTTATTGTCACCGATACGGTTATGGTAGTACATTATTGAAAGATCTTGGGAAAAAATATCGCAACGGTTGCCTGGACTGCAATCGTTGCGGAAGAGCAAAGGCGCTATCTCACACAAAGACTTATTAACAACCAAAGGAATTATCAATGAAGAGTTGGACCATGTAGCTTTAGTGATGAATTTAATCGGAGCAGTATCAAGAGAAAGAACTTTGCGAAAAAAAACAACAAATAAATAGAGCTACACTTATACAAATTACAGTTTTACAATTTGAGCTATGAGTATAAATATAGAATTGTGTAGTTTGTACAATAGTGTCTGTAATCCGCCTTCAGGAAAACAGGGGGTAACCCCCACCCCCCAAATAATTTTAAAAGAAAAAAATAATTATTTTAATGAAAGTGATTATGATTAAACATTTAATGTTATTCTACATTTGTAAAAAATTAAAAACAGAATTTCTTTCACACCAGAAATATAACTAAATTTATCTTTCTTGACATATATTTTTAATTTAAACACACATGATTTATTGGTTTCGAATTTTTTTATAATATTGCAGTTGATATTTATTAAGATTTCTAATTTATAAATTTTATTTGACACTTATAAGAAATCCTCAGCAACACATACACATATGAAAACAAATTTTCGACATTTGACATTTATGAATATTTAAGGTATCCGACTACGTTCGAAACCGTGATTTTACAAAAGCGCATAAATGGATAATTTCCATGATATGTAGTGTCACTTAGATTAGGGTACATGTATACAATTGTTTTAAGGAAATTTTGACAAAAAAATATTTATTTAAATACAATATTTTGGCAAAAAATAACTTAAAATAATTTTTTTTCAAAATATTCTCTTTTTGTGAAAATTGCTTCTATTATAATAATGTTTTACCTGTATTTAACCCAGACCTCTGCACAGAAGCATAACTAGAATTTTTGAAATATATAACTTAGGAGTGGATTTAACCATATTGTACTACAACAGAGGGGAGAAATTTTAAGAAAAAAAACGCCGATAATTATTTCAATTGGTTGTAACTCTGAAAATAAGGTGAATTTTCAAAAATCCTAGTTGAGCCTCCGTAAAGAAGACTAAGATATATACAGCAAAATAGAATCATATTTCACAAAAGGAGAACATTATGAAAAAAGATTATTATATAAAAGTTAATTTTTTGCCTTAATATTGTATTTAAATAAATTTTTTTTGTCAAAATGTCCTTAAAACAATTTTATACTTGTAGTTTAATAAAAGTGACACTAAACATCATGAAAATTATACATTTTTGCGCTTTCTTAATATTACGGTTCCGAACGTAGTCGGATACCTTAACGTTTATATTATTTTGGAATTTCGTAATCATTAGATATATCTTAAGAATCACAGGTTTTGTTGTTTTAGTCATATTTTAGCTTGGTTATGAATAAAAGTTAATAATATTCACAAAATGTTTCATAGAACGTTAAGAGGGACAGTACGATTCAAATGTCAAAAATTGGTCAAAAAATCAAATTTAATTTTTTTAGCCTAAACTATTCTTTATATATTTTTACATAACCTCACAAAATTTGATAGCTCTAAACTTAAAAAAAAACCAAGAATTATGTTAGTTTTTTACGTTCGTTTTTATTCACAGCCCTATAGCAAATCAAAACTTTAAATTTATCACAGAAAGATAAAAGGACTAGTTTGTCTTCATTTAAAAAAAGGCTTTTTTTCTGGTGCACCTAACACTTTGAATTTTTTTGTACATTTTGCTAACAGTACATGTAACATAAGCTGTTGTTGTTGTCGTGTGTTTATTACTGGGATACATAAGAAAGACGTGAGATAGATGAACAGAAACATAACACAACTACAGAAGAATACAAATTTTATTACAAACGATGATCCTAGCATATAACAAGATAAGGGGTGCGCTGCCTTTCCTTTCCAGACAGGAATCCATTTCAGGCGAAAGACCGACTTCTTTCCCGAAGAAGATACAACCAAGTCTTACTTGGGATTCGAACCCAAACCCACTCGGTTACAAGCCGAGGGTCATAGCCACCATACTGGCTGGGCGACATGTAACAAAAGCCGGTATGCATTTTTGAATCAAAGCAATACTTATTTTTTTTTAATGATTGAACTCAGAATTTATACATTTTTTAAGGAATTTTCAATAAGCATTCATAAAATGAAGTATAGTATGGATACCAATCACGTTATTGCAACTTCTGTTACACATAGTTTGACGTACTTGTAAATCAAATTGGATGCATGTATGTAAGTTTTTGTAGGGGAAAAGTAGCATTTTAAAATCACTTCAAAAATTTTGTTTTTTTTTCTTAAATTAAATGGATCGCCTTTTATGAACTTTTGGGCACAAATTCTGTGTAACATAGTATACCTACATAAGAGGCAACCAAAGAAGTTTTGAAAATCCTTAAACTAAAAATTTTTGCACTAATCGTACCAAGTCCAATTAAATTAAAAACAATTTTTGTTCATATTTCAAACCATCCTCTTAGTCAATAATTGCAAAAACTTTACAATAAAGAATAAAAAATTCCACAAAGAGTGCAACAGGACCTTGATTTTAATGATGTAGCTATTATTAACTCAACCACATAGTTTTATTTTTACAAAGAAAACTGTCTGCATGTGTGTTATTTCAAAACCGAGATTAAACTTCCAAGTATCGTGATTGTTTTCGAAATTCCATCAAAATAAGAACTTCAACCAATCTAAAATTGAAAGCAATTCGATATCATTCCGAAGAAGAAATAAAAGCATATTTTCTATTTCGTAACGTAGCTATTCTATCTAGACAATCCAAAAAACAAGGGGGGAAATCAGTGCTTTCCTCTTTCTTTGGTTCCAAAGTGGCTAGTCGCGTGACAGCTACCAAGTTGAGTTGTTTTTCTGCTGGACAGAGTTGCGTTGTTTGGCTAACGAACTCCCAATTACGCCCCGTCGTCATTTGAGAAGAGGCGCAAGCAAGCAAAAAGCCCCGGGACAGATGCTGACGTTCTCAGCTGTAGAAGTTTGCCGGTGCTTGTGCTTTTCCCTTGGATTGGGAAACCAGCATCCTGCAGTGATTTGTAAAAGAATTTAATAAGATGCCCTGTTTAAGTGAGTGATCGGATTGAAAGGGCTTTTAGGAAATAATTATGTGTAATTTTTTTTTAGATAGCGGGGTGTATAAGAAATGACGAAATATAATTACAAAATTGCTGGAAATTTAGATGACATCAGTTGTTATAGATTATTGAAAATTATTTATTCTTAAAATGAAATTCTTATTCTAGCTTTAACTAAAACATTTTAAAGTTTAATGAAGAAACTCGAATCCAGATAAAAAGGGTTGGTTTTAAATTTGGCTGATTATATAAAAATCGGAACAAATTATTTTTGTTTTGTTTTTATTAAATATTTTTTTCTCCTTTACAATAAATGTTGCTTATAGTATGTTGGATTGATTTTACAGAACAACTTTAACAATCCATTTAATGGGGGTTGATGATTGTTGTATTTAGTTCTAACCTTATCCACATTTTTAATGCAAGATGTCTAAATAGAACGTTGACTTAATATAATTCCGTTAAAGGGACAGTTGTGAAAAAAAAAAAGACTGTCCAATTAATTGGCGCCAATGGTAAACCATTTTCGTTCTGTATTTTTATTAGTTTCAGTTGGTTACATAATATTCACTGCGGTCTCCCACTAGTTTTTTGTTATTTATAAGTATATCTGTATGCAAAAATAAATCGTAATTGAACAAATGAAAATAAATACCTGATAAAACTACTCATTAATCCGAATTGAATGGTCACATTGTTCCAAAAACCACACATTGTTATATATTTTCTTTTTGTCTTTTATTTACTTTGGATTTAAAAATTAAAATAAATGGTTACAAAATTATATTTACTCTTAGCAACTGTATGACGCTATAAAGTATAAAGATACAGATTGTTCTTTTTTTTAAATTTATAAAAAGTGTCTAACACTTCTTATTACATTATTTTAAGTCTCAAATATTTTATTCATGATTCAGCATTTTAGTTGCACTTTACATTAATTTTAAACAGATTAGACGATATATTATTCGTATTATTTCATTTCATCTTACTCTTGCCTTCTTAGGATTTCAGTGAATGTACACATACAGGATTTACGACCTGAAATACAGACCGTATATTGAGCTGGTAGCAAGCTGAAATAACTTGTTAACACTATTTAGATTCACAAACGAGTTATAAAAATAGTACATACAATACAATATATGGGTTGTTGCTAATGCCAACGGTTCGATAGTGTCAAATCAAGGCTTACGAAATTTATCGAGTGAGTGAGTGAGTGAATATTAACGTCGCACTGTTCAGCAACACGAGGGCTTTTGGCAACGGACCTCGTAATTTGAACCATGGTCAAACGAAATGCATCGAAGGAAAGGATCTGGAGTGAGTGTTGTTTTGCCTACAGTCTTGAAAACCATGCTGGTGGCAATGAGATTTCCCTCTGATCTACGACCAAATTTTGGGGGAGAAAACCCCTGAGGGTGATTTCCCAACCATTTTTTCATTCCTTCCATCCCCCTTCACTGGTAATGACTTTCGGTACAATGAATATTTGGAGTGTCCCCATGCGGTACACACACTATACATTTACAAATATCCATACCTTATCCATAATTCAAACCTGGTCATTCGGCAGCGTCGATAACCACTAGCAAGTCTTGATCACTCAATATATGTACTCATTATTAATTATACATGCATTATATGTAATACATTGTACATACTGTATCTGTTTTAGGAATTTTCTGATCCTACTCACGTTATTTTACTTTTAATTTCAGCATTTTTAATTATGTTTATGGACATGAAGTAAAATGGCCGCATGTCGTAGTTCGTAACTTAAGGAAAATACGTTTATAACGCATTTTCGTATACATTTGGACGAGAGCCAATATATTTATATTTAAACTAGCTAGTATATCCGTTCTTCGCACGGATGAACTGAAAAATAGAACAATATAGATTGAAGGAGAAAAAAGTTTTTATTAAGTTAATTTTTTGCGTGAATTGCAAATTAAACAAAAAAAACTGTTTGTATATCTCAACTGAACAACAAAAAAAACACGTTTGTTAAATTTTAAGTCTGTAGATCTAATAGCTGATAAAAAGGATTTTTTTTTATTTATAACTCCTCGTAACTCTCTTGAGGATCGATTTTTGAAAATACCTTCCTAAACTGATCTCTGCTCAGCAAAAGTAACACATTGTTAAACATTTTGTGTAATGAACGGTTAAAATAGTGTAAAAAATTTATATCTGAAAGTATTATACGTTAATATTACTTTCTGTTGTATTTATTTTATGTTAAAATTGTAATATTCGCAAGCAACGCCGTTTCGTAAATTATATAGGGGATTCAATGAAAAACGAAGCGAAATGTTGGCGATAGAGTAAAGTTGGCACAACTGTCTACCTACTTTCATAGCTCGAGCTTTATTAGAGCTCTGGGAAAGATTAGACTTACGTTTTCACGGCATAATTCTTATGGGTACTTTTTCTACACTTCCAAAAAATACAGTGGCTGCAATAGCCGAGTGATCAAGGTATCGGATCGGGGCTGGCCTTGTCACGAGTTCGAGCCCAGTACCACTAAAGACCCGTCATGTAGGGGAACGATGCACGTTAACCCTTTTTCTACCCGCATTATGATTAACTGCAGTTTTTTTTTTTCATGAAATATTTTTATGTGGATCTGTACATTGAAAATTAAGGGACATACATAAACAAGATACTCAATTTTGAGAAATTCAATTCGTTAGACCTAATTAATAAATAAAAGATAAAATTGCTATAAAATTAATTATATACACTGTTCACTTAAAATAAAGAGTTAAATCCTTTTCAAAAGGTCATCATTAACATGCAAAAAATAAAACACTTATATTTTGACATTAACTATTTTTTCGGTACAAAAATGATAATCTTTACAATCCGCTGAAAAAACCGTCCGCTGAAAACGCAATTTCTGCTGTAAAACTGTTCGCGAAGACATTTTAGGTAGTCCACGTGACCATCCTGATAATGTCCTCGGATATTATTAATTTAATTTATGACTTATGACATAGAATTAATGAATTATTTAGAATAAAAAATTACTACAGTTTGCGCTTTAAAACCTAAAACAAACTGTGCAAAGTAATACAATGAATTGATCGTTTTACAGTGGAGAATTAAATAGAAACATATTGACAAAAAAAAGTGGGATGTTTAGATTATATCCAGTAGCCGGCGCGATGATAGCGACGCGGCGAGTCGACTAGTCTACCCGTCACACCCGCCCGTTTAGTTTCATTTCTCAATCGTCTTACGTTGGAGGTCGCTCGCTTCCTACCGCACTGATACAATAATTTTTGGTTACAACCCGTCCAAAATGACTCAGCCAGGTACCAGTGCTAAGAGAAGTAAAACATACCATTATCACAATGAGTGGGAAGATTATTTCTTTTTTGTTATGGTAACCGTAAAATGTGTTTGTCTTACATGTAACTCAAGTGGCACTACCCAGAAAAGCAAACGTCGAAAGACATTTTAAAACCATGCACTTAAAATACGCTACAGACTTTCCAATCGGCAGCGAACTTCGAAAAGTTAAAGTGCATGAATTAAAGTCGAATTTACATTTATTGCAATCGTTATTTACGAGACCAGGCACCAAAGCATTGACCAGGTAGCATTGGCATCGTTTAAAATTACTGAAGTTTTGATAAAGCGAAAAAAACCATTCGAAGATGGAGAATTGATAAAAGAAGCTTTCTGTAAAGCGAGAGGAGTACTTTCCCTGATTTGTAAAAACAAATTTGAAATAATATTTCTTTGTCGCGTAACACTGTGATGCGACGAACAGAAGCTATGAATAATAATTTGGAGGATTTATTAAATGACGATTTCAAAGCTTGTAAGTTCCTATCACTTCAATTTGATGAATCCACGGATATTAGTGACATTGCACAGTTATGCATTGTTGTGAGAATGGATTTCGAAGATATGAATTCAAAAGAAGAGTTAACTATAATTTCATTGAAAGGACAAACGAGAGGCCTATGGAATCTACAATTCATTTAAAACTTTATTGATAAGACAGGATTTTTTTTCTCCAATATATAAACTGGTCTCTATTACAACAGATGGAGCTCCATCTGTTTTGAAATCGAATTGGTTTTATTGCCTTGTGCAATAATGATGAGAGAATTCCGATTTTACCTGCTATCATTGCATTATCCGTCAACAGGTATTGTGTTTATATAGTATACTATAGTCTAATGATATAATGCAAATTGCTTTAAAATCGTCAATTCAATTCTTTCAAGAAGTCTTCAGAGACGACAATTTCGGGCGCTTTTGGAAGAAACTGAATCAGAGTTCGGAGATCTCTTATTGCACACATACGTGAGGTGGCTAAGCCGTGGTGCTTTTTCAAAAAGATTTTGTATTCTGTTACCAGAAATAAAAAATTTTTTCTCCAAATGAAAGGAGAGCACATTACCGAATTGTAAGATGAGAAATGGCTCATGAAACTAGCTTTTCTCTGCGATATAAATGCAAAACTTAACGACTTAAACCTAAATCTACAAGGAAAGAATAAATGTTTTACAGACATGATGAGCGCGATTAAAACTTGCAAAGAGACGATAAAAAGGTATGTGTCTCAATTAAGAAAACATGAATTGAGAAACTTCAAAAACTTGGAGGGAAGAGTGCATCCATAATCCAAACCGAGACTTCGAAGATTTCGCCGAACACTCAGCTGTTTTGTTTGAAGAATTTGAAAGAAGATTCGCTGACTTAATTAGGTTGGAAGAAATACTCAATTTTATCGTATTTCCATTTAAAGAAAATGTCAACATTGATGGAGTATCTGAAAAAATAGAACATTTATAATAGATACCACATCAGTCACAGTCGAGGAAGACATTATGAAATTAAAAAATATGCGATATATTTCTTAACTCCAGAGCATATATCGATACTGATTTTTGGAAATTAATTTCTGAGGCAACGTTTCCAAATATTTACAAATTGATTTTGTATTTAAAAGCATACTTTGGATCGACGTATCTTTGCGAATCTGCTTTTTTAACCATGAACGCCATAAAAACCAAACATCGGTCGCGTTGAACAGATGAGCATTTAATTTCGTGTTTACGCCTTGTAATAAGCTCGTACCAGCCACAATATGATAAACTTGTCGCAGATGTGCAGTTTCAAATTTCAACTAAACGAAGTGAATAGGACGGTCAAGTTCAAATCATATGAATACTTTGATTATTTTCGTCAGTAAATTTTTATTTGTAAATATTAATAAGTTTTTTTTAGAAAAATTAGATAATTTACCTTTTTTTTTTTTTTTACTGAAAAAAATATATAAACGTGTATGTTACGTTAATTTAGCTCTGCCAATGGTAGACCGCCTTCGATTTTTTTAAATATGGAGTAGACCACGGATCCCAAAAGTTTAGCCACCTCTGCTGTATAATAAGAAAAATGACTCACACGCTCATCACACATTGTCCGGAACCATCAGAACTACGGATTCGAAATTTGGCACACATAATCATTTTATAAAGTAGAGATCAACAAAGAACAGTTTTGAGGTTAATCGAATCTCAATTAGGTTGCGGAGGTGTATAAGTTTTTGAATAAATGTGAAAGCTTAATGTTTGGACTGAAATATCAAAAACTTAAAAGCACTATATAGTCATACATTTATGAAACACCCAGCGAAGAGTCGAGTTACTGCTAGTAATAATAAATTTAATATTCGTTATACAGGTTTAGTAATATTTAGAGCTATTTTAAATTGTTCAATTCCTACTATTAGGTCACATTCTCTCTATTTATTTATTTATCTTGGTGGAATTTTCAATCGTTAATAAAATACATTTTAAAACGCTCAATTGAGCTGAAATTTAATATACATGATTGTTTTGGATGACAATACAATAATTTAATTATACTTATAAAAATTAATTGATTAAAACAAATTATTTAAAGAATTACAAACACAGCCACGTTGGCATCATTTTTGGCTACTTGTGTCAAAACTTGAAAAGGATTTTTTCTCACGTTTTAAAGCATTCAGTTTTACTGAAATTTTATATACACGATTGTTTTGGATGCCAATACGATACTTTAATGATAATGAATAAAAATTAATTACCACTTAATGTTGTGATTCTGTCATATGTATATACATATTTATATTAATTGTAACTATTTAATAAAAATGAGTTGAATAAAATGAGTTGTTGATCTAAGTAGGAATTGAGTTAAATTTTTTTTATATTAATTGTTCATGAGTAACTCTGTAACCGCTTACCGCATATTTATTATTTTTAAAAAACCAGGGAAAAAATCCATTACTCTTTCATTAAAGAAAACGCATTTCAGTGTCTTGTTTTAGCTAAAAATTGGGAAATAAAACAAAACAAAATCATCCTGATTTTTATTTTTAGTTTTGGATTTGAACTACAATTCACACACACACACACACACACAGATAGATTCACGCCCATTGGTCGAGTGAGGGAATATTAACGTCAAACTGTTCAGCTACACGAGGGCTTTTGGTGACGGACCACGTAATTTTGAACCATGGACGACACCTGACGTGGACGTAATTTTGACGTGGACGACACCTGAGCTGGCACCCCGTCTCCTAACAACCGCACCCCACAAACGGGAGGACGTTTCAGCTCTCGACAGATTTAACGTGGATCGCTGCCGTACACGGCGGGTCTTTAGTGGTACTTGGCTCGAACTCATGATATGCCTGACATAATCCGAAACCTTGACCACTGTGCCTATTGGTCGAAAGGTAGTGTATCGAGCTTCCACACCACAGATCCGGGTTCTATTAACGGGATGGGCAAGGTTCACTAGGCATTTAATCCCTACCGCATTGGGTTGATAAATGAGTACCTAGCTTGCTTGGGAACTTAACAATGAGGGTTTCGCTTCAGACTGACCACCTGTTCGGGACATCTACTCGTGCACCTCAGCGCCCAATGGTCACGTATATTGGGATGAGCGTAGTAGGACCTGGCCCTCGGAAGCTGTTGCGCCACTGAGTTTGAATTTTTTTTTTTATTCAGATAGAGGCTAATTATTGCAATCTTGCACGTAAATCGACTTTTATTATCTCTCTTTTCGAATAGCTGTTTCGAAAAAAAAACATATTTTTGTTATATAATATATTTACTTATACTTTTTCAACAGAAATAACAGTAGTATTTATTTTTTTAAAAAAAATAGATTCACAATTTTCTTCTCTTAATATATTTTGATACAAGGCGCAGCAAATAGCCTAGCATTGCACTTATTACACATGGAACGATTATTTTCTTTTCCATTTGATACCACTTTTAGCACAACACAGCACAGTATTATGCAGTAGTTACTTTTTTTTATGTTGGTTGAGCAAAACTGGGGAAATGACTTTCTGCTAATCGTAGAATTGCAAAAGATTTTGGTCAACTCGATTTTTTTTTATTTGGACCGCTTGGTAGCTCCGTTAAGTATTTTTACTAATTTGATCTGATATCTAAATTGTCTTTACCACATATTTAATACAAATTATATGTGTTCGAAATACTAACAAATGAAATAATACTTTTTTGTATATTTTTTTAAAGGAGGTGGTTTAAGATCAGGTTCCTTTTGCCCATTGGCAAATTCATGTTATGTCCTTTTTTTAACATTGATACTCCGTCAAAATGAGAAAATGTTAGGTTTTTTATCAAAGAAAAAAACTTTTTTTAAATAGAGAACACAGGAAAAAAATAACAATGTTAAACTATTTGTAACAAATGTCTTCGATTACATTTCCTTCTCACTTTCACTAGCTGAATCGTCACTGGGTCATCTAGTAGCAGCGTCTTGAAGTGTAGCAATATATCCAAAACTTGGTGTTTTTGTATGAGTGTGACTATAACGCCAGTATTCCAAGTACCAAAGTACAGATGCAACATGTGCACAACAGCCAACAACTCTAGCACCAGCTTTGCACTGACAATACCATTCAGTTTCTGAATTACGACCTATACTTGTACTTATCCATATGTTTCTACTTTTGAATTTGTGTGTCGTGATCTCAACTGGAGTCGAACAACTGAGGAATCTTCTCGATTTACGTAAGGAGAGTACATCCCAATTGATTAAGGTGTTCGCGAGTGGATTATTTTTTAATAAAATACACAAAACGCATACAATACTACGTAAAGTAATGGCGTCAATACAAAAGAAATATTTGTATTACAATTTGACATGTGCGAAGTGAAGACACGTTTGAACACGCACGTGACGTATGAGTCTGACCTATTCTTGGACAAGCTATTTTGTTTCATCACTTTAATGTATTCGTTGCCCCAAAACAAAGTGGCCGCGGTAGCCTAGTGGTATAGGTATCGGACCGTAACTTGCCTTGTCACGAGTTCGAGCCCAGTACCACTAAAGACCCACCGTGTAGGGCAGCGATGCACGTTAAATCTGTCGAGAGCTGAAACGTCCTCTCGTTGGTGTGCTGAGGTAGTTAGGAGAGGGAGGTGCCAGCTCAGGTGTCGTCCACGTCACTTGACCATAGTTCAAAATTACGTGGTCCGTCGCCAAAAGCCATCGTGTAGCTGAACAGTGCGACGTTAATATTCAATCAATCAATCAATGCACCAAGACAAATGAATGTCAGTTTAAAAGCAGTGCTTCTAAAAGTTGCAATATTTGCGACCCAATATTCAATCCTAATTTTCATCACCCCCTATACAACAACAAAATGAACTGAATTCAATAATACTATACTTTGATGCTAAGGCTACGGCACGGCATTAACCTCGTAAGTGCCCATGGCGTATATAAACGTCTCGCTTAGCCAAAACATTAACTGCCCTGGACGTATACATACGTTTTTTTTCGGATCTTTTCTGTGCACTGCTATCAAAAAAATTATTCCGAAGACTTTGGAATGCAATAAAATGACCATGGCAATGTTTGTGAAGGATTTACTTTTTCCAGATTATTTTTGCTTCTTTATTCCTCCCCTTCCCCCAACACATCACATACGCGTGCCTACGTGGAAAACGGTTGGCATTTGGAAACGAATCGCGAAAAGTTTGATCAGCAGTCGAGGTTTAATTATAAACCGTTCAAAAATTATCAAGATAAGTGTTAATTATTATATTAAATTATATATATATATGACATACCCATAGAGTCACTGCTAATTAATAAACTTGTTTTTTAACTTAATATTGTTAAATTAATTATAAAATACATTGTGTAGCATTGATATACTCTCTTATAAGTGCAATATATCATTGTATTTTACTTTTATTATATCAGATTGCATTTTGCGTTTGTTTACTTTCGGTAAATTAATAATTTTTTAAAAGAAAAAATCTTTTGTTCTCGATTTTTCAATATGCACCCCCCCCTCTCTAGAATTGTCACGCCCCCCCTTGGGGGAGCCCCCCAGTTTGGGAGAAACACTGGCTTAAGGGGTCACATACCTTTTAAAAAGTTGAAAATGGTTAAAAATAGTGAGCTCTTTAAAGCTCTGTAATTTTTTTATTACTGTTTCCTGGAATGTAAATTTTGGAGGTATAAACAAATAGATATTACTTTACTTAAAACATAACCAACAAACACATTGCTAATTAGGATAAATTTTTAATTAGATAATTACAAAAAGAAATTTTTGTTTTCTTTTCGCAAGTGATATGCATTACGCGCAGCTTTATAAAAAAAGTTACCAATATTTTTTGATGAAATTTTTGCTCAGTGTTGGAAATTGTGTTATCTTTAAAATGACGAAGCATGAAACACTGATTTAAAATTCTTAGTAAACTATAACAATTTAAAATTTAACTATAAAATTTTAAATTTTTTTTCGCTATTTTATATTTGTAATTTTAAATTTTTCATTAAAAATTCAAACTGGTTCGTTATTTTAAGTACAGTTATGATCAGAATCTCCAGTAAAAATTTTATCATTTTCCATGGAACGGTTTTGAAAATATCATGCGCGTAATGAGAAAAAATGACGTTCTGAGAAAATTGACATCAAACGTAAAATTTACCACAGTTTTATATATATATTATTCTGGTAATTCAAACAACAACTAAATTTAAATTAAAACTAATGTGAAGTTTTTTTAGTCAATAAACTTCAATTTATTAAAATTATTATAACTAAAAACATATATTATACCAATGCAGTACAAGCATCGAAACGATATCAAAATAATCAAAATGCAACAAAGTGATTCATTTCTCCAAAATAAAGTTAAAAATTTATAAATATTACTTAAAAAACAATCAATACCTTAATTAACAACTACTTATTATAAATATTAAGTAATTAGTGATATGAATGCAGTGTATTACTATGATTCTAAAATGCTAAAATTCGCCACATGCATATGATGTTCCCTCTTTTTCAGTTAATTTCTTACAAGTAGTTTTAAATTGCATTCTTTTAGCCTGTCGTACTTCTTTTGTGCAGAGATTAAAGTGTACTTCTGCAGTCTGAATTCTTCTTATATCTACAAGTGTAACAAATTTATGTGCAAATTGACCAACAGTCAGACCAAGCGATTGCATAATTTTTAGTCTGCCTTGATTGCCATCATTAAAAACGACAATTGCCTCATTTGTAGATATATCAACAATCTTTCTACCACAACCTAAAGTTTTGGGGCATAATTTCCATATTAATGAGTTAATGGATTCATTATTATTTTGGGTTTTACCCCCTAGACATTTTTGTAGAAGTTTAGGTTGTGATAGATCATTAAACACAGGTTTTATGGCATCCATTACTGCCACTGGCAATTTGTTACTGTGTCTAAAATTTTCCACACTGCCCTCTAATACTTGATTTTGATATTTACACCAAGAATTAGGACCTACAGGACAAAAACTGTGCAATGGTTCTTCGTCGCTTGAACGTATATGGAAATATACAGCCCAAACAGCTTTTCGCATATCTGGCATGCATGTTTTATTTTGTCGGATTGCATTTCCATAGTACGTTGTAATTAAGTCGATCATTCTGTCGGTCAACCTTCCCTTCCCCCCAATCGACTTCCCATCACTGAGTTTGGAGCTCATTTGTTTTAATTTTCGTAAACGAGTTCCCATTCTTTTTTGAACATGTCCAACACATTCAATTTTTGAAACTGTGATATCTTCTCCACACGGATTGGATGCAGTAATAGATGAGAATGCTCGCCATCCCCAATGTAAGATGTATATCTCACAGAACGATGACTTAATGAATGCTGAAATATACGAATCATTCCCACAGTCTCCATCATGCCAGCTGAACCATTATGGTTTTTCAAACATTCTTTAACGTGAAGAATTTTCCACTTTTTGTAAGCAGGTGACCCTTTTCTTCGTTTCCAAGAATCACATCCTTTACAGAAAGAAGACATCACTTCCGCATCAATACACTTTCCTGTTTTGTCTCCTATAACAGCACACACACCAACACGAGAAGAATAGCCACGAGTTTTCCACGTTCCAACTCCACTAATTATTATATCGGAAGAATTTGTCAAAGTTACCTCTTCCAAAGCTGCACTTTGGATTGAAGCTTCTGCAACTTCTTTACTACACAATTGTAGTTTTTTTATAATATTATTGGATTTTTTTTTCAGCAACTGGAGGAGGAAAGTCCATGACACCACAGAAAGTTATCTTTGCTGCATGACCCTGTCCAATTGTCCTCATTGCGTATACAAAACGTCTGTTTATTTCTGGAATATTTTTTCTTTTACCCAGCATTTTTGAATTTCTAAACGAACACAAGTCTTTACAGTTCTTGCATTCAATCGAAAAAACACTAGACAAACCTCTAACACATTTTTCTGATAGTTTAATATCACCACCACATTTTTGGAAGAAGCAAAGTTTTGAATGTTTGTAAATATGATAGTTTTATCAAACACTCTGTAGCCATCAAAACCGTCATCATGATCAATAAAAGATGAATCAAAATCTTACAGATGAATCTTTTTTCCAGATGCACTGTTGTTTAGTGATTCATCCACACTGTGTACAGCTTTGCATCTCGTATGCATATTACCAGTAAACTTCCTTTTCTTAGGACGTTTACCAGATGGTCTTTTAGAAGATTCAGTCAAATTCTCATCTTTCAAAAGTTTATAAAAAAATAATATTTTTCCTAAAACTTATCTTAGAATAAGATACGGTATGAAAATCAAAAACGAGCGAGTATAAATTCAAGATTCACTTTATCAAAACAAAGTAGAAGTAGAAGTTTATAAAGTTAGTAGAAGTTGTAGTTAATATTCAGAACAACAATAATAATATTTGAGGCTTAGATTCAAGCATTTGATAATAATTAGAATGAAAATATTAGAAACAGAGAAACGCAGCTGTCCCCAGCGACATGACAGCTGTCACCCTGGAGCCAAAATGTAAACAATATTTAAATCACCTTTTCTACTCTTTTTATTTTCTTAATAACGTCCGTTCTATTGGGAATATCTGCATGCGGTTTCTTTTAGAATACTCAGAAAGGTTTACTCTATAAAACAAAATAATAATAAAAAAATCGATTTTCCGGAAATTTTAAAAGGTATATGACCCCTTAAAAGCCTTATTATTGTAGTATTTGAGAAACCAAAATATAAAGTGGTGCTTAAAGTTCTTAACAGCTTTTTTTAATGAAAGAAAGAAAATGCGCTTAAAGTAACAAAACTCAATGAATTTGCCAGTTTTGATGACTTTCTTTATATAACTTGCTGTTTTTCTTTCTTACAATTTTAAATTAAAAGCAAATATCAATACTTCAAGTTCACATAAACATAATAATATAGCTCGAATAAATACTTTGAATTTTTATGACTATCATGAGCGAAAAAAGCCGATTTTTACCCACATCCTTTACTATAAACTTTATCTAAATTTATGAAATCACGACAACGGATAGCAGACAATTTCATAATTGCAGACTGAGATCGCTTCTGTTCGAGTGTAAGTATTAACTCAGTGACACAACAGCCCATGAGGATCAAGGCTTACTATGCCTATATGAGTATACGTGAACTTCGGCCCTGAGAAGATAATCCGATCTGGTGGTCATTCTGAAGCAAAACCCTAGCTTTAAGTTCCCAGGCAAGCTTGGCACTTATTTATCAATCCACTGCAGGGATGAAAGGTTGAGTCACAACCCTGCCGAGCCCGGGGTTTGAGCCGCAGTCTAGTAGTTGTGACACAACCCTTACCCACTGGGCTTCGTGTGAATATTACACTTATTATAAAATACAACTCCCCCGAATTATTTTGATTCTGCCACGTTTGACCAGTTTAGTCCCTCTGAATTAACTCAATAGTGCACTTTAAGAGGTTAAAGATGAATAATTAGAATTTATAGACTGAAGAACCGCATCTCTCTTTTTTAAGGCTGCTTTCGCTATATGTACGAGAGCGTGAACTTGACGCGGAGCACATTTTCAGACAGAAAAAATGCCACATTTTTTATAAAAATGTGTGATATTGTAACTCACACACACACAATCCATTTCCTTATAATATAGTGTTTTTGAAATTTCAAAATATTTCATAAATAATTAGTTTTTCCTTTTAACATGTGAAGGGATAGTTCATTTAACATTACGGTATGAGGAAAAAAATGAGAAGCACATTTTATAAAAGAAAAATGTGTGAACTCGGATAAAAATGAGTAGTATGATAAGTGGTTCTCTACAGGATAGTGTAGCCAGAATATATATATATATATATATATATAATATTAATGTTTGGGTACTTTTATATCCGAAAAAAAAAGTCCGAATTCGGCCTCTATTCTTTAACGTTAGCCGAAGATAACCTTAAGAGCTTAGAAAATTTGCAAAAGTAAAATAAAAATCTTATATTTCACCGACTTAGAGAAAAGGTGTCCTCGTATTTTTATAAAGAGTGTTTTTTTTCAGGTATAGAAGTTTAAGTTGGCATTACTTTCCAAGATGGCGACCGATTTAACAGCTGTCAAGTGATTTATTCTCAGTTTGGTTTGGCAATTCATCAAAACGATCATCAAGCAAGGCGTAGATTCGTCGAATGAGCCCAAAACGAGATTGCCGTTGTTCCCGATTTTCATAAGCGAATTTTGTTTAGCGATGAAGCGCCCTTCTGGTTGAATGGCTACGTCAACAAACAAAACTGCCGCATTTGGAGTGAAGCTAATCCACAAGTGTATGTCAAAACACCGTTACATCCAGAAACACTGACTGTTTGGTGCGCTTTATGGGCTGGTGGAATCATTGATCCGTACTTCTTCAAAAACGATGAAGGCCACAACGTTATAGTCAATGGTGATCGGTATAGAGCCATGATTACTAACTTTTTCATTCCTGAATTGATCAATCATGATGTCCAGGAGCTGTGGTTCCAACAAGACGGCGCAACATGTCCCACAGCTCGTGCCACAATCAATTTAATGAAAGACACGTTTGGTGACCGCCTAATTTCACGTTTTGTACCTGTGAATTGGCCTCCAAGATCTTGTGATTTAACACCGCTAGACTGTTTTCTGTGGGGCTATGTAAAGTCATTGGTCTATGCGGATAAGCCATAAACGCTTGCCCATTTGGAAGACAACATTCGCCGTGTTATTGCCGATATACGGCCAGAAATGTTGGAAAAAGTCATCGAAAATTGGATGTCCAGATTGGACTACATCCGACCCAGCAGTGGCAGTCCTATGCCAGAAATCATATTTAAAATGTAATGCCACAAGATTATCTTTCGAATAAAAAAAATTCATCTCAATCGAATAATACATCGTTGTTTTATTGCAATTTAAATTCTATACCTCTAAAAATACACCCTTTATTAATGTTTGAGTACTTTTATATCTGAAAAAAAAATAGTCCGAATTCGGCTTCTATTCTTTAACGTTAGCCGAAGATAACCTTAAGAGCTTATAGAAAATTTGCAAAAGAAAAATAAAAAGCTTATATTTTACCGACTTAGAGAAAAGGTGTCCTCGTATTTATACTTTCGAAACGTGAAATAAGTTAAAAAAAGGCATAAAAATAATTTTTAAAAATAACATAACCTTAAATTCGAAAGAAAAAAAATATCAAATCAATTTGCAAGTCAATTCACATCCCTAATTTCAGACTAAGCATTGAACCATTTTAATTTAGAAAGTAGTAAATAAGCGTAAAAGTACATACCTTTGTCTAAAAGAAACAAAAAGTGGGGGAGGGGGTGAAGATTTTGTTTCAAAAACTGTGTGTGTGTGAGATTGTCTTTTCCTAATTGGATTTACCAATGCAGCACATCTACACTGGACAACATTGCCGGAATGCGTTTTCTAAATCTCCAATTTCAAGGAACTAATCGCGAAAAGAAACATCTTCTAATTAAAAAAGGAAATTATTTCTTTGCCTCGTTTTTTTTCCATGACTGAAGTAGAAAAAAAGTCTGGAGATGCGCTTAAAATTTAAAACTTCTCTTATGTCACATTAGGTTTCTTTTTATCATTGCCACGGAACCGTGTTCTCTCTGCTGGAACGGTTAATTTGAAATGCGATTAGAAAACTTTTTCCGGCTAATACCGGACTTATCCGGGAAGGCGAATAAATGTCAAAATAAGGGCGAAAGGAAAGCAAAGTTTCCTTTTACCTTCACCTCCTTCTCTTTCCTTTTACCTAGATTCTTACCTGGGTTTCACTAATGAAAGGAGCAAAAACAACGGGATTAGCGTCCGGATAATTCGCTTAGTTTTTACGCTCCGGCAAGCTTAAAACCGGTGTCCAGGAATACGTTACACTCCGCCTGTCGTAAAACTGGAACTTTTATGGGAGTCAGGCTGTTTGTGTTCGTTACCGGGCTGGATCGTTTCTCCGGAAAAAAATGTCCGGGCCGGATTCTGGATAAAAATATAAGCAAAGAGGGAACCGCAATTTAGCCGGATGGTATCTTTTGTGCCCCTTTTGCCTTATTTCTACTACCTTCCATTATTCAAGATAGGAAACTGTTTAATGTTAAACTCAGGGGACTCAGTTTTATTGGCTAAAGGCGCCTCAGTTAACTGTTATGGTAGGGATTTCGTGTAGAAGGCCTGGATGAATGAAAAAAAGTATTTCACGTGGAAGAAAGGATGGGGGAAGAAGTAGATTGGGAAAGGTTCTGCTGGAGGACTTTAAGAAATACATTGTTTTTATATCCTAAGAGTTAAATATTTTCATTTAGGACTGCATTTTGAGAATAATTACGAGAAGAATTTTGAATACTTATCACAAACTTTAGTGATGTTAAACGTGTTTTAATATTCCTTTTTTATTAGAAAAGATTACAGCCATGCATTAAATCAATTTCACTAAATTATTAATAAACCCTTAAATAAATCATGTAATTTAATATTAACTGAAATATGCATTGTTTTCTTAGTCACTGGACCGGTTTTGGAGTAATATATTGATAATAGGGAATTATTAACTTTTACTTTTAAAATATAATCAATATCTCAAGCTGAATAATCCTTGTAATACATTAACACGTTGATTATGTGATGTCTATTATCCCCTAAATTGCCTATTTTAAGTTACATGAATCGTTCCTCAGAGTCATCGTTTTACATATATGAGCGCGTATGCGGTTTTTCTCTTTTGGAGGGGGGAGAAGAAACACAAACAAGCAAATTTTTCTCTGAAATAAGTTAATCATTATTGAACACTGTCAAAGTCACTTTATTGCATTCTACCTTCGGAATAGTTTAACTGATAGCAACTAAAGAACATAGCCGCATTTCAAAACGACTGATATATATGTGAGAGGAAAACAACACACCAGTTGAGCAAGACGGATATATACGCCTATGCCACTTAGGGGGTTAAATGTAATTCATTCAAATATAATTCATATTAATAATGTACATTAAAGAATTAATTGATCGAGCTTCAAGCAAACAAAACATTTAATAAAGAAATATAAAGGTATTTTGTTTTCGTATTGTTCTAAAACTTTTACTTGTTTCAAATTTATAGAAAACGGATTTAAATTTAAATCACTGAATATTATATTTTTCGTGTATACCATTTTAGATAACATATCTTCTTAGGAGAAAAAGATTAATTTACTTTAAGAACTAATGCGCTCTGTTAAAATTGTTACTGAAGTTACTGTAAGGAACAAAAATATAGACCTGAAAATAAATTAAAAGACACGCTTCTTTATAATTTTCTCCGTGGCTTCGATTCTAAGATGGATACAGCAAAACACATCATTTGACAGAATACAGAAACATTTAAACTTATATTTACATCATTGATAGGTGTTTTATGTACGAAAACTTGTTCATATAGCATACAACAATGCAATAGATTTGTTACTGCCGCATTCCACTCAACATGGTACTATCAATGTTATAGACAGCATGTGGTAACCTTTCATGCGGTACTGCTACACCACTCTGCAAACGGGGTACGAAATCTTGCGTAGTTTCCACCGTATTAGCAGTATCAATCGTACGGGGCCCCCAAGTTACAATGGCCCCGACATGTGTAATATATTAACACTTTCAAATAAGGTTTATTAAGGCGATGATTTTTATTTTCCAAAAAAGATCTCCCAAGAAATTTTGATTTAAGATTCATTCAGGGTTAGCTATTCCAGTGTTCATATGTACGAAACCAAGTTTTCGGATGACACAAATAACATGGAAATAATAATACGTGCTGTCAATAACGATGGCAGTACAATGAAGAATAGAGTGTGGCAGGCACACTGAACTATCGCATTGATGTATGATGTTTAACCGGGGTTTCATTTATAGAACCCCTGTAAAATATATAAATTAAACTTGAAATGTTCTCTATTCTTTCAGTTGTCCTTTTTTGCTGTATTCGTCTTAGGTTCTTTTTTTTTAAAAATATGTACTAAAGTGCTTTGAAACCCGGGAAGGAATTATGAAAATGAAATGAATTATTAACTGCTCCAGAGAAAAGATTTTGAAGTTAAGGGGACATGGTACGATTTACGGCAGTGTTTCTCAAACTGTGGGGCACCCCCCCTGGGGGGCGTGATCATAATGAAAAGTAGAAAACAAAAGATTGCTTAAAAAAATTATCAATATACTAAAAGCAAACAAATAAAAAAAGGAAATACACATTCCCACTTATAAATATATCAGTACTGTGCAATAAATTTTAAAAATCATTTTAAAGATACTACGTTAAGAACAAGTTTAATAATTACCAGTGTCACCATTGGCTTGTCATATAAAAAAATTAAAAAACAAAAAACTAACACTTATCTTGATAATTTATACGGTTTATAGTTAATCCCTTAAATGCCTGTTAAAAACTACGAGATTCTCTCCCTAATGTTACTGTTTAACATGTAAACGAGCGTATCTGGTGTATTGGGAAGGGGGAGGTTAAATGAATAAAGAAACAAATAATCTGAAACAAGTAAATCCTTCGCAAAGACAATCAAGCTCTTTTTTATTGAAGTCCAAAGCCTTCGGAATAAATGTATGAATAGCAGTGCACATAAAATATCGTACTTCGGAAGGACGTATATATACGTCCGGGCAATCTGGCTGAGTGAGACGTTTATATACGCCGGTGATATTAAAGAGATAAAAGTCGAACTGTAGTTTTAGCTTCAAAATATGGAATTATTGAATTCAATGTATCGTTATTGTACGGGGTAAGGGCGCGATGAAAATAATGATTGAATATTGGGTTGCGAATATTGAAAGTTTGAAAAGCGCTGATTTACGAAAAAATTTTTAATTTAGGGATTTTTAAATTTTTTTGGTTGCCTTCTTTGTATGTATATTATGTTAAACAGATTTTGTGCTCAAAATTTCATAAAAAGCTAGCCATGTAATTTTTTAAGAAAAATAACTTAAAATTTGTGAGGTGATTTTAAAATGCTACTTCTCCTACAAAAATTGACGTACAGGCATGAAATTTGATTTACAGGTACGTCACACCATGTATATTAAAAGTTGGTATGGGTTTTACGGTTGGTATTTGTGCAATACTTCTCCCTTTCTAAATGTTTATTGAAAATTCCTTATATATAAAAAATGTCTAAATTCTGAGTTCAATTATCTTTAAAAAAATAAATATAGCTTTGATTCAAAAATGAATACCAACTTTTGTTACATGTACTATTAGCAATAGGTAAAAAGTTTCAAAGCATTAGGCGCAATAGAAAAAAAGCCTTAACATTTTAAATGAAGACAAACTAGTTATTTTATCTTTCTGCGATAAGTCAGTTTAAAGTTTTGATTTGCCATAGAGATGTGGATGAAAACAAACGTGAAATCTATCATAATTCTGCGTTTTTTAAGTTTAAAGCTTTCAAATTTTGTGAGGTTATAGAAAAGTTTATAAAAAATAATTTAGGCTAAAAAAATTTAATTTAATTTTTTGACCGATTTTAGTCAATTGAATCCTACTGCGTCCTCTTTCAAAAAGCCATGATTATATAGTACTAAGTATTAAGGTAATGGAACTGTGTATATTTTGTAGCAAACCTCCTTTCGCATTAGTATGAGAGATAACCTAGGGAAAAGACACAAATCTAAAACTCAACAGCGTTTTTTCCAATTACCGTATAATTTGGCGTATAACGCGCATTTTTAACCCAAAAAATAAGATCGAAAGTTATGGATGTGCGTTATTCGGCGGGTATAAAAATGATAACCTTAAAAATAAAAATAAAACAGATGACCATTAAAAGTGCTTAGACCTGCTTACATTGAAATACTGTTTATTTAAAAGAAATGACATACATAATGAACTTAAAGAGTAGTATTTCTAGAAGTACATCAATTTTCTATAGCCTGGTGTAATAACTGTAATAAAAAGCTTCAAAACAAAAGAGCTTGGCCTACCCATGTTTCAGGTTTCTTCATATAAAAAGGGATGCGCATTATACGGCGAATATACCTCAAAACTAAAAAACGCAGCTTGAAAGTATACGTGCTCGTTATATGCCAAATTTTATGGTAATTCCAAATCTAATATGGTAGTAAATCTTTGATGAGACTGAGTTATCCCAAATTAATATTAATAATAATTATAATTACTTAATATATAAAAAATTCAAAGACTTG
Source organism: Trichonephila clavipes (assembly GCA_019973935.1). NCBI lineage: Eukaryota > Metazoa > Arthropoda > Arachnida > Araneae > Nephilidae > Trichonephila > Trichonephila clavipes. Next base: position 152,889 of record BMAU01008215.1, on the reverse strand, counting down.
TGTCATCTTTTCTGGATAAATAAACTCTTCAAGTCCTTTATTCTCAAATACGTTGCTAAATCAAAATAAAATTCTCACAGCTTTAACTCAAGCTAGAACCAACACATTTTTATTGCTATCTTTTTTTTTGAGATCGATTAATTTACAACTTTAACCCTTTATCTACCGACGGTACTTATAGAAAAAAAGGTACTTATAGATACCGACGGTACTTATAAGTACCACTCACTTTAATGTTACATAGAATAACCATTTTTTGAATATTTTAGTAGAAATATTCTTTTTAATCCACTCTTCCATGATATATGGCAGCACGTGTTCTATGATGAGTATTTTAGCGGGGAAGGCGAATAATTTTATGGCAGAAATTGCGTTTTCAGCTGATTGTGTTTTCAGCGGTTTGCGATGATTGTCATTTTTGTTCTCAAAAGAATAGTTGATGTCAAAATTTAAGTGTCTTAATTTTTAGTATTTTAATGAAGACCGTAGAAAACGATTTGGCTATTTATTTTAAGTGAACAGTGCATATAATTAATTTTACAGTTAAATAGTTAATTCTCTCAAACGGGTTCAATTTCCCATATTTGAGTATTTTGTTTATGCATATCCCTTAATTTTAAATGTAGTGATTCAAAAAAAATATTGCGGGGAAAAACTGCAGTAAATCATAATGTGGTAGATAAAGGGTTAAATAGAAATTTTAATTTACGTACACCACGGCTCCTTTACAGAAAGATGTTCTCAAATGTCAAACACAACCTTGAAAAGCATTTTTTCCTTTTTAGAATAGGAGTAAGACATTGCTACACAATTTTTAAGACGGAGTACTATATGTGATACTAACGGAGAAAAAGAACAGGAAAATAAACCATAATAAACCTAACAAGAAGGGAAAACAATTTTCGGAGGACTCGACAATCAATATTACTCAATAATGAAAAGTTAAAAATTTTGTGAAGATAATACAGTATTGCTTTTAAAAAGAAAAATAATACAACAAGATGTACTTAGCATGATGGTTTCGGCTTAACGCTTTTACACTTCATCAGTTTAAAAGGCAAAGTTATTAAGTTTCTCGGGTAAATTTTATTTGTGTGCTTTTTTTCAGGTTTTAAAATTAGTTTATAATTTTTTTAACATTTCCCGTTTTCACAAACATTATAAGATTTTATTGTTTTTCGTAGATGAATTTGATGTAGTGAAAATAATCACCTGTAATTTTCGTTTCTTTTCAAAAGAATTAGTTAATTTCAAAATCATGAAAATTACATATTATTTGCATAAAAAGTTGTCTTTCTCAGCCAAAAACGTATTCTGTGATAACATTTTTTTGTTTACATATTTAACACTTCTTTCCTTTAATTTTCTTCAATTATTAAAGGTAAATATATGTGATTTTTCTTAAAATTAGGACATTTTTAAAAGGATATTTTTTGTGTGTTGTAGTCGTTGAATGACTGAAGAGCCTTGATAACTTAAAATCCACAACAAACGGATAAAGTGGCCGCATAACTATTACAACGCGTTCTGAACGCAAGAAGTACGGTTTTGAGGACATGTCACAAAAACATTCTTTTTTTCTCTAGAAATCTTAGTTTTTTATAGTTTTAGTCAACCGGAATTGCATAGAATCATATGATTTCCTTTAAAGATTTGTGATAGGTCAGAATACACGTGAATGAGGCAAGATTGGATCATCTTGTTTTAAAAACCCTTTTGTAGCAATTTTTAGGAGATAAAGTTGTGGTTATTTTTCGTTCGGTGAATAACAGCATAACAGTCTTGATAAGTCTTGATGACGTAAGATTTTATGAAACAAAATAATTCAAAAGAGTAATTTTAAGGGTATCACAACTATTTTTATTTACTTAATTCAGTATTTTAACCCTTTATCTACCGACTGTACTTATAAGTACCACTCACTTTAAAACACACACCACTTTAAAATTACATAGAATAACCATTTTTACCGATAATTAGCTGGAATATTCTTTTAAATTACGTCTTTCAAGATATACGACAGCACGGGTTCTATGATGAGTATTTTAGCGGGGCAAGTGAATAGTTTTATAGAAGAGATTGCGTTTCTAGTGGATTGCGAAGATTGTCATTTTTGTTCTGAAAAAATAGTTAATGTCACTATGGTAAGTGTTATTTTTTTTGTATTAATGAAATCGTTATAAAAGGATTTGACTATTTATTGAAAATAAACAGTGCTGATTAATTTTACAGTTGAATATCTGTAATTAATTAATTAGCTCTAACGGATTAAATTTATCAAAGTTGAGTATTTTGTTCATGTATATCCCTTAATTTTTAATGTAGTGAGAAAAAAAAAGTATTGCATGAAAATAAACAGCAGTAATTCATAATGCGGTATATAAAAGGTTAATGAAAGAATTTCAAGAAAATATTTTGTTGAGAGGAAGAGGTTGTATCCACACATACATATATTCACATAGTCTCCTTTGCCTTTTCTCAAATAAAAGACTAAACCCATTATTGATATAAACAACGACTAAAACAATAATCATTTTATTTTACATATTATTTTGAATAAAAGTTGAACAGAGCACGTGTCATTTCAAAATGAACTCTGTGAGAGAAAAATACTGCACAATTTTTTTCCATTCTTTTGGAAACTTTGAATCTGTAGAAAAGAAGAAAAAAAAAGGGGGGAAGGGGAAAGAAAATTAAAAACCAATTTTCTCATCTGTATGCAAACGAAAATACAGCAAGCACATCAAGAATTCCGTTGCTTCAATTTTTCTCGAGCGTCAACATTCAGCATAGCTTTGCATTGTTTAGATATCGAAGAATCTTCAAGCGTTTCAAAAGAAATCATTCTTACGAACTCTTACGTCCGCGAAAGATATTCGATCGTCAAAGCATTGTTATTATCGTCGTCATTATTCCTGAGCTTTCTGCGATTAAAAACCCCCCATCGCAGCTAACCCCTTCTGAAATTTTTCCGTCCCACCCTTAGGCAATCGGAAGGAAACGTTATCGGAAATAAACATGAAAACAATGGGCAAACCCTTTTCAAACGTACCGCGGAAAAGTCTCTGGCAGCTGTTGAGGAACACACATCCAGTTCGAAAACGTTCTGGGGGAATTGTTTTAAAATTTTCGAGTGTGCTTTTCCTGACGGCACTCCTGCACGTCAAAAGCAGTTTTCCGGTTTCTACGTTTTTGGAAGTATTTCCGCCAGAGAGCGCCACTTTAAAGAGTGATAAGAAGAGTGCTTTGTTTGAAGTGGCGGGAAAATTCGTTTTTGTTCTCCTGAGTGCGCCATTTTGCATTGAAGACCGTTATTTCTCTCTCGAATTTTTAGAGTAGACTTCAGAGCTAAGCACTTCTCGTGAGATGCTTATGACTTCTTTTCAATACTTCACCTGATCTGTCTCGTAATAATTGACTATGAGTTGATTTCGTAACTGTTAGTCTGCATTTTTCGAGAATTAACAGAACTTGAGCACGTGCGTTGTAGCGCGACTTTTAGAACTTACATTATTTTAATCAAGTATACTTGTAAAATATTTCTTATACCCATAGAATAAAAATACATGCTGTCATTCTATAAATTTGGGTACTGTTATACGTCGACATGTAACTTAACATTCTTGCTTAACAGTCGGTCAAGAGCTATTGCATCTTATTTTCAGAGAAACAGACTTTTGACATGTATGTTTGCTTTTTTAAACGTATAATTTATTGTCTCTGTATTTTGCTCTATTTAATATTTATACTATTTGATGTTGAGGAAATTGATTGATATTATAATTATCATAGCAAATACTGAAGAGGCACTTCTATATATGAGGCTGCATATCTAGCAGAAAATAAAGATTTGTTTTATGATTTTAATTATATCTGCTAGCCTAGAGGAGTGAAACAAAAAATATTTTAGAATTTCAAAACCAACCTATGCGGAAAAAAATGTTCTCTAGTAAATAGATAAAGAGAAAAATTGAATTAAATTTTTATGTTACGTATTTTTTTAAAGGGAAAGTTGCGTAGATGTTTGAGATTGCGTAGATGTTACGGTAGAAAAAGTCAGTAAGTTTTATTAAAGAGATACACACTCTCTCTCTCTCGAAAAGTTCTTAAAACTATTGCGATGGGAGCACACCAACTGAATAGGGAAAAATCAGATAACTTTAAGAGAGCTTTAGAACTAATTTAAAAACTTTAAAAAAACTGTAATTCTCTCATAATTACAGTTCCCGATAGAACATAAAAAGGAAAAAAGTGTGAATCGAGCTGATTCGTAGTTCAGAGATCGCTGGAGTTATGAAATATGAGAATATCTTAAAAACTATCTACTATTTACTGATTTATCAGTTATTATAGCTTTAGGCTCTTAATACTGAAAGAACTGGATAACTTTATTATTAACACTGAATTTTCTTGCTTGATTAATTGATTGAATATTATCGTCGCACTGTTCAGATACACGAGGGCTTTTGGCGACGGAACACCGAATTTTGATCCATGGTCAAGTGACATGGACGACACCTGAGATGGCACCCCACTCCCCTAACTACCACACCGCACCAACGGGAGGACGTTTCAGCTCTCGACAGATTTAACGTGCATCGCTGCCCTACACGGCGGGTCTTTTGTGGTACTGGGCTCGAACTCGTGGCAAAGCAAGCCACGATCCGATACCTATACCACTCGGCTACCGCCGCATGAATTTTCTTGCAAAAAAATTATTATATTTTTACGGTAATGATATTTTTAATAAACTAACATAACACTATTATTACGAAAATTGGGGAGAAGAGAGAGAGAGACTTTTGAATAATTAATTGAACTATAATCTTTATATATAACAAATAACTACTCGCAAACTAGATTTAGAAGATATAACGTATATAAATCAGTTTATATATATATATATATATATATATATATATATATATATATATATATATATATATAAATCTTCTGTGCGTGTGTTTGTCACTAAACGCCTCCTAAATGGCTGGACCGATTTCGGTTACATTTTTTGTGTGGGTTCAAGTAAATTTGAGAATGGTTTAGATTCACAATTCGGTCAGGTATCGCGATTAGTTAAAAAGATATTAATTTAAAACATTCAAAAATACAACTCAGCATTCACCTGCATTGTTGAAACAACGCTATTGTTATAAAGAAGTAATATAAAAAAATTATAATCAATTCCTACTTAGATCAACCAAGAAAAAATTTATTTTAGCTACTTTTTATTAAATAGTTGCAATTAATATAAATATGTATATACATATGACAGATTCACAACATTAATTGGTAATTCATTTTTAGTAATTATCATTAAAGTATCGTTTTGTCATCCAAAACAATCGTGTATATAAAATTTCCTTTCAACTGAATGCATTTACACGTGAGAAAAAAAAGTATTTTCAAATCTTGATATATAAGTCGCCAAAAGGGTCGCTAAGTCGCCAACGTGGCTGTATTTGTAATTTCTTAAGTAATTAGTTTTAATCAATTAATGTTTATTAATTAAAATTAAATTATTGTATTGACATCCAAAATAATCATGTACATTACATTTCAGCTCAATTGAGTGCTTTAAAATATATTTTATTAACGATTGAAAATTCCACCAAGATAAATAAATGAATAAACAAACAAATAAAATATGTATGTATAGAGATCGTGAGTTAATAGTAGGAATTGAAAAAGACGTAAGTTGGCGTCGAAAATTGATTTTCAGCCAAACCCGGTCTTTATTGTTACGAAAATGCAAACGATTCACGCTTTTTAGCGTTTTTAATTAATATCTTTTTAAATAATCTTTATATATGTAATTCTTCTGTGCGTGTGTATGTAACTGACCTCCTCCTAAACGGTTAGACCGATTCTGATGAAAGTTTTTGTCTGTTGCAGTGGACTCGAGAATGGTTTAGATTTATAATTCGGTTTAGAAATGTTTATTGAATTAATTTTTTATTTATAAATTGTTGATCTTGGAATGTTTTACATTGGATCCGGCAGACTACGATACCATCGCAGTATCGAACATTCAAAAATCGCTTATTATAATTCAAGTTGGTCCCGACAATTGGTGCTGTGATCCTTTCAGGAAAATATTTTGTGTGACCGTGTTATTCTTTTGTTGAAATAAATCGTGTGTTAATTAAATTGTTACATTCAGATGAAATTAGTGTTTAAAGAGTTGTGAAGTGTGCATAAAAAAACTACATTCTCAAAATTTAGTATGCAATTGAAGTGAGTATTTTAGATGATTTTCTATTAAATTTACACCTGCTTTGACAACAATTATCCTAACCTACAAATCTATTTATGTAGCTAATTGATTACACACATTATTAAACTTTTTTGTTTATTTAAAACTATTTTTTATCGGAAATAGTTTGTGTGTGTTTCACTTCTAAGCAACCCAGAAGTATACAACTTGGCACATAATTACATTGTAATAACTTTTTAATACAAATTTTACTCAAAACGGTCCAGATTGTTAAAGCTTATTCATAAAAATTTGGAATTTTTGAATTTAAGATGTGTGTACAGGACAACGTCTGTCGGGTAATCTAGTATATATATATCTGTACAAGAGTAAAATATGATAATCACCTTTTTGCGTGAATTATATGTAATCTTAATTCATTTATTAGGGAAAAGTACATAAGTGTATCAATTTCTACAAAGCCTATACGAATTATTATTTCATGTACTTAAGTACACCGTTGTGAAACTTATCCTTGTTTTAATTACATTATTTTGTTTGATTTTATTTTTACTCCTTCCATCAATTTTATTTTCCCTAATTTCAAAACGTTTCATTTTTTCGAATTTCATGCAAGCGTGTTGGAATTAAAGCCAGTAGCATCTTCTGTTTTTATCGTAAAAAGTTCATCTGCAAATTAATCAAAAGTAGAAATCACATGAAAAAATACTCGAGGGATTGCAGAAAAGACTAAAGAAGGATAATAATTGAGTTGAAGCACTGCGTGACGGAGATATTGCATTTCTGCTGTATTATAAAATCGCCAGCACTAATAATTGCATCTTGTGTCGATTAATTATGTTCAGTTGTCTTATATTTTTCTCAACAAGAAACTAATTTTTTGTTGCCTCTCTCCAAATGAGAAAAGTAAATATGTTGTGACAAAATTAAAACAGTTTCACTTCTTAATTTGATTTTGCATGTGACATACATCCATGGAGATTTTCTTGTAAAGAAGTTTAATAAAGCTCACATGAACTTAACGAGTTATCTATGCATACATATGAAAAGTGACCCACTCACTAACCCACTCAAATCTATTAGACATATATTTAAAATTTGACAAGCATGCTCCCTTAGTTGAGTATACTCTGAAAATGGGGGTTTTGTGAAAGTCGACTCACAAAGGGATGTTGAGATGACTATATATCAGTGTTTCTCAAACTGTGGGGCGCGCCCCTCTGGGGGGGGCGCGATGACCTTACGAGGGGGGCGCGAGCATACCGAAAATAAAAGATTTAAAAAATAATTAGTTTACTGGAATGAATTAAAACAAAATACTTTCAGACATAATAAAAAATTCACTTTTACTCTGATATAATTTACAGGCGCGCGATATTAAGTCAGCAAAAATAAAAACTTCTTCAATACCTAATTAGTTATCTTTGATCCTATAACCAAATAAATAAACTTTTATTTGATTTGCTGTAATCCCATGATGAGAGATTTTTTTATTACGCTTTTTTTTAACCTAACATACTACTCTTTCAGAGAAAAAACAGATTCCAGACGCAGAATCGAAAAAGTTTAGGAACATAAAAAATTCATCAATGTCATTATTTTTGAAATACTGCACATTATAGCTGTAATCTGTTTGACCATCTAAGTTATTCGTGCACTTAGTTATGACCCCTCTCTTATGTGTTCTCTGTTGCGCTTTTTTCCATGCGAAAGAGTTTTATGATATTTGGAAAACCACGGAGAGCACACACACACAAGCACATGAAGGATTACTTGGCCAAGACATATTTTTATAAATATTCTCAACATATAAAGCATAACGAAACACGTTTCGCACAATTTTTTTAGCAGTAACATACATATTATCATAATAAATATACTTTTTACCCGGAAGTGGTCGCGCGGGACACACAGATTACGAAATCGTTAATTCTGGCAAAACTGTTTATTTATTACCAAAGAAAAATTGAAAAGTCCTTGAAAGTAGGTAAGTAAACGTTCTCTTAATTAAATTATTCACTGGAATCATGATTTGTATCGTGTACAATAAAATAATTATAAAAAAAAAGGATTGGGGTGACTCAATAACCCTGACCGTATCGAGTGCGCGCCTGCTCCCGGGTTAAAACATGTTGAAGTCTTTTCGTTTTAAATATTAAAAATAATTCAATTATTATTCATCGATATTTTATATTATTGATCATTATTTAAAATCAGTGGTGCACACAAGGGGGGGGGGTTCCGGACCCCACCCCCAAAGACCTTGATTTTTTTCCGATTGATTATAATTCTAAGTTTATAGTACGCAAAATTTAATTAAGTATTTGTTATTAATGATTAATTTTATTAATTAATGCTAATTATTTATTCAATAATTAGTTTTTTACTGTGTTTTGTTCCCAAAAATCGACAAAATCAAAAGGAACCTGATAAAGATTAGTGAACTTTCGACCCCGGACCCCCCTTGAAAAATTCCTGTGTGCGCTACTGTTTAACATCAATTATAAATGCTAATTCTGTGAGGCTTAAAATTACAATTCGCTTAAAACTAATTTTAATTTGAGCAACCATTGAAAAAAAATAATTTTACGTTTTTTTAAACATTGTCGAGCACTTGGCTTTGCGCGCGCTTCCCTTACAATTCAGCTATTATATCAATAATGTTTTATTTTCTTATAAATGAACTCGTGCAAAGAGCGGGTACTTCAGCCGGTATACTTTTATTGTATCAGTGCTGCACAGAGTATTTTATAACTAATTAATTAATACTAAATTAAGAACAAGTTTAATAAGTATTAATGACGTCCATGAGCTTGTCTTGGAAAGCAAAGTTTTTATAAGGAATGGTTATGATTAGAAATTGACCCCCTGAGTTCTTTTTCTATATTTAGCAGATATCTATATTTTGTCTTCTAAGCAGCTACCGCATGTTGCAATATGTTCAATTTAAAAATTAGAGAAAGGAAAAATAACATAATAATTATCCTATTATTTTATTTATTTATTTATTTTGCTTAAAAGTAGTATACAAAAATTTTTTAATACTTATGTTACTAATTTGTATGGTTTATAATTAAGATCGTCTATTGTAGCTTTAGCGTCAAAGTGCATTATTATTGCATTCAGTACATTATTAATGTATAAGGGGGGGCGAAAAAATTGTGATCGAAAAGGGGGGCGCCAGTATTGAAAGTTTGAGAAACACTGCTATATATACAAAATGCATCCTTTGTGAAACATGGAAAACATGTTTCGTTACTTCAGTCCTCAAACTTTTACTATTTGTGACCCAATATCCAATCACAATTTTCATCGCGCCCCCCTACCATACAATAACAACGTATTGAATTCAATAACACTATACTTTGACTCCAAAGCGAAAACACGAATACAACCTCTTAAATGCCACCAACGTATATAAACGGCTCGCTCAACCAAAACGATAATTGCCCCGGACGTAAATATACGTCTTTCTGAATTTCAATCTTTTCTGTGCACTGCTATCTATAGAATTATTCCGAAGGCTTTAGAATACAATAAATGGAGTTTGACGGTGTTTGTGAAGGATTCACTTATTTCATAGGATTTGCTTATTTATTACTTTTCTCCTCCCCCCCTCTCAATATATTACATACACTCGCTTATGTGGTAAACGGTGGCATTGGGGAAAGACTTGCGTAACTGGTAACCCGTAGATAAGGGCTTAATTATAAACTGTACAAACTATCAAGATAAATATTAATTTTTGGATTTACCTTTTTGTGTATGACAAGCCCATGGTGTAACTGGTAATTTTTAATCTTGTTTTTAACTTAGTATTGTTAGATTAATTATAAAATACTGGTGTGATTTATAACTGTTTTATATCAGTGTGCATGTGCATTTCAGTTTTATTATGTAAGAATGTATTTCGTTTGTTTCCTTTCCGTAAATTAATAATTTTCTTAAATATTTTTTTTTGTTTAAAACTTTTCAAAATGCTTGCCCCCCCCTCGTAGAGTTATCGCGCCATTCTAAGGAGGTGCACCTCACAGTTTGAGAAGAGCTGCTTTTTACTTGAATGAAGATCCTCTATGAACGAGGATTGCTGAAATATTCTCCCAAAAATATTTGCAGTGTGGGGGTTGCTGGGACGTAATATGGAAGTGCACAAGTCTCATTTTTGAACTATTAGATCTACAGACTTTAAATTTATCAGATAGGTTTCTTATTTTCAGTAGAGATCCGTTAAGAAAGAGTTTTTTTGAAAATTAACTCTCACGAAGGGTTGTCACAGTATAAATTTAAACTAGTAGACCTTTCGATAGGATTTTCGTTAAACTGAGTAATATGGCTGCATTGAATTTTAAATGCGTTCAAAGGTGGTATGAACAAAAACCTTTCAAAGCCGTTTCAATTACTATGATGCAAAAAGTAATGCATTTGCGAGTCGAAATTCAGTTTGTGAGTAACGTTTGGTGTTTTCTGAAATGCTTAACTTAAATAAATTGGTCCAAAGAGAAATGTTCCACTTTTAGCGAAAGCAAGTAACATATCTGCTGAAATTGCTCTCATGACTACTAATAATATTTTGTGTTTAATTTATTTTTCTCTTTGGAATTGCGTAATTTTGACGTATTATGCTAAAGTGAACTTTTTTTGTTGAAAGTTGAGCTAACATATCTAAGAGATCTTCCTTGCGATCCGCAATACTTTTTTTTTTCAAGGACAATCTAAGACACCACGTACTAACATTATTTAAAAAATACCAAAATTTTACACGAAAACAGATCAGTATCTTTTATTTTTCGAATTGTTTTAAGAAGCATTAGCATAAATATTGTCAACCTCAATAAAGAAGCATACTAATTTCTGCACAATTGGCTTCATACACGTCTGACTTACTTTGCCATACATGAATATCAAGGACCCGAAATGGATTGTAAGAAATGTGTATAAGCAGGATATATATATAATTTATAGGAAAGTAATAGTGATGTTATCTTGGTAAATATTTTTCTTGTAGTTTTATCCTCTCTCTCAGACCATTAGAATTTACTTCAAATTTTTTAATAATTATAGTTTAAAAAAACACTAAAATCACGCATTTATAGTGAGTGAATCGAACTAAAAAATAAAAAAATAATAATTCTTAATACAAGAATAAAATCGTTAACGAGAAAATTAATGTCATGGGGATAAAAGTGTAGGATGCTCTATATTAATTGTTATAGTTTTTTACCGGTTCTATTCCAAAATGTTAGCGTAAAAAAGCGTAGTACAAAGCACCCCCGCTTTTACCACAGTGCGATTAATTTTCTTGTTAAATCATTTTACTCTTATATTAAGAATTATTTTTTTACTTTTTAGTTCCATTCACACTCACACACACACACTAAAAGCGTGTTTTTTAGTTGTTTTTTTTAAACTAGAATTCATTTTTCCTTTTTTAGTTCGATCTACAATAAAAGCCTGTTTTTGTAGTATTTAAAACTATCATTTATTCTTTGCTGAATGTTTATCCTTGAGTTTGATATTTGGAGCCGGAATTATGTGGCTGCTGGAATTAGTCTTGCTCTTCAATAGATATTAATTAATGGGTCTGAAGGCTATTTATTCTCTCCTTTTAACGGGCCTCGGATGAGTCTCCTATCGTTATATTTCATAGATTCCGTCTCTATAGATACAGGTCTAAATAATAAAAGTGTGTTAAAAATATTAAATGTAAATCGTATTATCACCTTTTAAACGTATTGCTATAATGTTAAATCGTATCATCACATCTAAACATATTGCTATATCAAAATAAAAAATATATATTTAGCAGTTAAAACATAAATTTATCACTTTTTTTAAACGTATTCGTATAATGCTTTATTAGAATATAAAATATCTAGCAGTTAGAACATAAATTATTTTTATTCACATGCACCAGTCTTTTTTTCCTTTTTCACAAAAAAACCCCCACTTTTTTTGTTTGTTTTACTGATACTAATAACAAACGTTTTCATTTTTAAGGGGTAGGATCTTTTAGTTGCCATATATGGAAATGGAGTAGGGAATTAGTCCTCAAATTCGGGAATGGTATATGAAATTAGTCGCCGAATCTGGAAAAAATATAATGAATTATAGTCGCCAAATCTCGGAATCCTTAAAATTGCTATTTTTGACGATCCTGATTAGAACAATGGAACAAAATTTTGAAACTATTGTATTGTCATCGGTCCTTCACAAGTGTACATATTTTATTTTCCAAACTTACATTTTATTTTTCGTAGAACTAATCAGTGTAATTTATTAATTTTCTATTCTAAAATATAATATTTTGATTAATAATGCTTGTTACAATTAATTACAAACAGCATGTCAACGAAATGCATCAGACATATATTCTGTGATCTTGCCTCCAAAAGAAGAAAAACAGACACTGTGCAAGCCCCGGTTTAAGGCTAGTGATACAGAAACCGTTCTGTTCCCTTCAGTGACAGGCGGTGATCTCTCCGCCCTAATGAACGGGTTCGAGCAATCGCGCCTCCTTAATACGTCCTGCACGATGTCCACTAATAGCACACCCCGGTAACTAATGTCTGGCATGCTCTTAACTGCCCACCGTGAGAACGGTGACGGACGGAATTCAATTTCGAGGACCTGTAATCTGTCGGAATGGACCTTACTCACTTTTCCAAGAAATATCTGACTCTGTTCCTAGGAGCAGTGCAGTCTATTGCCAGCTTAGTTCTACAATGCACATCACTACCAAGTTTTGGTTGAAAGAGTATGATTTGTAAAATAAATGCACTTATTTTTTTATACAAAATGCATAATGCAGTGCTTCTCAAATTTTCTGCACTTGCGACCCAATTTTCAATCCTAATTTTCATCGCGCCCCCTCCATATAATAACAATGCATTGATCATTAATGTATCAATAATAATATACTTTGACGTAAAGCTACAATACGACTTTAATTTTAAACTGTACAAATTATCAAAAAGAGTATTAAATTTTGTATATAATTTTATGACGCGCCCTTAGAGTCCCTGGTAATTATTAAACTTGTTTTTAACTTAGTACTGTTAAATTAATTATGAAATACATCGTGCAATACTGATACATTACAAAGATTAATTATGAATGAAAAATTACAAAGATTTTTAACGCAAATATTAGCTTAAATAACAGACTAAAAAAATGCTATTACAAATTTCGTAAAAGGTATAAATTCATTGAATGAATTCTTCCTAACAAATTAAACTGAAATTGCGACTCTCAGCCTATGCGTCATGCATTATTCATTAAAATCCATCAATTAATTACAAACATAATTAAAAATACCGCACACAAGCTAGTTTTAGCAGCAGTTAAGGTATCCGAACACGTTGAAAATGACAAAATTCGGTCAAGACAGATATTTTTGTTTTTTATTTTATTGAATAGAGATATCTTTTGGCTTTACGAAACATATTTTAATTTGTTTCTATGCTACCTAGAGGCCAAGTTACAATCATTTTTATAAAGTTAAAAAAAAACGGAAGTGGGGCTTTGAACTGCCAAAAGTGGTCATTTAAATTGCTCAAAATCTGTCAGGGCGAGCCTGATAACTAAACATATTACATATGTATTTCTATAACACATTTTGAACCTGATATTTATGTTATTTTCTAGAAAATGTAATAAAATATTTCTCATTGTATGAATAATTTTTAAGTTATGGCTTGTCATTTAAATAATGTTTCTCATAAATAATTTATCGTTTCTTATAATGTTTGTTCAATCAGCTCTAAAATTTTTAAACTTTAATGTAACAATTAAAATTTTAGTACATTTACTAGTTAAATGTATCTAATTTATTTTAGTAATACTTTTGTAAATATATGTTTATTACTTTTTTCTCCAATTGCTTTAAAGTTTTTCAAAAATATTGCTAAATATTTTTAATTTCACTTATACAATTGTGATTTATTTTTTTTAAAAATCAGGTAATTTATTTTAAAAACTGTTATTTAAATAGTAGTATTTATAGGTATTGAGTCATAAAAAAGCATTTAATATCTTAAAATATATTATTTTGTTAAAAAGAGCTCCGAACATGTTTGGATACTAAGCTAATTTTAATGGTTACACGAATTTGATGGACTTTATATAATGGTATTCACCTATTCACTCAATTGTTCATACCGAATGGATTACAAAATGAGACTAATAGTCCATGAAGGGGCCTTAACACGATGAAATTCAGAGCAATTAACCGTAGAAAGGATGCATTGTAATCAATTGCATGCGTTACATACGTACTGAGAAGCTAAACTGTTAAATAGCTTTGTATATATTTGTGAAGAAACTTTCCAGTACACTTTTTTTTCTCTCGTGGGTTTGTAAAATTATACTTTATACTAGCCGTTACCCACCCACTTAACGGGGTATTTCACAATGTTGTATATATGTATACTGTTTACATAAATATGAATTATTGATATCTAGCATTAAGAATTCGATTGTATTGAAAAATATTTTTATAGCTGTAACACTCTCACCCCTTGATATAAAAAGAACATAAATTACAACATCTAATTTCTATTTATATCTAAAATAGAAGTAGAAATATTTTTTCGCTCACTTAACCTAATAATCAAGTAGATTTCCACCAAAGCAACTTTCAGTGGATCTCTACTCCATAAAATAAACATGCGTGCTAAATTTCAAGTCTAAATTTAACTGAGGAAAAACGGAATTTTTATCATCAATACCTCGTTGACAGCATTCTTAGAGGATTTCAATTCAACAAAAGAAGCATGCAAACCAAATTTTATTATTATAGTCTTAGCAGTTCAAAAACGGGAATTTTGTCTATCAATACGCCCCAAAAACTCCCCCCACTTTCCCCTGGAGTTGATTTCCGTAAAATCCATTCTTAGTGGAACTCGATTCAACTAAAGAAACATGCTCAACAAATTTCAAGTAAATGAGTTAATTTCAAAAACCGGAATTTTTCTATAACACGCCTTAATCCCTCGCAACCACACTCCTTTGGGGGTCCGTTTCCGCAAAACTCTTTGTAAAAGGAACTTTATTCCATGAACGGAACATACCTTCAAATTTTCTAGCAAGTGGTTCTATTAGTTGAAAAGCGGAAATATTTATCTATTACGCCCCTTATTCCTCCTCAGTGACCCTTGGGGATCAATTTTCCCAAAAACTATTTTGTAGAGGATCTCTACACCATTAAAGGAATTCGCTTATATATAACAAATTTTAAGACTGCACATCTAATAGTTTAAAAATGGAAATAATTATCTATAACGCCCCTTAAGTCCCCGCAACGCCACTTAGGAAACGATTTTCACAAAACCCATCTTATGGCAGATCTTTACTCAGTGAATGGAATCTACTTACACAATTTCAAGATTTTACATCTAATAGTTTAAAAAAGGAGTTAATTGCCTATATATATATATATATATATATTAATATATATATATATATATATATATATATATATATATATATATATAACGCCACTTAGTTCTCTACAATGTCACTTGGGAGTCCATTTTGACAAAACCGATTTTGCAGCGGATATGTACTCTATAAAAGGAATCCACTTATTAAATTTCAAGACTGTACGTCTAATAGTTTAAAAAAGGAAATAATTATCTGTAACGGCTCTTAATCCTCCTCAACGCCACTTAGGAAGTATTTTCATAAAACCCATCTTCTAGCGGATCTCTACTCAATGAATGGAATCTGCTTACTGAATTTCAAGATTTTACGTCTAGTATTTTAAATTAGTATTTCTAGTATTTTTTTAATTACCTATAACGCCCCTTAATTCTCCGCAACGCCACTTGGGGGTCGTTTTTGACAAAACGCTTTCATTAATGGATCTCTACTCTATGAAATGAATCGGCTTACCAAATTTCAAGACTGTACGTCTAATAGTTTAAAAATTGAAAGGTTATGCATAACGCCCCTTAAATGCCCTCAACGCCCCTTGAAGGTCGATTTTCGTAAAATTCATTATGTAGAGAATCTCTACTCTATGAAAGAAATCTGTGTACCAAGTTTCAAGACTGTACATCTAATAGTTTAATAATGGAAATAATTATCTATAACGCCACTTAAGTCCCCGTAACGCCTCTTGGGTTTTGATCTTTGCAAAATCCGTTCTTAGCTGATGTCTACTCCATGAAGGAAACCTAACTACCAAATTTAAAGTCTGTAGGTTTAATAGTTCCGGAGATATCGTGATTAGGCAGTGAGTCGCTTTTCTCTTTTATGTATATAGGTATTGGAAATATGGAGTAATTATTCGAAATATGTTGGTCGTAACCAGATGTGCACACAGAAATTTTTCAAGGGTTTTCTGGGGTCGAGAGTTCACCAGTCTTGTATCATGCTCCTTTTTATTTTGTCGATTTTCGGTAAAAAACTAATTATTGAGTAAATAATTAGCATTACATAATAAAATTAATCATTAATAACAAATACTTAATTAAATTTTACGTACTACATACTTAGAATTATAAATCAAGGGCTTTGGGGGGAGGGTCCGGACCTCCAGAACCTCCTCAACTTGTGTGCACCACTGGTCGTAACTGATGATGCATATTTTACCTCTATGTAAATCTGCTTCACATAAACAATATATTATATGCCCCACTATATATCAGTCATCTCTAAAATAAGTGACACAAACATATATTTAAAAAATTGGGGAAGTACAAACGATCTGAAAACCACTGTTTATTGAAAATAAATTTTTGACAACTTTTTAAAATGGCTTCACTAAATATGGTTGAAGTCATATGATAAATTATCAGGATATAAACGTAAGACTATTATTGAAATTGATCTCTTTGATAAATTTGCATGAAAATCCTGTGTGGGCAAACATTGCCGATAGTAGCAATATATATATATACACTGCTGGACAATTGCAAAGGACGGATAACACTATCATCCATAGCAACCACAAAATGAAAGGAAGCAAAATGTGGAAAATTAGAATAAGTGCGGGATATTAGTAAGAAGAAGTATGAGTATGCAAATTTTTTTCCACGTCTGTTCATAACGTGATAGCGTCCATAAGAGCTTTAAAGGTTTTGGCGCGTGTGGACAGTTGTTGTTTCAAGTCAAAGATTTACAGGAAAGATTTAATAGACGAACTTAAAATTTTTGGCATGTCTTCCCGACATCACATAGATGATTTTATGCGTGGCCGAATTATTGGAAAGATCGAAGAAGGGCGAAAAATAACAGATGTTGCCAGGGAGTTCGACATCGCTCACAGCGTTGTTTCACGGCTGTGGAAGTCATTTAAAACTACTGGAATGTGTAGTAGACGGCACGGGGGAGGTCGTGTTAGAAGTACGAGACGCCTGCAGAAGACAGATATATCGTCCTATCAGCAAAAAGGAACAGGCGCACCACAGCTCAGCAGGTGGCAAATCAGTTTCTTGCTGCCTCAGGAAAGCAGATCTCCCGAAAAACTGTTGCCAGACGTTTGAGGGGAGGAGGACTATACGCACGCAGACCTGTTGTGTGTGTCCCATTGACCAGACAGCCCGTTTGCAATGGTGTCGTGAGCATCTCAACTGGACTGAACAGGACTGGGCATGCGTACTATTCTCAGATGAGAGTAGGTTCAGTCTGCCATCGGATTGTAGATGCCAACTGATTTAGCGCGAGAGTGGTACTGCTTATCGTCCAGAAAATATCCAGGAAAAGGACCGATATCCGACATGCAGTATCATGGTATGGACCGGCATCATGATCAATGGCTGCACGAGACTACATGTGGTGGCGAATGGGACTATGACGGGCCAACGATACATTGATGAAGTTCTACTTCCTCATGTTCGTCTTTTCCGTGCTGCTGTCGGTGATAAATTTGTTTTATGGACGACAACGCAACATGTCATCGAACACTCGCTGTTCAGGATTGTCTAGACAGTGAGGGTATTCAACGTCTCGTATGGCCAGCGCGTTCTCCAGATCTAAACCCCATTGAAAATGTGTGGGATGCTTTGGGGAGGCAAGTTGCTGGTCGAAACTATCCTCTGACAAACAAGAACACCCTCATTCGTCCACTCACAGAGGAATGGGATAAATTGCCTCAACAGCTGCTGGATAATGTTGTGCAAAGTATGGTACGACGTGTGGAATGTTGCATCACACTCCACGGTGGAAATATCCCGTACTGGTACCTTTATTTAAGGTGCCTGCTGACTTTTAGATGCATTGATCCATTTCTCCGTACGCAGATCAAATGAAATTTTTTTTCTTTCAGATGTTTCACAGCTTTTGTACTTTCCAGAACAATAAATATTCTTTATTCTAATGTCTGAACAGTGTGGCAACTATATTTTATCCTACTAGGCCTCATGTCTCGCTTAATGTTATGCTACATAGCAATTTGTGATCCGTCCTTAGCAATTGTCCAGCAGTGTATATATATATATACATATCTTACAATAATACTAATAATACAAAAAAATCAAAATTTATTGTTTTTGTTAAAAGTGTATGGAAATGTGTGTGTATGTGGAGCCTAAATCTTTGGAAGTATATCATCCTGAGTATAAGTTATTTTATTGTGTAGTGCTCATCTTGAGTATTTCACAATATATTACGCGTTTGCAGTATAATTATTAACCCTCATATTTATAGATTTTTCTTAATAAATTTTTAGATAAATGTTATTTTAAGTAGGTTTTGAGCTGTGTAAATGAGCTTTTTCTTTTGTTGATCAGTATTTTGAGTTGGTTAAAATTCCTTTTTTAGCAATATGAAACAGACTGATATGTTTCTTTATAATTAATCATGGACCTTTTTATAACGTTAATGTTAATCAACAAAGCCGGATAGATAAAATTTCTTGAACTATATATAAAGTAATTCATATTTTAACATCTATGAACATCAGAGGAAAATAATTTTAGAGTATAATTATGTTCACACAAGTCAATTTTATATACAGTCGACTCTCGCTAATTCAAACCTTCGATAACACGAACCTTTCGCTAATTCGAAGTATATGCTCAGCTCCTAGAACAACTCTTGATATTTCAAACTAAGACAATACGTTTTGGTACACTCAATACTTCCATGTAAAATCAGTGGATGGCCAAAATGCAACCAACACGCGATAATTCTAAGTGGTATTATAAAACTCTCGACACAATTCAAACAATCACTATCATGTAGAATACTGTAACAAACAGGTTGGAGCTCACAGGTTTTGTGTTGTATTGTCCGTTCTTATCTCCCCTGTATCGTGGCCCCTTTGATGACCATTGGTGTGGACACTTTTTACTCTGGCAGAAGCTAAAGTATCGCCGAACAAACTGCACAACATTTCCCTTCAAAATCATGTTGATGCGAACGTTTTTCAAATTTCATTTATTCTAGAAAAATCTATTGTCAAAGTTAGACTGAATGCCATAAAACAAAAGAAAAAGATAACAGATTTTTTCGTCAAAAATTAATTATGTTGTTTCTAATGCTACCTGTCTGACGTAATCAGATCGAGGCCCACGAAATTCATCGTGGCATGGGGCTAGAGGTACGCCTGTCGTTGGCCTTGAGCACCATACAGGTGACAGTACGATTTAGCTTGGCGAAATTTTCCGAAGGGACGATAGATGGCGACACTACCTATCTCCACCTCCACAATTTCTGAAGTGAAACTGAAGGGGAGGGAAATATTCTCCAGTCCCTGCCCTCGTGACTCAGCCCACAATACTACGGACCAACTGATTTAACGAGCACGTACTCCGTGTTTACCCGGAGGGTATTTGGTGGCATCGGGCATCGAACCCAAGCCTTCCGGTCTGGAGTCCGATGCTCTAACCACTAGGCTATCTACGGCCCATTAATTATGTACAGTATGGTTATATCTAAGGGTTTAAACATAATTGTTTTTTATACATAAATGTATTCTTTTTAAATCCGGACTTTCAACTTCTGTATAATATTTATACTGTACAATATGTACTTTTTAAAAATACTTTGAAATAATTTAATACAGTATGTACAATAACTGATTTATTACATAGTTTCAAATTTAAGTATGTTAGAAAAAAAATCAACCAGCCTTTATTTAACGAAATTTCAACTAAGCTCACTATGATCTCAACTTTACCACTATTCTGATTGGTTGCTTATGGATGTGTCGCACGCCTAGAAGCAACATGAGTCCATTCGTAAAGAATCTCGTAATTTTTAACCACAATAAAGTGACAAGGATGATAGTTTGGCATTTTCCAAACCTCCACATCACATCAACATGAGAGTATTGACAGGTTCAAAGAATACTAGCTTTTCTACACGGTGGTACCACTATGCTCTAGGTTTTTTTTAACCACATATTTCTAATATAAAAGGAACGACAATGTTGCTGGATTAGGAATGAAGCAGAAAAATTGTCCTTCCATTAAAGGAATGCGTCTTTTATAAGTAACAGCATTTTATAAAGTCTCTAAACTAAGCTAACACGTTCCTTTCACGAACTTTCACGAAGTGGTTGGCAAAAAATCCCTTTTCACTTTGTCTAAACAATTCAAGTGTCGCGTTCTGCTGAATTCCATGATTAAATTTTTAAGTTAGGTCATAGCGTGAAGTCAACATTTGACCAAATATATTAATGTAAAGCTATGGGGAATGCTACAGTTTAATCATAAATTGTTTGTAAATAGTTTTTATAGCGTACTGGAGACGTTTCCTTAAAGATATCAACTTGGTTTTTTCGCCAGTTTAAAATTAGTAATATTATTGTTTCAATTCTGGAGGTAAAACCAGATAATTCTACATTTTAGTCTAACAATTGCATTCAGCATAGAATTCTGACATTATATTGAATTCCACTTGTAAAATTCGTTTTATAAAAATAACATAGAAATCGAAGAATAGTATTGCATATATATTAAATGCAAAATGGAATAATCTTTAAATATATATATTGTATTTCATAAATAAATAAATAAAATACATTATGGTGGATTTAAATTTTTCATCAGAATTTCAAAACATACTTATACAGATAAGATGTTCTCTAGTATATAGAAAAAAGAACATATTAATAAAAAGGCAAAATTAATTAAGTTAAGTACTGCCACAAGAGAAATGATAGTTAGGTATTTCAGCTCTTTTTATGGTAAAAGGTCAAATTAGTTTTTGTTAAAAGGAAACAGATATTTTTTAGTGATTTTTAAGCAGACATGGCACGATTTACGCAAATTTTTTTAATTTAAGGATATTTTAAATTTTTTGGTGTCCTCCTATGTGTGTATAGTATATAAAACAAATTTTGAACTCAGAATTTCATAAAACGTCCGTTTAAATTTTTAAGGAAAAAATATAAAGTTTGGGAAGATATTTGAAAATGCTACTCCTCCTACAAAAATTCACGTACACACATGAAATTTGATTTATAGAAGTACGTCCAACTATATATAACAAAAGTTGGTTTGGGTTTTACGATATTATGCTTGTGGTATTTGTGCAATACTTCTCTTTCTAAAAATTTATTGAAAATTCCTTAAAAAATGTCTAAATTCTGAGTTCAATTATTTTTAAAAAATAAATACTTTTATTCAAAAATGTATACGAACTTTTGTTACATGTACTATTAGCAATTTATAAAAAGAATTCAAGGCATTAGGCAGAATAGAAAAAAAGCCTTAGCAATATAAATAAAAACAAACAAATAGTTATTTTATCTTTCTGAAATATAAGTTTAAAGTTTTGTTTTGCCATAGGGATGTAAATAAAAACGAACGTAAAATATATCATAATTCTGCGTTTTTTTACGTTTAGAACTTTGAAGTTTTGTGAGGTTATAGAAAAGTATATAAAGAATAGTTTAGGCTGAAAAAATTAGATTTGATTTTTTGACTGATTTTTGTCAATTGAATCGTTCTGGGACCCCTTGATTCTTATTGCATTGAGAGAACACTTACTAAACAGTTATCGAAAAACATCTGGTATATTTAACAGTTTCTTTATTATTAGTTTTTGTTTTTGAAAAAAAAATCTGTCAAAAATGACAGTGCACTATACAGTGGATGACGTTAAAATGCTTGGACCGAACTGAGTAAGTGTCGCGTGGTGAAAGAGTCAATTTATAAAATGTTTCTATGTGTATATTATATCCCTCACAACTCAATTTTCACACAATATTAATCATCCCTTTTGGTTATAAATATTACAGAAAAATAATTACTTATAAACTAAAATATCCATACCATAGAACATATTTTACGCATATGTAGATT
The DNA here is from genome assembly GCA_019973935.1 of Trichonephila clavipes. Classification (NCBI taxonomy): domain Eukaryota; kingdom Metazoa; phylum Arthropoda; class Arachnida; order Araneae; family Nephilidae; genus Trichonephila; species Trichonephila clavipes. Next base: position 130,416 of record BMAU01008215.1, on the reverse strand, counting down.
TCAATTAATATTTCCCCCTTTTTCATTCCAGTGATCCACACTAGTATACATACATTGAAAAAATTGCTGTGAATTAGAGACGTCTTAGGCCAACAAGAATATGGATACAATTTTGCTTCACAGTATCTTTGGATTTTTTGGAGGAGAAAACTCAAAACTCTCTATAGTTTTACCAATCACAAAGATAGCTAGCTCCATCATTATTTGTATAATCAAATCGAAGAAACATCCTCATCGTAGAAACCTGCTTCATTCCTTTGCTTAGAAACAGACATCTTCCATAAACTGCTTCCCTAAAACCAAACAGGAAGAACACTCATATCACAGGCGGGTTGGAAAAATCCCTTTTTTCCCCTACATTAGGGAGGGTAACTCAAGCTCTCCCCTTAATCGGAGTTTTTCCCTCCAAGCGTGAAACTAGAGCTCACATTAAATCTACTTTTCTGTCCTTTTAGGCAAAAACGGAAAAAGATGCTTTTTTCTATCAGTTTCTTCTTTTTATTCTTTCCATATCGACTTTATCTAATCTCTGGAAAAGGAGATGGTCCCTTTTATTATTATCTGTAACCGTGACGTCCTCTTCGAGGGAAAATAGCCCTAACTTTATCCCGGAAAGGGGAATGCAAAAGAATATTTTTGTTTGGTTGCATTTTTGTATTCGATTCTTCTAAAAAAAACCAGGAACTCAATACAATTATTGTTTGCTCGAAGAAGCGATATTAATCAGAATTATAGCACATTATTTGTATAGATTTCATTAAAAGAATCTGAAAATAATATGAACTTTATGTAGAATATAACGTTATGTAATAAAATAAGTTATTCATGTAATTTACCATATCAATGATGTTCGTGTTAGGTAATATATGAAGCATTTACAGCCATTGAAATTTAAAGAGTAAAAAAAAAATAATTAGAATAAATATTTTAGTTCAGAGTATGGTGATCCAAATCTTGACCTTAGAACATAAAGAGAGTTACTTAAGTCACAAAATACCAAGCAAAGTACCGTTTTGGAAAAAATCGCATAAAAGAAATCTTTTTTCAAAACAAAATTTATTTTTACATGAAAGAGCATGTTGAAAAGTATTTTTTTTACATATATACTCCCATTTTTCAGGTGTTTTTTATATCGGGAAACCAATTTGTTTTTGCCATCTTTAAAGAAAGATCCCGCCAGTAGCCAGTAAGGAGTTTTTGAAACGTGTGGAAACTCATTACAAGTCAATCTTATATTGTGAACCATCTGATTTCACAAATTTTCTCATTCATTTTTTCTACCAAGCCATAATTGATAACGGAAGGCCGCCTACTTCCCGATTCGTAATAAACATTGGTTCACTCATCATTGAATTGTCGAACACATTTTTTCACCATTGCATCACTCATTACATTTCCCCCAAGAATCTCTACAGGTTAACAATGAATTTCAATATTTCTTTCGTGCCAAACAGCGAATTACAGAAAACACTTCACATTCGGAAGAATCAACAATAATTTTACATGTTTTGAATGCTCACTAACACTGGTAAAACAACACAATATGGCGTCACTGGAATTACAGAGAAACTACCACAGCGGTTGTGGTACAAAGAAACGGTACCTACTTTCCCGACTCACCTCGTAAAAACCTTTGGCAATACAACACGTCACTTCAGGCTGTAATTACCAACAATTTGCATTCTTTCACAATTTTCAAGCTTGTGGACATCCATTTGATATTTTGGAATGAATAGAAAAAAAGCTAATTTATCAAAAGCGTCCTCCTGAGTAATTTTCGATCAGATAACCGTCAAATGAAAAAAATATGATAGTTGTGAATACGATTTAATGCAGGAGAAGAAACTACGAAATATTGCACATATTTTTTTGTTGTTGTTTGAAGCAATGTCGCTTCTCTAATTGCGATGTTAAAAATAATCAATCCCTTCATAAACTATACGAATGCTATGTAATTTTTAATTTCTAAAAATTCGTGTGAACTCGTTTTAAATGTTTCAGCATGAATGGATTTTTTAAAAAATTGTCTAAGTTATCTGAATATCTAGTACAAAAAAATATCTGAATTGTGTATTATCCAAAACCTATCTATCTACAGTATTTACTGGAATCTAAGCTGCACCCCAAATTCTCAACAAATCTTTGTGGAAAATGTAAAATAGTGTAAAATAGTTTAGAACCTGTAATTGTTCTAAATGCCGCATCCAACGCATTTCTTTAATTCGATTATAAGCCGCACCCGGTTTTCAGTAACTGTAATACTGTAGAAAAGTGCGGCTTAAATTAGAATAAATATAGTATATATCTCCTGTTCTTGTCAGATAGTAATCTTACCAAATCTTATAAAATATCAATGCCTTGTACTATTGCTACATAATAGAAACAGGAAAAGTATAGAATGTCGAGACAGATTTATATAAAAAATCTACTTGTTTATGAAGGAAAAAGTTAATAAAAAGCTTTATAAGTGTATTTTTTATCGTGTATTAAAAATTTAAATCAATCAAGTAAAATTTATTGTGTTAAAAATATGCCAAAATCGACAAGCATCATGTTCTGAAAAAAACACAAGAAATTGCATTAATTCTGGTATTATATGCCGCAAATTTCATTTGATTTTGGTAATTTTTTTATCAATGCATAACGATTTTTCAATTAAACTTTTGTTCTTTAACTACCCATCTCTTCGACGTACTTATTTATTTGAAACCGAAAATGCCAACTAATAAAAAAAAATCTTCAGCCTTACAATACTAAGGGAAATTAATCAGCCTTTTCTGGTTGCTATCCTATAAAAAATGACGCAACCTATCGACATGAATTTTCTATTTTCCCCTAATATCCAATAATTACTTAGGACAAGAATCATCGCTGATAATTGGACAAAAATAGCACGATTAGATTAATGTTCGACGTCATACTACGCTGTGGGATCGTCCAATTAAAAGACGAGATAGCCATCGCTGCCATCCTGCCCATTATAATCGAGATGTGACAAATAAGAGGCCTGTGGGAATAGCGAAGGTTACGAAATGAAAGAGATATCTGTTAGCAATTTGTGACGTATCAAGGGAAAAGTGGGGGGAAAAATTTGTCCTCTTTAGAGTACTGACAGGTATTTAAAAGCTTTATTACAGATTAAGCGTTACGGTTTGGTATCATAGTTTACCATTTTAATTAAATAGAAATGTACAGATTTTTGAACATTTTTTTACTTGTATTCATTTAGCTGTGTATTTGAATTCTTAATCTTTTTTTTTTTTTTGTTTAAATATTTCTGTACTATGTATTTATTTTCTATTAGAGCTATAAAAGCACATTTTTGTGAAAAAAATACTTGATTTAATTAAATTGTTTGTTTTTTTGTTCTTTTTCTTAAAAGATCTGTTAAATCGATTGAAGTATAGTTTCTTTTCCCTAAAAGTCCTCATCGACACATCTTTCCATCTACTTTTGGGCCTTCCCTTTGGTCATTTATTCGAGGGAATTCAATGAAAAATTGTCAATGCAGTTCGTCGTTCTGGGCTCATTCTTACTATATTCACACCTTATTTCTGTCTAAGTTGTTTTATGGACTTACTAATATCATCACTATATTAAACATTTTATGTATTTCAAAATTATGTCTTTTTCTCCAACTGTTGTTATCAAGAACAGCACTAAATATGGTTCGCAGGATCTTCCTTTCAAAAGTCGCCAGGATCTTTTTCTTTTTGTCTAGGTCCATATCCATGAGGTATAAGTCTAAACTGATTTAATCAGTTCCTTATACAACAGAATTTGTGTCTTTCTTTGTATTAAGTGAGACTTCAGTAATGATCTTAAACCAGTGCTTTTTAAACTTTATAATGCTTGTAATCCAATTTTTAATCATAATTTTCCCCGTCCCCCCTCCACACACAAAAAAGTATCGAGTTCGATAATAATATACTTTGAAGTATATGCCTTTAATTATAAACCGTACAAATTATCAAGATAAGTGTTAGATTTTGTACATAATTTTAAGGCATGCGCATAAGATCACTAGTAATTATTAAACTTATTCTTAACTTAGTTACAGTTAAATTAATTATGAGATACATTGTGCAGTACTGATGCATTTATAAGTGTTTTATATGAATGTAAATAATTTTATTTTTGATTATGTCAGAATGTATTTTGTTTTGCTTCTTTTCAGTAAATTAATAATTATTTTTTTTAATTCTTTTGTTTTCGACTTTTCGATATACTCATATCCCCTGTAGGGTTATCACGCCTCCATAGGGGGCGCGCCCTCCACTTTGAGAAACACTGAAACGATAGAAACAGCGATTAGTTGCAAAAAGTGTCTTTCTGATTTCAGGAATCATGTCACTTTGGGATATATATATGATATATATAAATATATATATATATATATATATATATATATATATATATATATATATATATATATATATATATATATATATATATATATATATATATATATATATATATATATGATATATATAAATATATCTATATATATAACTTATTTCTAAGCCTAGATAAGTAAAATTTCGTACAGATTCAAATTTAAAGGAGTCAGTTTTAAACCAATTAGGAATGGTTTCCAACCTACCACAATATATATACACTGCTGGACAATTGCTAAGGAAGGATCACAAATTGCTATGTAGCATAACATTAAGCGAGACATGAGGCCTAGTAGGATAAAATATAGTTGCCACACTGTTCAGACATTAGAATAAAGAATATTTATTGTTCTGGAAAGTACAAAAGCTGTGAAACATCTGAAAAAAAAAAAAAGGTTCATTTGATCTGCGTACGGAGAAATGGAACAATGCATCTAAAAGTCAGCAGGCACTTTAAAGAAAGGTATCAGTACGGGATATGTCCACCGTGGAGTGTGGTGCAACATTCCACACGTCGTACCATACTTTGCACAACATTATCCAGCAGCTGTTGAGACAATTTATCCCATTCCTCTGTGAGTGCACGGATGAGGGTGTTCTTGTTTGTCGGAGGATAGTTTCGACCATCAACTTGCCTCCCCAAAGCATCCCACACATTTTCAATGGGGTTTAGATCTGGAAAACGCGCTGGCTATACGAGACGTTGAATACCCTCGCTGTCTAGACAATCCTGAACAGCGAGTGTTCGATGACATGTTGCGTTGTCGTCCATAAAAGTAAATTTATCACCGACAGCAGCACGGAAAAAGACGAACATGAGGAAGTAGAACTTCCTCAATTTATCGTTGGCCCGTCATAGTCCCATTCGCAACCACATGTAGGCGCGTGCGGCCATTGATCATGATGCCGGCCCACACCATCATACTGCATGTCGGATATCGGTCTTTTTCCTGGATATTTTCTGGACGATAAACAGTACCACTCTCGCGCCAGATCAGTTGGCGTCTACAATCCGATGACAGACTGAACCTACTCTCATCTGAGAATAGTACGCATGCCCAGTCCTGTTCAGTCCAATTGTGATGCTCTAGACACCATTGCAAACGGGCAGTACGGTGCTGTCTGGTCAATGGGACACACACAACAGGTCTGCGTGCGTATAGACCTCCTCCCCTCAAACGTCTGGCAACAGTTTTTCGGGACATCTGCTTTCCTGAGGCAGGAAGAAACTGATTTTCCACCTGCTGAGCTGTGGTGCCCCTGTTCATTTTTACTGATAGGACGATATATCTGTCTTCTGCAGGCGTCGTACTTCTAACACGACCTTCCCCGTGCCGTCTACTACACATTCCAGTAGTTTTAAATGACTTCCACAGCCGTGAAACAACGCTGTGAGCGATGTCGAACTCCCTGGCAACATCTGTTATTTTTCGCCCTTCTTCGATCTTTCCAATAATTCGGCCACGCATAAAATCATCTATGTGATGGCGGGAAGACATGCCAAAAATTTTAAGTTCGTCTATTAAATCTTTCCTGTAAAACTTTGACTTGAAACAACAACTGTCCACACGCGTCAAAACCTTTAAAGCTCTTATGAACGCTATCACGTGATGAACAGACGTGGAAAAAAATTTGCCTACTCATACTTCTTCTTACTAATATCCCGCACATATTCTAATTTTCCACATTTTGCTTCCTTTCGTTTTGTGGTTGTTATGGATGATAGTGTTATCCGTCCTTAGCAATTGTCCAGCAGTGTACTTTGTCTTCATATTCCCTTATAGATTCATTTTTTCAGAAAGCTATTTTCCGGATTGATTTGATTTTGCCGGAAAGTTATCTCCTAATGCAGCTCTAGATCTTGCGATAATGTCCACATCATTGGCATACCCCAGAATATGTTTTGCTAAACAAAAATTTTAGTAGGCAATAATTTTTTCAATACATAGAGGAAAATCACTGACGAACCGTAACCATCTACGTCATTGATTCTTCGTCAATAGCTTCCTTTTGGGGTATCCACTGCTGACGTGCTGTTAGTGGTTTCTTCTTTGCATTTCAAAAATACAGCGCCTATTGTGTTTTAAATTTAATACTGTGACGGATCTATACGCGTTTCTTCAATTAATCCTCTTGGGAAATCTTTGGGCTATCAATTCATGTTATTCACAACCATCCCTTCGGAAGAAGAGAATCGTGATGTTTAAATTTACTGTATATGGCTGAAGTTTTGTAGCTTATAGACAGTGTAGGAGAGTAGATACACTCGAGTCAGGCGAAATTCCTAATGAAGGTATAATATTAGAATTGTGATTTGAGACTTATAAGGAGAAACTTTTAAAGTGATGATGGTTCACTAAGATTGAATTGATATTAGATTAAGTCGGTTGATAGATTAGATGCTTTATTAAGATAAGGATCAAGTTTGATAGTCTCTTAATCCTACGCGTTTTACCGTCGTTGTTACACTTTCGCGGTTAGACTTGTGACATTCTCTTACTATTATTAGTTGAAATTGTGTCTGTTATTTGTGTGGTAAATAAGTAGATTAATTGGACCATGTCGAGTGTTTATCTCTTACCTCCCACACATATAGGTGCCCTAGAGAGAGGTCCAAGTCTCTCGCAATCCTGGATGTCCGATATTTTAATTAAAAATAAACAAAGAAATATATCCACAAACTGCTTTTTATGTTCCATAAAGGAAATACCAAAGTTTCTTGACCTTGTTTTATTACACGGCTAAAAGTCGAGGGTAACACTTCTTGAGTCTATACCAGCAACATCATCTCAGCTTTTTATCAACCAAATTTTGTTTTTGACAATACGCTTCCTATCCTAATCAATCTTTCATGTCACTTATAAATTGAAGATCTTGAAGATGGTCTTCGTTTATAGGTTTTCCGAAATTGACGCTGTATATATGTTTCAGATTCAAATTCTATAAACCCATACTACAACTTCGACTTGTTATTGCGGTGAAGATATTTTGAAAAGATTATGCTGCTAAACGCGCGTATGCATTGCATCATCTATTTTGTATTTCATTAAACAGAAGCTAACATCTTTTCAATATGGAACATAAAAAAAATAAGCGAAAATATTTGTTTATTTTTAATTCATTCTTTAAAGTATGGCCGTCTTTTTAGCGATACTCTATATCAGAAGTACTCATTTTTTCTCCCTCTGGACCACATGCATGTGACAAGTATTTCACACGGGCTGCACCATGAGGATTAATGCTGTGGAGGTGGTGGGGAGGGGAATTATAAGATCAAGGACATTTAAAATGCAGAAAATTGATCTAAATATTCAAACTCATATTTTTGGATTTTTTATTTTAAAACTATATTTAACTCTATCAAAATCAAATAGCAAAAAAAAACCAGGTTTTATGCATTTTTTACCCAGTTATGGGGAGATATCAATTTTCATTCATGAATGATCCCAATCCCTTGTTGCTGTTTTGAAGATTTTTTTTTCAAAGTCAACTTATATCTTCTTGAAAGAGATTCTTCAGAAAAAGAACTATTGAAGGATTAGTGCTTGGTGGTAAAGTGTGACGGTCAAAATTGTATTTTTAAATATAACATTTTTAAGACAAAACAAACAAGTTGTTGATCCATGTTTGCTTTCTCTACGAAATAGTCAAGATCTCCGTTGTTTTCAAACAACATATATTCTTTAGATGTTTTTTTTTTGAAAGACAGGGTAGTTAATTAAAAATTAGATTCTCTCATTAAATGGTCGCTACACCACTGTTATATGTTATCAGAAACCGTTAAGATTACAAAAAGAGAAAAAAGTTATCTCGCAAATCGGACTTGCTCGGCACCAATATCAAAATTGATATGTGATTGATAGAATTTCTTACTAAATTTTAATACATTCTTCTTAAATAATTTAATTTGTTTGTGCTACGAGCCACATGATTGGTTCACTCAGAAATATGGTCATATGCGGGCCGCATGTTGAGTATCGCTGCCCTATATAATTATGAATAATTATATTCATAATTATCATTCCTAATATTTAGAAATGCCTAACTACAAATAATTATTCAATTTCTTAAATTCTAAAGAACGATTTTTATTAATAAAGCGTTAAGGTATCAAAATAAACCTAAAATCATGATTTTTTCAAAAATTGACAATTGCTTTTATGATTTTATTTTATAGGCGATCTTATTAGCTTAATAAAAATACCACATTTTTTATTTCCCATTCACTATAGCAAAAACTGCAATGTTTTAGTAAAAGCAGATGACATAACTTTACACAAGATGTCAAACTTCGAAATGCGTTTTACTCGAAATGTGTTCTTTTGGAAAAGAGCTCAAACGGGGACAGCGATTATTCAAAAAGTTTTAAAAATAATTTGCTGAAATGTTTTGTGTATGTTCTGTATTAAAGAAGTGGTTTGATCCCCTGATTTATCAATCAATGTTTTATTACAAAATTTACAGTCCCTTATGGGAATATAATCACTGTTTTTTAAGCAATTTCATATAATCATTAAGCTACAGTGCGCTAGTTTTTTGTAAAAATTAAAATATCTCTTATTGTGAAGGTCATTCAAACATGAAAAACAACATAACGCATCAAAAGTGAAAAATTGAGAGTTTGTTCATAAACTATTAGTACAGAGCTGGCCCCGTTTATGTAATTTTTGTAAATTTTCAGCAGCTTTTTTCCCATTTTAATAGTAATAATTTTTTTTTCTGATTTCAATTTTAAGATTTTTTTTTAAAATATACTAAATAAATCTAAAAATCACAAAAGCATCCCCATATCTCCATTTTTTCAAAAAAGTTATCGCATATAGTCAGATACCTTAAATGTTAAACTTTACTGTCATTTCTAGCTCACCACCATACATGCAGTATTATGCATGTTAACTAGAAAATGAAGCCGTAGATGAAAGTCTCTCTGAAGCACTTCTTAAAAGATCATATCCTTAACATTGTCTCAACTTGCTCTAATATCTCTTGCAAGCTCAACTTATGCTTCCCCATAAACATCCCAGAGCTGCTCGTTCTTAACCGAGACCGTAACAATTGCACGTGCTGGTGTGGCCAGGGGGCCCGCCCACCCTCCAAAGCACTGGGGCGACCCTTAAACAAGTTAGCGTCGTTGCTCTAAATCAGGAAATAAGCCCATAACCACCCTCACACCAGGCATCGTTAGCAAAAGGGCTTTTCAGAATTATAGGAATACGTTCCGTCTCACCCAATGTATATTCCAGGTGCGGTCATAAACTTTATTGCCGCCCGTGGCTCTTAAAATCCCTCGCCACTTGGCAGCCACGACGCTAAGTGCCATTAAACGCTCGCCAAACCAGGGGGACGGCCAGAAATGTTAATTAAATCGTAAAAGAGCGGAGAGGTGAGCCCAGAAAGCATGGGGAGTTATTAAAACAATGCATAATTCCAACTGACGTTGAAGCACGTTTACAAGGATCTGTTCCCTCCAAGTTGACTTCTCGTAGTCCTAATGGGTCATAATGGCTTATGTCCTATGTCAGTCATCGCGGTCCTAGAGTGTCCCAGAGTCTCCCCTGAAACCAAAATAAGGCCTTGATTGCTTAATGTGTAAAGTGGTAGATATTATAGTAATTTACATGCCGCGTCATTGTGGGTATGATGCAAAGACTGTGCTAGGCATGTGGAACATAGGCCATTAATAAGTGGGATTTATATTTATTACAGTAAAATCACACTTAAATTTAGGCATTGGAATTTACTCATGAGTACAATAGAACGTGACTCTATATCTAACATACACATGCTATTTTTTTATTACGGTAATCAAGTAGCAGCTCAAAATAAAAAAAATGCTGTAAAAAATTAAGAAAGGTGCTTCTGTCTATGTATTAATTATATTTTCTAAGAGTTAGAAGCATTGTTATTAATATTATCAATGCATTTTCTCTTGACCATTTGATAAATGGATAGGAAAAAGTTTAGTAATTTACATGCTGATATTTTATGCCAGTTAATTTTCTTGTTATGAAATCACCTTTTATTTTATTCCTCATGAATAATTTTAAAATTTATATGTATAGCTAGCTGGTAAACTCGTTCTTCGCACGGGTGAATTAAAAAATAAAACAATAGTTATTGAAGGAAAAAAAAATTTGTATGTGTTAAATTCAAGAGAATTGCTAATTAAACAAAAAAAAGTTTTTTAGCATATCTCTGCTCAATTTAAAAATAATCATATTTTCCAAATTTGAAATCTGCAGGTCTAATAGTTGAAAAAGGGATTTTTTTTTATCTATAACGCCCCCGTAACACCCATGTGGGTTGATTTTTGAATCTCCCCCCTTCTTATCTGATCTCTGTTAAGCATACGTAAGTATTTCAAGTTTATAGGGGCTTAGTTATTCATAAAAGCAATTTTTTTCGTATAAAACTTCATTGGCAACTTTCCTTGGGGATGTTGATTTTAACAAAACCCTTTTTTAGCGGATCTCTACCTCATGAAAGAAACATACCTTCCAAATTTCAAGTCTGTAGATTTAATAGTTCAAAAACAGGGATATTTATTTTTAACGCGCACTGATATTTTCTCCATGAAAGGAATCTGCTTACCAAATTTCAAGAATGTACGTTTAATAGTTTAAAATAGAAAGTGATTATTTACAACGCCTCTTAATTCCCCGCAACCACCATTGGAGTCGGTTCTCTAAAATGCGTACTTACATGATCTCAACTCCATGGAAACAACATGCTTACCAAATTTCAAGTCTGTAGGGGTTTATTAGTTCCGGAGATATCGTGATGAGTGTGTAAGTCGCTTTTATCCTTTATATATACACATAAACAATGAAATAAAAACATTATTTATGTCTGATCCTTTTTTAATTTGTAAAGTACAGTATTTTACGTTTTTTAATGAAATTTGTGAAATAAATATTTACTAAACATTCAAACTTAGCTTAAACGAATTATTTATTCGAACAAAAATCATATTCATTGGGGATTTTTTCAATTCCTACTATTAGTTCATAATCTCTATATTTTTATTTATTTATTTGTTTATTTATTTATCTTGGTGGAATTTTCGATTGTTAATAAAATACATTTTAAAGCGCCCAATTGTGCTGAAATTTTATATTCATACACGATTATTTTGGATGACAATACAATAACTTAATTATAATTGATAAAAATTTATTGATTAAAACTAAAGATTCAAAGAATTACAAATACAGCAAGGTTGGCATCATTTTTTGCAACTTGGCGACTCTTTTGGCGACGTGTCAAAACTTGATTTTTTTTTTCTCATGTTATAAAGCATTCAGTTGAACTAAAGTTTTGTAAACACGATTGTTTTGAATGAAAATACAATACTTTAATGTTAATTAATAAAAAAAAATTACCCCTTAATGTTGTGATTCGGTTATATGTATATACATATTTATATTAATCGTAACTATTTAATAAAAAGTAGCTTAAATAAAAAATTTCTTTGCTGATCTACGTAGGAATTGACTTACTTTTTTTATATTACTTGTTTTTTTTTGTTTATAACCCTGAGTGTGTACACAAGTATAATAAAGCTATTTCATTTTATTTGAATACATTTTTGCAACAGGTGTAAGTAAAGATTGTAGTGTGGCTTTCAGCACGACCACACGAGGTACGTTTGCCATTATTCTTCAGTAGTACTTCAGATAAATAGAAAATCAACTTAACAGAGTTTACATTAAAAACAGGCGCTAGGGAGGTAAATTATTTGGGATTTGTAAAGGGTTTTTAAGGACCACAGCAGCAACCCTCTTTTTCTCCAATAGAAATAATTTTAAAACAAAAAAAATAATAATAATTGTAAGAAATAATAGTTAAGAAATTTTAAAATTCATGATTATAGAATGTATTCTCCTTCGCAAGAAAGATTTTGCATTCAAGTTAAATACAATAATTTTTATCTCGAGTATCATTAAATTAAAGGCACACATTTACGAATATCTGTTCAAGTGTTTTGTGTGTGTGTGTGTTAAGGATAATGGAAATTTAAAATTGTATCAATTTAAAACATTTAACTTATTAATATAGCAAAATACTGAAAACTACATACTTGTATATTTTCAAATATTAGCCGATAGTGAGTTTAATCTTAAAAAAAGTTAATGGAAATTCAAAAAATTTAAACGCCACATTAAAAATTAATCTTGTAATTTTCAAATACGTCGCCCTGCTGGAGAAACTTATGCCAAGCAGGTTAGGTTGTTCAGTTAATGTGTTACAATTTTCGAATAAAATCGCAGTAAAATAAGAAGCTAAAGAAGATAGATTTATTTTGTTAAATCTATCTAAGCCTAACACATGTTTCCCCAATCATTAGTTTCTTTATACGATATCTGTACTAGTCTTAACTTCTCGCCTATTTTTTTTTTGTCTGGAAAGCGAGCGGCAAGAGAAATTTGTATACTGCACGCGTGGTCTTCAACCTATTTTTTATGCTCTGGAAAAAAAAACTCACCGCATGATAAAAATATGCATTTAGACTCCCTAATAATTGTAGGTACATTTTTTTTAACTATTCTCAAACTGACTTACTAAACTGAAGATTTTTTTCACTTTTTCTCCCTTTTAGAAGAAAATTCAATTCATAAGACTCAAAAGGCTATGGTGTTAAAACTACTTATGCAAATCGAATAACCCTTTTTTTGCTTTTAAATTTTTTTTTCTCCAACTAACAATTTTTAATGTTTTTAGATTAGCGGAATATTATATAAACTGACCTCCTTTCACTATAAACAAGCAATATATATATATATATATATATATATATATATATATATATATATATATATATATATATATAATTAAGTCAATTTATACTTGGTTAACAAAGAAAATTTTCCTTTTAATTTCTTTTTATTAAATATTTACAATTAAAATATATATAAGACAAAATCATAATATTAATTGACAAAATAGAAAGCGATTTTCCTTGCAATTTCCCATTTTCCTTTTTATATAGGGTGTTGGACTATTTTTATTTTGTTTGTTAACATTTATTCATCAATTAAATTTAGTTATTCTAAAGAAATAGTATTGTAAAAAAGTAATCACATTCTCAGAAATGATAGGCCATCCCATGTGGGAGTCGAACTCACGACCATTGGATTAGAAATCCATAGCGCTACAGGAACACAATTAACAATTTTCCTTTCTATATATGATGTTGGACTATTATTTTTGTTTGTTACTATTTATTCATTTTTTAAAATTTAATTAAGGAGTTAATATTTGAAAAAAAAATGTATTAACGTCAAGTATCATGCACGATAAGTTAAAAAAAATGTATTTGAACTTCAGTGGATGAATAAAAAGTATTTTATAAGCGATAGAAAATTTGAACAAGCTATATAAATAAATATGTATGGGGAGAGTGCGAACTAATAGTAGAAATTGAAAAAAAAAGTTACAAAAATTCTTGGATTTTACGCGGAAGTATAACGTAATACCATACTAAATTTTAATTCTAAATGGCAGAAATTAAATTGAATCAAGTGAAACGGTGTTTATACTAACTGATGTTACGTTCATAAATGTTAATTTAAACATGTCAAAATATTGCGATTTAAAAATGTCTTCTTACACTTAAAAATCAAATACACTCTCATTATCACGCATATATTCCTCCAATCACATGAAAACTAAAGTTTGTAATTTATACATAATCGTTTCGCTTAGTAATTACTCTTCTGTATAAGATTTATGTATGCACCATCTTTAATTCATTAATGATTATTAGTGAGATACATACAGTTTTAATTAGAATTCCACAGGGATCCATTCGTTGATTTGATCACTACTTGCGAAAAGACCAAGAACACATGGCGTGTATTTTAACATGAATATTACAAATAGAACTAGGGGATTATATGATCTCTAATCATTAAAGATTGTAATTTATGTTTATTAAATCCTCAGTTTTATGGTTTTCGAGATATTTCATGAATCCCAAAAGAGTCCTAAAATTTCGTGGTGATCCAAACATGATTAAGTCATCGCTTCTGTAATGTTTGCCGAGTTCATAATTCCGTTTTATGAGGAGGTGAAGTAGCAATGGTCTTAAATTTGAAATAGGAATAATCGTCGAAGAAATATTAAGTGAAAAATGTTATTTTGTCTTAAAGTGTAAATTTTGACATTAATTGCTTGGACTTTTAATGTAAAAAGCTGATATTTTTAAAAATTTGTAGTCAGTTTTGGGAATATGCAAATGAAGGAATGGACTTCCTTTTAATGTGATATTTAGAACTGTCGTTCAATAAATTATTTTTGTAAGAATATTTAACTTATACTCTTATGATTTCAAATAATTTATTTTGTAAATTAAATCTAATCCTCAATCGCAGTTTTATTGATAATATTAAAGAAAGAAAAATGATGGATTAAAAAAAAATTAAAAAAATCACGCTTTTATAAAAAAAAATTGAACTCTAAGAAATTGCTGACGCATCCTCCCCTTTTTCACATTAAGAACACTTTTTGGTGTGTTGTATTTGTATTGACCATGCGCATTTTTGCTTTAGGGTTGTAATTTAATCTTATAGTCGTCAGATCTAGAATTAGTCGCCAAATCTGGAAATGAGATCTGGAATTATTCGCAAAATCTTAAAATGGGAAATCAATAATGCTGATGATCCTGATCCGGACAATGGAACAAAATTATTAAATTTTTGTATTGTCATCGGTTCTTAAATATTGCACAAAATTTCGGATTAATTAGACCTTTCAAAGTGGGTAAAAGTTGAGTGCAAAGATTCCGTTACATACAGGCGAAGCTAAAAAAAAGCGTGTTAAAAAAGCTCGTTGGAGGAGGGATTATTAACGTTTCATAAGAAAAAAACATGAGGGCTAATGTTGTCGGACATCTCAGCTGGCACGCTCTTCTCCAAACTTATCACACTTCCCCTATGGAAGGTCTTTAAACCCCTAAAATGTTAACATACATCAACCATTCACTATGGCTGAACTTCAATGGCATTAGTACACGAACATATAACCATGATCATTAGGCTACCTCTACCACGAGAAGCAGGATAAGGTTCACAAAAAATGTTTTATCTTTAGTTAAGGTCTCTCAGGACTCTTAAAATGCAATTTTTTAAAATTTTTGAAAAATATACATGTTAAAGCCTTAATATTTCCAAGCATTTTGGTTCAAAAATTGTGTTCATACCGTGAAAACTTCCGAAATTATTGAGAAATAAGTAGTGAAATTTAAGTGAAAACCCTATCTCTTTCTTACCCTTAACTCCATTTTTCACAAAACAAAAAATTTAGCTTGCGCGCGGGATTTCTTAGAAACTATTTATGATACCAATTTCAAATTTTATACACGTGTTTAAAATAAGGCTCTTTATAAGTTATACATCAAATTAAAAAAAAATAATATAATTCTTTTTTATTTGAATTTGAATTTAATTTTTCCCTAAAATTTTGAAGTTTTTGTTATAATTATATTTAAAGATATTTTTTTTTCCTTCTTAATTTCTTAAAAGTTTATAACTTCAAAAGTGAACGTTTTTATGCCAATTAAAATTAATGTTGTAAATTTCGATTAATTTTCTACTTTAGAATCCTGTGTGTTGTCAAATATTAATTTTCATATTTTTGAAAAAATTGTCCAATTTTTATTTCTTAATAACTTTTTAAAATTTTCCTCAAATTCTTTAAACTTTTTAGAAATATTGTAAATATATAGGATCACCATGAAGTAAGGATTTAAAATTGTTTTGTTTTATTGCTAAGTTACATTGGTTTGAAGTAGGATGTTTTTCGAGTGCACGGATATCTGTTAAGGGTCGTGCGATCCTTTAAGAAATTTTCTCATTTACATTGGTCAAACAGATAATATCCTTTCGTAAAGTGTTTATCTTTATTTTATAAACTAGCAATATTCGTACAAAAACGTATGAGGATACTTCTACACATTACATTTATCGGAGCCAATAGGGAATAAAATAGCTTACATGAAAAGCTAAGATATTATACTTAGCGTCAGGTGTGTGACCACGGTAGCTGAGTGGTATAGGTATCGGATCGGGGCTGGCTTTTTCACGAGTGCAAGCCAAGTACCACTAAGACCCGCCGTGTAGGGCAGTGATGCACGCTAAATCTGTCGAGAGCTGAAACGTCCTTCCGTTGGTGTGGTGTAATAGTTAGGAGAGGGGAGATTGCCAGCCCAGGTGTCGTCTCCATCACTTGGCCATGGTTCAAAGTGACGTTGTCCGTCACCAAAAGCCCTCGTGTAGCTGAACAGTGCAACGATAATATTCACTCACTCATTCACTAGCGTCAGGTGCGGCCCAGGTAGTTTCGTCGTCAAGGTACCGGATTCTTGGCTGGCTTGTCATGAGTTCGAGTTTAGTGCCCCTGAAGACCCCCTGTGTAGAGGAGGGCGTTGCACTTCATATCTTTCGAGGCTCAAACGCATCCAGGATGGTGTGCTTTGGAAGTTATGAGAGGGATGAGTCACAGCTCAGGTATCGTCCTCATAACTTGACCATGGTTAAAAATTCTGACGTTCGTCACCAATAACTCTAGTGCAGGATGGCGAAACAGTGGCACGCGTGCCATTGATGGCACACGACATAATATTTTTGGCACGCCAGTAATCAAAATGGTTGCATTTTTGTTTTCAAAATTTCAAAGTTTACTAAGAATTATTATGTACAAATGCGAATGATCGATCGCGGAGTGGCGGGGAGCACACTCGTTTGTTATTGCTTTGCCTGAGTTACTGCATAGACTACAATTGCTTATGATGTAAAGTCTTCCTACCAATAGCATAGTCATTTTCATTAACACAACTGTATTTGAATATTTATCTGTGTTATTAAAAACTAAACTATTATTTTTTTTAATATGGCTAGTTCAGTAAAAGAACAAAGAGTGCAAGATAGTAAGTGTAACAGAGAATTTCAAATTTGGTGAACCGAGAAACATGGTATTATTATTAAAAGCGGAAAAGGGGTGTGTGTTTTATATTCTGGAATAGTGGTATGCAGAATATCGCTTGTAAAATGGTACTTTGAAACAAATCACAAACCCTCTTGTCAAAAAAGTGAAACACAGCAAAAATAACCCATTGCTTAGAAACCGTTCGGCTGATGGCTCCAATTCAGCATGTATTCTACAAAAAGTAACACATCTTACAATCCTTATCTAACAGTTGTTTGTCATCCACAATCTGCAACAACAGAAGTCACACTAATGCTACTTTAATTTGAATTACACGTATAACTAAAACATTTATAACTATACAGCGTAAAAGGTACTTTTTCGTACTTTTCATACAGCTTTTAGTAATTAATTTTATTATTTTTTCAATAATTACTAGTCAAGACTATTTCACGGCACGTCTATACCTCATTAAATGCTTCTTTATAAAAAATGGCATGCTGATCCACGAAGGTTCACCACCCCTGCTCTAGTGCATATTTATAGACAGATGTTAATATTACTCTCACATTCTTAAGACTCAGGGAATTAATGTGGGGGCTTTATCCGAGTGGTCAAAGTAGCAAACTCGTGATCGGCGTTATCGAGTCGCGAATTCCAAACCTGTTCTACTGAAGATCCGCAATGTAAAGGGGCTCAAAAATGCTAAATAGGTAAAGGATCAAAGTCTTTCCATTGTGGCATCGTGTGAAAGTTTGAGGAGGGGGTGCCAGCTCAGATGTCGTTCTTGTTACTTGACTGATTCAAAATTACGAGGTCTGTCACCAATAGCCCTCGTATTGCTTCATACAGTGCAATGTAAATTTAAATTATACTAAATCAGGTAATTATGGTATCCGACTACCCTAAAATCATGATTTTTTTCAAAAATTGACAACATTTTTTAATGATTGTTATTTACAGACCATCTTATTAGCTTGATAAAAATGCCAATCAACTTTACACAAGATGACAACCGTAAAATGCGTTTTACTCGAAATGTGTTTTTTTTTTCAAAAAAACTCAAACGGGGACAGTGATTGCTCAAAAAGTTTTGAAAATAATTTGCTGAAATTTTTTTGTGAATGTTTTGTATATCAGTAGAAGTATTTTGACCTTCAGATTTATCAATCACTGTTTTATTTCAAAACTTACAGTTCTATATGTGAATATAATCACTGTTTTTTAAGCAATTTCATGTAGTCACTAAGATAGAGTGCTCCAGTTTTTGTAAAAATTAAAATATCTATTATCCTGAAGGTCATTTCAAACATGAATAACAAAGTAACGCATTAAAATTTAAAAATTGAGAATTTGTTCAAAAAAAATTTTTACACAGTGGGCCCGTTTATGTAATTTTTTGTACATTTTCACCAGGCTTTTCCTCTTTTAATAATAATAAATTATTTTTATGTTTTCAATTTTACGATTTTTCCTTAAAAAATATACTAAAGAAATCTAAAAATCCCAAAAAAATTCCCATATCTCCATTTTATCAGAAAAAAGTTGTTGCAATTGGTCGGATACCTTAAGATATCATAAAGAGTAAATTTTAATATGTAAATATTAATTTTGTGAAATATATCGTAAATAATATTTTTTTAATGTTCCAAATTTTTTTTTAACTTGATAGAAAGTTGTTTTTTAAGATTGGATTTGTGTTACGCTCATATTTATTTCCACCAATTATTTATTTAAAAAGAAAAAAAACTGAATATTTTGCTTCATATATAAGGATATTCTAACATGCAATGCAGAATAGATATATATCTATAGTAAATTGGGGCCTATTTCACGCTAGGAAATTTCAATCAATTTTAGCTTAGCCAATCAATTTAAGCTTGAATAACACTTCTATGAACTCTGAATTTTTTTCTAAATTTTCACTTCTCTCTTATAATTGCAGTTTTGATGATAATAATATTAATTTATTTTTATTTATGCTGACACTGAAGAGAGATTTAATATCTCAACACGTCTGTGATATTTAGTTAAAAAATGAATTTCGAATATAATGTTTAAGTCCAGTTTGGTAATAGCTTTGCAATTGCGTCTCATTTTTATGATGAATCTTGTCAATTTCAAATGTGCAGATAATTTTTTTAAAATATTTGGAAATATATATATCATAACTTATTCGTTTCTCTTATTTATTTTAAACTTGGAAATCTAGCAATTTACAAACTGAAATGTGTTTTTCTGAAGAGTTTACGTTCCATTCCAATCATTCACAATTCATATATGAGGCATATTTCTTTCATTTTAAAAGCTGTGAAGCATGAAGGCATATTTTTTACACAGGTAGTTATCAATGATAAGTTAGAGTCGTATCACGAATAAATTTTGAAATCAGACGAAATAAATGTGTTTTTTTTTTCAAATTGTATATGTTTAATTTTTTTTAGAAAATAAACATGAGTTGAAACACCGCATAGCGAGCTTCAAGTTTAAACGAGTTCTTTTTCTAAAAAGTCATTAAATATTTATATATATATTATATTACCCTTTTAAGCATTAACAATAATAATTTTTACAGATATCCAATTTTAGCAAGTATGAAAATGTTCTAAAATAAAAATATATAAAAGAAAACTATAATTATATCTAGTATTAGTTATTGTAATAATTAGATTTAGGATATATGCTAAGATATTTCAGTATCTTAGTAAAATTATGGAAGCTTATAAATTAGAAACGTGTTTTATAAATTTTATGTGCAAATAATCAAAGTTAATTTGAGAAAGTTTTATGAATTTTATAGATACTTAGAAATGAAATACGAAAGGAAAATTAATTAAACATCATTTTTATTTTAGAAAGGCATTTATATTGTAAGTTTTATAAGTATTCATGTGCATTCACAAAATATCTTCAAGTATACTAACTTCACGAAAATGAATCCTTTTACAAGCATTGTTTTCTACTAATTTTGGATCTTTAGTTAACCGTAAAAGCAAACAGTTTTGTTGATGGAGATGTGACCACAAGCTAATAGTTTGATCGCTTATGGCGCTCCTTGTTTCTGTCATGTCATGGATTCGAAACAGAACACCGCTTAACACCAAACGTGTAGAGTATATTATCATTTTAATCTCGAGTTGAGAGAGAGATTATGTTGGCATGGTGTTAAGTTTGAAGAATGGGGTGTGAAATCAGATTATACCTTCATTATTTTACTTAGACTTAGAATTACAAAACCTGTCACCGATATCCATCATATCGCTGACCTAATTTTCAGAATGTGTATCTCTTTCTGGGGTGCTAGTTTGTTGTAGGAGTGCTACGCGCCAAGTTGCTGTTTATGTTCGCCAAGAAGGGCGATAACATTACAATATGGTTACCTTAATATTTGTATCTCGTTTTAATGTGGTTACCATGGGGATAACGTATATTAAAGTTAATTTTAACTACTACTTGGCCCGATTCCTTAATTGCGCCAAGCAGCCTTCGGCACGTAGCACTTCTATATTAGTAATTAAATTCCTATATTTGCACTCCTAAATTTAGTTACTTTGCTGAGTTACGCATTTTGATAATTAGGCCGACGATAAGATGTTTTTGAGTGAGTGACTTTTTATTAAGGTCTTACTATGGAGAAACGCGGGGGATATTAGTGATGGACATACATAATTTTGAACCACTGTCATAGGAAGGGGACACCTGAGAGCACCTCCTCTCTCATAGCTTCCCCATCACACCAACCTGGAAACTTTGAACAAACGAAAATTTAACGTACATAAACCCCTCTACACGGTGGGTATTATGGGGCATTAGGTGGCTGACATGTAACGAGTTTGAGTCTTGAACACCCGCCGAGTGAATGGGGCTGATGTGCATTAAATATTTCGTGAATCAAAATCCTCACGGTGACATTGTATGGTAGTCTGGATGTGGGAATACCAATTCCTCGTAACTTTTCCAAAGGTCAAAACAACGAGATCTGTTGCCTATGGCCCTGGCGCTGCTTTATAATGCTACGTTAATACGAGGATTGTGGCAAAAGTCATGACAACTATTTTTTTTTGTTGAAGATACCAGTCCGGTTGGAAAATGTGACATATACAGGCGAAAGGACAAGGTGTTAACTACATGCATTGACAATGAATATCACTGATATATTGTAACGCACTAATTTATTACGGCAGTATACAGGGCAATATGGCCTTCACTGCGCAAAATAATAACAAAACAGTACACATAAAGTTGATATGAGAAAGCTGGGCTTCAAGACCCTCAATGTAGTCCCTTGCTACTGTCACCACACACTGCATACGGTGTGGGAGGCGTTGAATACCATCAACCTTATCATTTGCCGCACCATATGTAAATAGGTTCACTTGTTGGCGCACAGCATTAGCAATGTCCTCTCGTGTTGCAAACCACCTACCACGTATTGGTTCCTTAATCTTAGGAATGAGATCAAAGTCCCAGAGCGAATTTGTCCCTTGGCGGACGGCTATTTTGATGTAAGCGCGCTGCTCAACACGGGTTACCTCCATCTCACACGCCACACCCAACTGACTGATTTCACAGCCCTCGTTGCACTACTGCCAGCTATCACAGAGCCATCTGTTGTTCTGCATACACACTACGCCTGCAGAACTTCCACACGACACATATACGTTTGTGATCCGTTCACATTTGCACAAGAAAAAAAATAGTTGTCATGACTTATGCCCCAACCCTCGTATAAAACTCTCACTCACAGTGGCGTCAGAGCTTGAACTCATGACGACGAACGCCTCCTATGAATTCGTGACCATGAACACTAGGTTAGTTCGTGGTGACTTCATATAAGGTTTAAGTGTTACGTTAATAAGTATTAAATAATTGACAAATAACGAAATTCCATAAATTTTGAATTTGAGTGGCATGATTTCTACAAAAGTTACCACGTGGACCTATAGGAATTTTTGCATGTTAAATACATTACGTAAATATTCATTTCAAGGTCTCGCTGGAATGATGCGTAGGTATAAGGAAAATGTATAATCAAAAAAAAAAAAAAAACTGTCAATTTCCTCACGAGACTGAATAGCAAAAGTTAGTGGTTCTTTGCCAATGGCGTTCGTAGAAAAAAAAACCTGGGGTAAAGCTATTTCTAATATAACCAATGATAAAATAGGATTAATTATAATTATTTGAAACTAGACATTGATTTTTCCTTTATAGTACATTAAATCTTACATTAAATTGGAAATAAATACGTGCATTAATTTGTTGGTGTATTTGTATTTCGCGACGGAAAGTTACTATCATTTATTTACAAATAATTTCCGAAACTAGTTGCCATTAAACGTACAGTATTGCAATAATGTATGTATTTGTTTTAATTCATACGTTTGTTAGGTTTTAGCTGAGTGTTCGATTATCATGCTATATGAAATAACATTTTTGAAAAGTGGACAATCAGCAAGAACGTCTCATTTTCATTTGATCGTGATTAAGGAACACAGTACGATTATAATGACAAAAATCGGTAAAAAATCAAATATAGTTTTTGTAGCCTAAGTTATTATTTATATTTTTTTTACAACCCCTCAAAATTTGAAAGCTCTAAACTTAAAATCACAGAATTATGATAGCTTTTACGTTCGTTTTTGTTCACATCCCTATGGTAAATCAAAATTTTAAACTTACTTATCTTAGAAAGATAAAATAACTAGTTTGTTTTTTCATTTAAAATGCTAAGGCTTTTTTTTATTTTCCTAACGTTTTGGAGTTTTTTCTTACCTATTGCTACTAATACATGTAACAAAAGTTGGTAAGTATTTTTGAATCAAAAAGCAATACTTATTTTTTTAAAAATATTTGAATTCAGAATTTTTTAATACATTTTTTAAGTAATTTTCAATAAGCATTCATAAAAAGAAGAATTGTACGAATACCAATCATGTTACGACAAAACTCATGCCAACTTTTGTTATACATAGTTTGACGTACATGTAAATCGAATTTCATATATGTAAGTCAACTTTTGTAGGAGGAGTAGCATTTTAAAGTAACTTCACAATGTTTAAGTTTTTTCCTTAAAAAAATTAAATAGCTAGCTTTTTAAGAAATTTTTGGGCACAAAATCTGTTTTACTTAAAATGCACTTATAGAAGGCAACAAAATTTTTTTTTGAAAATCCTTAAATTAAAATTCTTGCGTAAATCGTACCATGTCCCCTTCAGAATTACGACATTGAACCATAAAAAATTAGTTTTATTAAATTTTCATTTTTTTCCTTTGAAATAAGCTAGATTCAAAAACATTTAGGAAACTTAGCTATACAGTAAAACATTTTAATTCTAGCTTATACAGAATGAAAATGTATTTGAGCACTTCCTCCAAAAGTATTTTTAACTTCGCATAAATGAAAAACAAAGAAATATTAAAAGCATTTTTAAAGAAGAATGGTTACAAACATTTGATACAGAATATTTGTCCAACAAGATGCATCCTTTGTTCTGGTTACCCTTCTCTGCTTGAAAGGGGTGCCTTTATTATCCTGCTGTCACAAACAGGTATTTTTATGATTAGTATTGAATGGCTTGAGATATTTGGGCTTTCCAGAGTCTAGCATTAACATGAAATCAGCTTATGCAGCTCTGTAGTTTGTTTATTTTGTATCTAGCACCAAATTTCATATGCATAATATGATTGCATCTGTGTTCTTATATGTCTACGCATATATATAATTGGCATGTGGTGAGAATGTAAACCAGAATCTCAGAAATAAAATCCTATTACCTAGCTGTAGTTTATTTATGCCCAGTTTGTGAATTTCTAATATATGGGCGTACTTTTATCATAAAAGGGGTTTTTTATAAAATATTCGGGTATAATAAAAAACCTGGGTGTTATCTAAATTAACTAATAACGGACTGTTGAAGTTAAAAATAAAAAAAAATAGCATTAAAAAAAGTCTGCTCTTTAATTATTTATCACCAGTTAATATATAAAAATCTCAGGAAAATACATTTTATGTAAAGGACTGATTAAATATTAAATAGCGAAGAAAAACAGAATATATAACATATTAGTCGTTACCCGCCTTCTTCGCTGTATTTCAAGACTTTTATGGTTCTGCTTTGCTTTAAGTTATTCATGTCTAAGGTGCCAGGATCAAGATTTTGATTGTATTTAACAATCTGAAGATTTAAGGGGACTTGGTACGATTTATATAAAAACTGTTCACGGATTTTACATTTTTTTTTGCTTTATAACCAATATATATGGAATATGTATTTTTTTTTTCAAAAATACTACAAATCACCAAACATTTAATTTTTTTAAAAAATAAAACTTATGAAAAGATTTGAAAATGCTACTAATAAATCGAGGTACACACATGGAACTTGATTGACAAACACGAACAGCTATGTATAACGAAAGTTTGTGTATGTTTACTGCTAGCGTAATTTATATGTGTAAAGTAATTATTTTTCTAAATTTTTGGTGAAAATTCCTTAAAAAAATGTGTAAATTTTAAATTTAACTATTTTTAAAATAATAAGTATTGCTTTGATTCAAAAATGCGTACTAACTTTTGTTACATAGACTATTAACAATAGTTAAAAAAATTCAAAGCATTAGTTACAATGGCAAAAAAAAACTTTAAACTTTTTTTAGTATTTAATGAGTTATTTATTCTTTCTGAAACAAATCCGGTTTGAGTTTTTATTTACCATTGGGATGTGAATAAAAACAAACATAAAATTAATCATAACTCTGAATATTTTTTAACTGTTGATCAAAAAAAGAAACATGCTGCCCACATTTCAAGATTGAAGTTCTCTAATAAAACAAAAAAAAAAGAGAATTATTTTATGTATGTGCCGTCTTAATTCCACAGAACTCTCCGTAACTCGATTTCCTCAAAACGCTTTCTTAGCATTTCTCTGCTCAACACAAAAAACATGCTTATTAATGTTCAAGTCTGTATGTATAATAGTTCAAAAACTTTGCGCCCCCGCAACTCACCTGGAGAGTCGATTTCCACAAAACCCGTTCTTAGCGGATCTCGACTCAGCAAAAGGCACATGCATTCCATATCTCAAGTATACTGGTCTAATATTTGGGAATTTAATTTTTTTTTTATATATGTACGCCTTTGCCACTTCCTTTGAAAGATGTTTTTTTTTAAAAAAAATCTTTGTTGGCGGTTCTCGACTGATTTAAGGTATCCGACTACGTGAGAGACCTTTTTTATAAGTTTTCAAAAAATCCCTAATATTTTTACGTTTTTAGTTTCACTTTTATACACAGTAATAAAAAAATACAGTTAGAAAAAATATATGTACATACAAATTTGTAAAAATTTAAATTTTTAAAGTAATTTTAATCAAATTTTGGAATTTTTTCAGACACTCTATTTTTTGAAATATTTCATATTTTCCATAAAATATTGCTGCAATACATTTTTGAAACACATTTCTAGAGAATGACCTACAAGTGTTAAATGACTTCGTTTGAATCAAAAGTTATAGCCAATCGAGCTTGCAAACTAGGAAATTCAATCAAATTATCGTAACATTCAGAAAGAAATACAACTGTAAAATAACTAAAAATTGTTCAATTTCTTAGTTTGTAAGTCACTCTCTCTAGATAATACTATTAATAACATTTGTGTAAAATTTCATACAAGTATCTTTAATAGTTTTTAGATATAATGTTTAAAATATCATGGAATTTACAAAAAAATAATTTTGAGAAAAATGCATTTAAACTTTATAAAAGCAATTTCAAAACAAAATATGACAAGTATAATACTAAAACTCTCCTGATTTTTAATTAAAACTTCCACTCTTTGGTAGTGTGTTAATTTTTTTTTCTTTGGGCAACTTTTTTTCTGGTTGATTTTAAAAAAGGCAAAGAATGTTGTTTCGAGCCACCGACTCGAAAGATGTCAACAAATCTCTCATCCCGCAGTTTATAATTCCCTGAATTTATGCCAAATACTTTCAAAATACCTAACAAATCAATGAAAGCTTTTTTAAAAATAATGACGGCAATATATGGGTACCCAAAGAAAATGTTTTCAGCTCGATAAAAGTTTCTTTCAAAACGATTTGCCACAAACAGGCGTTAAATAATACATTTGTATTTGTGTCTTACCGTGGAGGCAATTTTATAATAACTGCTTATCACAGTGCTTCGTGCGCATAGGTTTAACAATATTTGAAAGTTTCACAGAAAGACCTACACTTTTTTCTGTTTATTGTTTTTCGGTGTCGTTTCCTCGTTGATAGTCACACCAGTTCTTAGCTCAAATCGGGCACGGTCCATGTATGGGTTTCTCCCTGCTGGAGCAACAGTGAAAAAATGCTGCTATTGTAGCACTTAGCATAGATTTGACGTGATTGGTGTTACTTTTAAAACTGTGTAGAATTTTACTAAACATAGCATTGATAAGTTTTTCCTTTTCACCGAGGTTTTTTGGCCTTTTTTTAAAAAATTTTCTTTTCCGACTACTCAATCTTTCTTAGAAGTATCTTATGCAGTCTAATTTGATGACATTGTTGACACCATACACATCTTTAACAGAAAGGTATCCTTGAAATCACCAGCACAAAAGAAATACATATTTTTAAGATTTCGTAGTGAAAAAGCATACGAAGATTTTGTACGCACCATGTTTGAAGTAAATCCCAGATGATTGCAGGAACAGGCATGTATGACTGGACTTATAGAATTCTAGAAAACTTTGATAACATTTCCAAATCTAGAATTTCCCAGTGTCAGTACATAAAGTTTCTATAGAAACCACATTTAGCGATGAATGTCCATGTGTCTCTGCCGTCAACGGATATTCCACATTCTTCAACTGACATTTTGAAACATTTTGTAATGCCTTTCGCTTTCAAAGCAGTGTCGTTCATGGCATCTTTAGCCGTTGGCGTAGCTGCACAGCCAAGACTTTCTTTCACAAAGTCTGAATGCTCCTTTTGTCATATAAGGCCAGTTCAGCTTAGTACATAGCTTTCTCATAGACAAATATCATCTTTCAATCACTCACCTTCCACAAATAAGTTGTAAATTAATAACACTTTTATTTTTTAGCTTTTCAGTAGCTGAAAAAAGGATGAAAAAAGTTTACTCAGGGCATTTTTGAAGTCACATTAGAAGTCAGTTCAAACATATAATCTTCATGCAGGCACAGATAGTTCTCAAAACAATTGGAGAAACACAAACTTGAAAAAACACTTCCCAATTTAAATAAAATATTCTATTACCTCTTAATGTGCCACTAAAACATTCTTTGTTCTGCGAAAATACCTTTACTTATTCCAATTTTCGTTCATTACAAGTTTGAGCACTTCAAGTCAAGAACACTACAAGTCAACACTTCCACAGTTTTTGTGAATGTCACCACAGCATAGTTGCGTTTTCAAGAGGTTAATTTAATTCATTTTTAACCCTTATAAGCAGATGATATCAAAAACAGAATGTTCAGAAACAATTAACGATTAAAAATTGTACAATTAAAGCAAAAAAAAGTTCAGGTTTTTGAAGAAATTTGCGAGCAACATTCGTAAGACTCATATCAAAACAAAAACATGTGAGGTCAGAAGAAACATATGTTGCCAATCGTAAAAGTCCAATTAAAAGATTGAAATTGTTGCCAATCAATAAAATAGTTTAAAAAAATGTCAGAAATTGTTTTTAAAGTATAACGGGTTGAAATTGCAAAAATTATGGGTAAAACGCATGTTAAGCAGTCAACTTCCAGTTTCGATTTCACCGCTGCAATAATATTTTAAACACCTGTAACTTTTTTTCTAATTATTGCACATACAAAACAAAGGCAGATTTAGAAAGATAACTGTTTGAACTTTAAAAATATCAAATAAAAAGAAAATGTGATTTTTGACCGAAAATGACGTTTTCAACGTAGTCGGATATCCAAAACTCCATGTCTGTATGTTTAATAATTTCTTAGATTTCGTAAGGAGTTGGTGAGTCTTTTTTCTTCTACACGTGAACAGATTATTGTCACGTTAGTTGAACAGTAATAAATAAATAAATCTAACAAAGGAGTAATTATATTTAAAGTTTTCAATTTATAATTATAAGCATTATTAAGCTACTTAGCTCTATTGGCAGAAAAATCTTGCGTTTTCAAAGAAGAATACAAAACTCCTTATCCGAACTCAAAATATGTCATGCTGAATATTCTAAAAGTTTTGCTATTGTGATTTTATAAAATAACTAGTGAAATAGAAGAGAATACGATAATTTTACATATTTTAACTGACGTTGTGTTTATTTATGATTTGTCTAGCTTTTAAAAATAATAAATTTATTTCTTGGCTTTAATGACAATATTATAATATGTTATGTATGCCTCTGCCAGTATCTCTTCTCTTTCTCTTTTGTGTTTGTACGGATATTTTCATCGTCTGTCTCTATCTCTTTATATTTCTAAGGACTGTAGTAGCCTAGAGTGGTGAGGGTCACCGATTCATAACCAACATGTCATGAGTTCAAGCCTTAGTACCATTGAACACACTCCGCGTAGAGGAAGCCGACGCACTTAAAATCTGTAGAATCTCAATGTCCTCCCGTTGGTGTGGTGAGGTAGTTAAGAAAGACAAGATAGCTCAGATATCAGTCTCCTTCCTTGATCATATATCAAAATTATGAGGTCCGAATCCAATAGTCCTCGTGTTACTATAAAGTGTGACGTTAATATAATTTTATTCTTACTCACTCTATTTTTTATTCTTTTTCTTTCTGCATATTTTGTCTGTATCTCTATCTCTGTCGTATTGCCTACTTCTAACGTTATCTCTTTCGTCTGTTTCTCTCACGGTGTCTTCTTGTTGGTGTGGTGGGGTAGTTAGGAGAGGGGTTGTCAGCTCAGATGTCGTCCTTGTCACTTGACCGTGGCTCAGAATTACGATGTCCATCACCAAAAGCCGTCGAGTAGCTGAACAGTGTGACTTTAATATTCACTCGCTCACTCACTATCTCTTTTGTCTAACTTTATGTCTGCCTCTCTATCTCATTTGTCTCTTTTGACTATCTTTCTATCTCTATATCATTTGTCTATTTTGACTATCTTTCTATCTCTTTTGTCTGTATCTATCTATTTTGTCTGCCTCTTTATCTCTTTTGTATGTCTATCATTTATCCCTTTCTCTCCATTTTGTCTGTATCTCTGTATCTCTCTTCTGTCTCTCTCTATTTCGGTCTTTTTGGTCTGTCTCCATCTCTATCTTTTCTCTGTCTGTGTATCTATTTATCTTTTTTTTCTATCTCTCTCGTCCGGTTCTGTTTTTCTCTCCTATCTCTTTTTCTCTCTCATTTCTCCTCTCTTTATATATATGTGATTTTCAAGAAGTTTTATGCGAAATTAAAAAACCTAAATCATAATTATCATCGTTAGTTAGTTTATATTTACTCACTTTTCTTAGTTTCGTCAAGATTTCAAAGCAACACTAAGTACATGATACAATTTATTAAACAACAATATAAATTTGCAAGAAAGAATAAGTAATTCCCCTCTAAAATCAATTCTTGATAACGTCTAAAATCTGTAATTAATTCCATCCATCCATCAGTAAACTATGTTCAGTTGTAACAGTTTACCAAATGGCAATTGAGTTTCAAAATGTGAAATGAACTGCGCTAGGAGTACTCAGTCCTTAAGTTTCATGCTCAAAATTGACGACTACTCCTGCAATTATCTCTGAATCGATTGGCGAAGTTTATTTAACCAATGATGCCAGGGGAAACAGTTGCGTTTAACACCAGAATAGATAATTGTACTCAATGCAAACTTCAATGCTGACCCTCAGGTTATTTCGATGAGCAACGAGGTTTAATTACACAGTTAGACCCAGGATTGTTGAATTCCATTCGATGGCGTTCTGGAAATGATCTAACGTATTAATTCGTGGAAAACAGTGGCAAAAATTACTGAAATTTGTTACTTTTCTTTAGTTAAACTAATGAATGTATATTTTAAAATCTATGTTACAATTGCTCAGAAGGGGTTCAGTACATTCAGAATTTTATTTGCCTTCTTCATGCTGAAAATGGCGACATTTATGGCACATATTTTAAGAACCCTACTGGTGGTTCTTTTATCAATTGTTCTCGTTTATTTATTGTATTATAATTGTAATGATCAAATTTTTAGAAGGATATCTTGCTTTATTCTAAGAAATTCGTATGGGAAGAGTAGCATGGGGAAGTTAGATACAATTGACATACGCGTAACTCTAGCTCGCAAATATTTTTAGCATATTTTTTGGTGAAATTTATTTGCGTAGTATTAACCTGTGCGTAAAAATTAAACTAAGAAGTTTTTAGATCTTTCTTTTGTGCTAAATATTACATTTTTGAGAGATGGTAAGGAACTTTATGGTAAAAACTTACCATAAAGTTTTAGTAATTTATGTATTTTATGAAAAACTTACCATAAACTAATGCGTCCCAACGCCATAAATTTTGATTGCTACAATGCTAATCAAATAAACTGTAACTAAATTAGAAGCGGATAATTTTTTAAAGTTTGAATTCAATAAATATAAAGAAAATAACATCTTTGAGACTGATTTTCGTTAAGAGATATCCTGAAGGGACATTTTGATGCATGATAATAATATCCTTATGATTATGTAAGAAAAAAGAGGCTTGATTACATATATATGATGTGAAATTTTTGAAATATTTTTAAGATATCTAGTTATTTTAAAGATATATTTACCTCTTATTTTCAATAATTATGCCGCAGTTAATATTTTCGAATTATATTTTATTTTAATAGGATCTTAAATAGTAATAATGTATTATAGTGAAGTTTTTTCTTACAAGCAAAGTACAATTCATTACTTAAAAAGTACAAATATGTTTTATTTACAAAATACAACTAGTTTTATACTTACGAAGTACAAATAACTTTTTCTATTTATGAAATACAAATAATTTTTCGTTCATGAAACACAAATCATTTTTTACTCGCGAAATCAAAATAAATTTATACTCATTTAATTTAAAATAAAATCTACTCATTCAATAAAAAGTATTTGCTAACGATTTAATAAGCATCATTGCTACTCTTTCATTAAAATGAATTGTTACTCCTTCAATGAAAACTATTTGTTACCATTTAATGAATACTAAATTGTTACTCATTTATTAAAAACTAATTGTCACGTATTCAAAAAAAATCAATTGCTATTTTTTCAATGAAAGTTATTGCAACTTGTTATTTATTCAGAAAATCCAATTGCTATTTTTTCAATGAAAGTTATTGCAACTTGTTATTTATTCAGAAAATCCAATTGCTATTTTTTCAATGAAAGTGACTGCAACTAATTCAATGAAAACTAAATAGTACTTTTTCAAAAAAAATGCAATTGTTATTCATTCACTGAGAATTACTGCAACTCATTCAATAAAAGTTAATGCTCTAAAAATATTATTTTCTATAAAAATCAATCGCTTTTCCAATTCAATGAAAAATATTGTTTCTAATTCAATGGAGTTATTGCTACTCATTTGCTTAAAATAATTGTTACTAATTCAATAAAACGTATAAGTTAAACTCATATTTTAACACATAAACTAAACAATTGAACGTGTACTTCGTTGAGTAAACTAATTAACTAAGAATAAGAAAGAAAAGTACTTACAAAACGCTTTGAACTGGAAAAAAAACACCGAAAAGTTTTTGTTTTTCAATTTTCTTCCCTCAAAATGATATAAACTTCCCGCACTATTTTTTTCAAATACACGTTAAAAACAAAATTTAAACTACATTAGACACAGTAGATCATTAAAAAATATAATTTTGAGAAATCATAACATATTTAAAAAGAAGACACACTGAAACTCTCCCGTAATAGAATAAGACAATAAACCCAATTATTTAATTATTAATACATTTATTCAATCTTAATACATTTGTTCTTCACTCATTAATTAATGAAGACGTACATGCTTTTGTAATCGGTGTAAAATATGATTCAGTATCCAACCAATAAACTTTTATAAAAAGGGCCATAATTTTAACTTAAGTATATCTTTGCCTACGACGAAATATCTAGATAAATAAATTATATCAAATTTTCAAAAGGTTTCCCCAATTCAAATTTGCATAAGAACCATACCATTTACTTTGCTCTTCAACTCTTACTTTGAAGAGGCCCCACTTTGAAAATTTGGTTGGAATAAGATTCTAAATATATATCCGTATCCCGTCTCGGAGAAATCCCACTGATATTAAAATGAATCTGTGTTGTAGAGAGGTACCAGAATGAATAAAATCGTGATGAGGTGCAAAAACTTTTCTACAAAATGCTGTGGAAAATCTTTTTTTTTTGTAGTACACACTCAATAATCAATAAAAATGCTAAGAAGTTGAGACTTAGCTTCTTGCTGTTTTTTTTAAATATTTCTTACAAAGAAACGCGGGACTTTCTTCTATCTAAGTTCTCTGATAGGATTAAAGGTTCTAAGCTGTCAGACTGAAGAAAAAGTTAGTCGGAATTCAAAAACATTTTTCAAGCTAATGAAATACTGATGATTATTAATACATTAATGAATGAGTCATGATATTGTGTTTAAAATTTGTTAACATTATGCAAGGTTGTATTTCTATTTTAGTAATTTTTTAATGATAATTATCTAGGTGTAATCATTTTTAAACTTCTAATTTAATTTAAGATATTTTATAAAATTTGGATATTTTTAGAAATTTTAATTACACTCGTAATATGTCTGTAAAACATCGTCTGCATAAATTAAAAAAAAATATTTTAATGAATTATCTGTTTCACAAGTTTATAAATGAACTTAGCAATGGAACTTTATTTTATTTCTTATTGCTTTAGAATTAATTGGTAAATTTGGAATAGAAGATTGCAATTAATTTTATATTCCTTTCTATGTTCGAATTTGAAGCTACTGTTATGCAAAATTATTTCATTATTATAATTATAAGAAAATCGATGCGAAATTGGTAGTTAATTTTAAAGCATTTATCAATGCCATTTTTTAATATAAAAAGTATCCTTTTTATTTTCTTTTAGAGTTTTTTCTCATGAATTTTGAATTTTGAAATATTTCACGAAGCCATTCAGGACCGGCGACGTTTCCTCAGGCCCTCACGAATTTCTCTGCTAATCCTAATTTCATTAAAAATTTATATCAAATCTTTAATGCAATCAAATACGCTAAAAATTGCAATTTTGTCATTGATAATATCTGAATATACAGAGCAAAAATGTTCAGAAAATTTAAAAAACAATTGCGAATTTTAGTTAATGTTTTCATTTTAATAAAAGAAATACTAGTTTCACTATTCTCGCCATGATAATTAAAATAAAACAAATGCAAAACTCGCAAAATCCTAATTGGCTAATCCCAAACGATAAATTTACTTTCACATAAATTTCTTGTGGCCTGATGTGTTGCAAATATTCTGAATAACATCTAGTATATATATATATATATATATATATATATATATATATATATATATATATATATATATATATATATATATATATATATATATATATATATATATATATATTTCTTTAACAACTTTTTTTATCACAGAAAACTAAGTAATATGTTTTCTGTTCATATGGTTATGACAACTCTGGTTGTACGATAGCAACGAAAAAGAATCGTTTCTTCTTACTGAATTAAAAATTAGTCAATAAGAACAAACGATTCTTTATCGATAGAAAATGATCATCGCGTTTTTTTCTACGAAGATCTGTTTTTTAAAAGTTTGTAAGCATTAAAATTATTATTGTAAATACAAAGCAAAAACAAAATAAATATTGTAAGTATATTATTATGAATTTCTGACGTCCAATAAACTAATAGGCTTTCCATCTTTTTCTAACTTAGTAAAAATATAAACATAACTCCTGGGCGCAAAAGATCAGACACTCTCAAATGCCTGATTCTTTTGAAAAGTCTAAGCATTTACAGTTGTTTACGTTCTTAAATAACTCGAATCAAATTTTAAAAAAACTCAGAGCTGAAGGCACATATGGAAGTTCAACGTTTTGTGAAACAATATTCGAAAAAAAAATGGACTAACTGCCATCTATTACCCTATAAAAATTAATTTAAAAACGTTCCAAACTTCAACAGTAACAGTGTGATCATAAGTCTCAAAACAGAGAAAGCGCAATCACATATAAGATGGCGTGGGCCTTGGCGGAAGGAACGCGTGATCACATATATTTAATCATGGTCCTGAACGGATAAATATTTAATTAAAAGAGTTAACGAAACCTTGCATAACCTTACAAGACGGAATAAATACTTTGAAACACTTTTCGAACGAAAAAAGGGCCCCACTACTAAAACAAATAATCTTTAATTATACGAATCATGTTGTTATTATTGCTGTTAATGCCACTGGATTGGCAAATGCCAGTTTGAAGCCCACAAAATTCATCACGGTAAAATGTTAAGTAGTATGTCAGTCGTTAACCGTAGCTTTGAGTACCATACAGGTGACAATATGATTTGGTTCCATACCACTCTAATTTTGAGGGACAACATCTGGTGGTGCTGGCCAGGTGGTCAAGGGCCTTTCGTCAATATTCCCACTAAACTCACGAGAGACGGCTCGATGGCTATTTAAGAATACCCCCATGCCGCAATCACCTTATACACTTACAAACATTCATTCTTTATCCCGGATTCGAAACCAGGCTCTGCAATCAGAGTCACTGACCACTATACCGGATGTGTATCATACGAGTCAAAAAATTTCGAATCAATTAGTAAATACCCAATTTTTGTATTAAGAAATTCCTCTTTCATATAAGGAAACTCATATAGCATTACATAAAGAATAAGAAACGAAATATGAAACATGAATTATAAATCATTGACTTCCTTATGCAGAAGAAAAAGACAAATGCACTTATTTTTTAATCGTAAGTGACATCAGAGTTTATATGAATAAAGAGGTCCTTTCTTTTAGACAGGTAGTCAAATATGTTTCAAACTACTTTAGCATAGACGGAATCTGTATCTTATTGTTCTAATATAAGTGGAGAGAACGTTTTTAATAAAAATAGTTGTTGCATGCATAGACTAAGGTTATACGGAGCAGAAAGCCAAACACGGTAGCTTCCTTATATAGTATTCATTTTACAGAGCCTTATTTAATAGTATTTATATAATTTTCCGGCTGGATGGGACATCACCACCAAGGAGTATGGTAGTGAGAAAGGTTGTAGAAGAAAAGTTCCATGAGCGATTGATTAACG
Source organism: Trichonephila clavipes (assembly GCA_019973935.1). Taxonomy (NCBI): domain Eukaryota; kingdom Metazoa; phylum Arthropoda; class Arachnida; order Araneae; family Nephilidae; genus Trichonephila; species Trichonephila clavipes. Next base: position 94,814 of record BMAU01008215.1, on the reverse strand, counting down.
TATCCGACTATGTTCATAACCGTGATTTTGTAAAAGCGCATAAATGGATAATATTTATGATATTTAGTGTCACTTAGATTAAAAAATGTATATAAAATTGTTTTAATAATATTATTACAATAAAAAATTAAGTACAGTATTTTGACAAAATATGAACATAGAATGAACCCTTTTCAAAATATTCTCCTTATGTGAAAAATGATTCTATTATCATTATAAAATTTTGCTTGTATGTAGCTTAGACATCTCTCTACAGAGGCTCAACAAGAAATTTTGAAATATATAACATAGAAGTGGGTTTATTCATGCTTTGCGACAACAGATGAGAGCAATTTTAAGAGAAAAACGCCGATAATTATTTCAATGGATTGTAACTCTGAAAATAATGTGAATTTTTCAAAAATCGTAGGTCTAAGCTACATACAAGCAAAATATTATTAAAATAGAAGCAGTTTTTTCACAAAATTAGGACATTTTGAAAAAAGGTTATTCTAAGTCAATTCTTTGCCGAAATAATGCATTTAAAAATTTTTTTGTCAATATGTCCATAAAACAGTTTTATACATCTATTCTGATCTAAGTGTCACTAAATATCTTGTTTATGCACTCGATTGAAGTTATCGATTTATGCACTTTTTTAAAATCCCAGTTCCAAAAGTAGTTGGATACCTCAAAATATGATTTCCAATACCGTGACTACTTAGATATCCATACATGACATCGTTTTACAGGGATATATGAAAAAAAAAATTATTTACTAATCTCCAATTCGTGTTACTGATGAACTGAAAAGTCAAATTACAACCGTCATTCAGAGTGTTGATCCTATAATGATTTACAATGTATGGTGTCGCGAATCCTCGTTCCGAGCCTTTGCAATTTGTCTGAAATTATTATTTTGTAGTGATTAGTTGCAGTTGTGTGGCAACACAGTTTGTCTCGCGAGAAGCCACGAGAAATGCCATTTTTTAGTGAGTTAGAAAATAAAGCTTCTATCTATCAACTACGGTCGGCTCGCTCGTTACTTTAAGTGTGGTTTTACTTCTTGGAATTCTTACCTGAACTTGTTACTTTCTTTGAATTCTAGGAACATCTCACGACTGCTCTCTGCCCGATGTGAATGGAGGTAAGCTTGACTATTTTCTAAATCGAAGATAAGTCTAAGAATTAATTATTGACATATGGTTAGAAATTTCGTATACTACTAGATCAGCGTTTCTCAAACTGTGGGCATGATAACTCTACGAAAAGGGTACGAGCATATTGAAAAGGTGAAAACAAAAAAATATTTAGGGAAATTATTCTTTTATGAAAAGTAAGCAAACAAAATGCATTCTGACATAATAAAAAAAACAAAATACATATTTGCACTGATATAATACATGTGTAAATGTATCATACTGCACAATGTAGTTTATAATTAATTTAACTATATTAAGTTAAGAACAAGTTTAAAAATGACCAGTTACCTTATGGGCATTCATATAAAAATGATATGCAAAAATTAATACTTATCGTGATAATTTGTACGTTTTGTTATTAATTCTTTAAATACTGGTTAAAAGTTACGCAAATCACTCTCCAATGCCACCGTTTTCCAAGTAGGCGCGCGTATGAGGTACATGGGGATAGGGGGGGAAATGGCATAATTAAGAATATCCCTTGAAATAAGTAAATCCTTCACAAACACTGTCAAGGTCTTTTTAATTGCATTCCACAGGCTTCGGAATATTTTTTATGGATAACTGAGCACAGAAAAGATCTAACTTCGGAAAGACATATATATACGACCGGAGCAATTATCGTTTCGAAAAGCCATGGAAACAGGTAAAAACCCTCTGGAGCTTGAATAGTTTCCTTACACTTTCTTCAACATTCCGAGCGTCTCAGAAGGTGATTCCTCAAGCAAAACACAGGATTGGATGTTTGCACACTGCTGTAAAACGACATTGCAAAATCCGACGAATGAAAAATTCGCTTTGTCAGAAATGATACACAGCGCAATGAGTATAGCAATGAAGTAAACGGGACTCCTATTTCCTGTATGGTAGCAAGAATAGCTGGGCAGTCAAGAATATGAGCAGGTGTTAGTTCTGTACCTAAATGGGTATCACAATTCCTATAAGTTCTTCTATCATCCCTATCAAACTACATTCCTTTGTGATGACTATTTTATAGCCTACCAATTTGTCTTTGTTATAATGCGGTCTCAACTTATATTACATATTTGATGCTTTATAGTAATTGACTTATCTCTCAATTTGAAATTTGTGGTAGAATTTGCGTCTTACAAAGCAACGGTGACAAAATTGTAATTATTAACCTCGCGATCACTCGCGCGGAGTCTTTTGTACACCCCATCAACAAGAAAAAACTCCTAGGATTCGAAAACAATGCGTTGGAACACGATATTTTCTGTAGCTGCACTTTTTAGGTCATTGAACCTTTAGGCCTGATGACGTCACTCTCCCTCGGACGATTGGAACGTAAAAACCTTCAAAAGTTTATCTGGAGTGTTGAGAACTCCCCGCGAGCAGTTGAGCATATGTATACAGTCTGGTCTGAATGTTTGGAAAATTATTAAAGTACTATTTTTCTACTTTCTACTACTCTTATCTTTCATTATAAAGCATGTTTATAACTGGTATATACGTTTAACTTGTTGTTTATGAAAAACTTTAAAATTATGTATTTTAAAATGAAATTTTTGTATGTTTAGTTTAAATTAATGTTAGTCTCATTTGCATGCAATGAATTTTAATAATTTTATTTGTATAATACAAAAAATCTTGTGTCTTATAAATATGTATCGTAATTGACATAAACTTCTTTTCATAATTAAATACACGTGTTAAAAATTTTTGGTGTTCTCTACACCCCGCGAGTAATGACGGTAGCAAAAATAGGCGCGAGTAACCGTGGGTCAAGATTCCTATAGCTTCCTTTGCCAGTTTATCCGCATTTTCGTTACCTCCAATGTCAACTTGTGCAGGCAACCATTGGAGGAGAAGCAGACTTTATCTAACTCATGTAATCTAAATAGGCGAGAAAACAAATTCCGTCAAAATAATTCATGAACCCCCACTCAATTTATGATAGATACAATGAATGTGCAATATTTGATTTTGAGATTAAAGACATTTCTTTATTCTTCTACTAAAAGGAATTACATTTAACTCTTCTGATAATCCTTATACATCCTTTCTACAATCAACTACTTCATGATGGAACCCCGAAGTGTAATCACTACCTGCAAGCATTCTCATCCCACACGATCACCAAACGTACCAATGACAGGCAAGGAATTGGCCTGTTTCAGGCTCGAGTCGTAAATGAAAGTGGTAAACTAGAACAAACGTGACTCGCTTGGCCTTTAGAAGATGGCATGGCCCGTTATCCGCCTCGATCTATCACTCACGTTCTTGTGCCTATTTCCCGTAATTTTTCGTTTATTCCATACTGCTGAAATATTTAACCTGTTCGGGGAGACTATACAGTGGACTTTGAGAGTGTCCTAGGATATCATGCAGCTATATTCTAGTAAGCAGTGCTCAGAGTTAGTTAAGATATATTGAACGATTTGCTAAAAACAAGTATTGCAGAAATATATTTTTCAAGTATTTTATGATAAAAAATAAGTAATAGAAAAAAAATTAAGTCAATTCCTACTTAGATCAACAAAGAAAAATTTTATTTTAGCTACTTTTTATTAAATATTTACAATTAATATAAATATGTACATACATATGACAGAATCACAACATTAATTGGTAATTTATTTTTATTAGTTATCATAAAAGTATCGCATTGTCTTCCAAAACGATCGTGTATATAAAATTTCAGTTCAATTGAATGCTTTAAAACGTAAGAAAGAAAAACCTATTCAAGTTTTGACACAAGTCGCCAAAAAGGTCGCTAAGTCACCAAAAATGATGCCAACGTGGCTGTATTTGTAATTCTTTAAATAAATAGTTTTAATCAATTATTTTTTTAAATTTTTATTAAATTATTGTATTGTCATTCAAAATAATCATGTACATACAATTTCAGCCCAATTGAGTTCTTTAAAATGTATTTTATTAACGATTGAAAATTCCACCAAGATATTAAATAAATAAATATAGAGAGTGTGAGACCTAATAGTAGAAATTGAAAAATACCTGGATAAATGTATATTGCAGATATTTATTTTTAGAATAACTAAATTGGTGAGTTTGGAGGTAAATCATGTGTGAAATAGAAAAAAATAGAACTGTTTGATTTATAAGTTTTAATGTATAACATATTTTTAATATTTTTTGTGATTAACTTTTAAACAAGTAAAGAAATGTTACAGAATTATTTTAATCAGAATACTTACATAAATTAATATAAGAATCCGTAGTTAATTGTCTATTTGCAACAGAAGAATATTTGGATGTAATGATTTTGAAACGTTCTCCGAATCTTCTCTTTTAATAGGTTGTAAAAAGCTATCTCCGATTTAAAATATACAGGCTCGGGGGTCGACAACATATGACATACGTGCCACATGTGGCACACGGTACAGTGATCAGTGGCACTCGGCACTATTGTACAATTTTGTCAATTTTTGAGTGGATGAAAGTTGATAAATTTGTAATGGACTTGATTTGTTAAGCATCTTCAGCATTATGGACATTAAAGGGATAATGAAAAAATTTGAAAGATAACTCTTAAGATAAATTTACAGTTATTTTGTAAATTATTAAATATAGTTGCTGAAGAAATTTAATTATTTGAAGAGAGAAAATTGCTTGTAGTCTGCTTTCCGCTTTTGTTTCTATAAATAAAAATTCTTTCCTCATATGAAAAATATTTCAAATCCGTGAAGAAATTGTTTACCAATTGAAGGCTCAGAATTGTGTTAAATTGAAAGTCACAAATTATACCCCTGATTTTGCGATATGGGAATACAGCAGTGCCAGTACAAGGGGTTCGCATTAAAGTCTTTAATTTTATTTAACTATAATGGTGGGAAATACTTCCGTTATATGTTTCTTATTCTAATAAATATATATAAAAATACATAAAATATGTACAATTTTAATTTTTAAATTTTTTAAAGAAATAGTTATATTTTATGTTTATTTTTATTTTAAGAAATATATTTAAATGATGCAAAACTAATTTATAATAAAACTTTAAATATGTATACTATTTGCATTTGTTCTCTACCTATACATTTATTATTGTGGGAATTGAATTGTTTCAAAAATGTTCTACTTTGAGACAAGCTCTGTTATATTGGTAGATTGGCTTAGCACGTCGCAGCCAAAAGGTTGTCGATCCCTGAGCTGGCTGGCTTTGAAATTTGATATTGATATTTAGAAAAAACCATGAAAGAGTACATGTTTTGCAACATGGCCAAATCTTCTTTATTTTAGAAATACAATGTTGTATAATTCACCTAAATTTACGGACCGAAAATATAATTGGTTATTATTTTTAAATATGATACAAATGATTGATTAAATTCTTGTTCCAAGACTATTAATTTTTTCCTAGAAATTCTCATTTAAATAATTTAAAATAATATATATATATATATATATATATATATATATAATTTGAAAAAATAATTAATTGTGTGACCTTTTATGAAGGGAGGAAGAGGGATTTTAAATTTCTCGAGATTCAAATTCTCACATTGGCTTGGTGTAGAAGTTCAGAGAGTGAGATGTTAGACGGCTCGGTTGAACCCCTTGTCATTTTGACCGGTTTCAGAATTATGAGATCAGTTGCCAACAGCCTCGTGTTGCTTTGAAGTTTGAAACAATTCAGTAATATGAATCGAAAACATCGTTTAAAATAATATTGTTTCCAATTGGTGACATCTTAAAAATATAATTTCCTATTTTTATTTCAAAAAAATTTATGTTAAAGAAACATATACATATTTATGTAATTTACAAGTCTGTGAGTAGCCTAGTGATTAGAGTATCAGACTCCAGACTGGAAGGCCTGGATTCGATGCCCGTGCCACAAATTACCTTCTGAGTACACACGGAGAACGTTCTCGTTAAATCAATGGGTCCGAAAGTCTTGTGGGCTGAATCACGAATGCAGGGAGCTGTAGAATATTTCCCTCCCCTTCAGTTTCACTGCAGAAATTGTGGAGGTGGAGATAGGTAGTGTCGCCATCTATCGTCCCTTCGGAGAATTTCGTCGAGTTAATTCGTACTGTCACCTGTATGACGCTCAAGGCCAAGGGCAGGCGTACTTCTAGCATCTTGCCACAATGGATTTGGTGGAACTCGATCTACGTCAGACAGGTGGCATTACAAACAATACGTACTTTGCAAACAAATGTAAACTAGGAATCGATTGCATTGTTATATAAATGGATTAAATAGGATAAAAGGATTCACAGTGATTTATTTGCAATATTTTTTGCGTGTAGGTTTAACCATTTACAGAAATGTTCGACATATTTAAAGTTAAGAGTAGAAATAAGTATTCTTTTTTGCTTTCAGTCCAATTATAAAATTGGTATGACGATAAGATGAATATGGCTTAATTTATATTTGATATTTAGGCCTTTTGTCTTTGACTTTATCTTCATTAATTTTTAATAAGTCTGAAGTTATTTTCAATAATTTTTTCGTTGCATCATGGTGTAAGTAAAATAGTTTTCATATTAAGTTTAAGAAACTTATGTACTGCTTATTTTTTTATAATTTTTTTGTCATCTTGCACGTTTTAATATCTGTAAAAAAAGTTACCTTTAAATACTGAAATTATGTTGGTTCGTTGCGCTATCAGATATTTATTTGGAATAAATTTTATATTTTTGAAATGCTGAGAACAACGCATGGGTTTGTACTCTCTTAGGAATTCATAAAATCAAAGCCACGTGATGAACTCACGGTAAAATTTTATTTAAAAGGGCGAAATATTATAATATTCCGAAGTAACTTTTTTATATAATCGCACATTTCAGGTAAATATGCAGAACACATTCATAAGTTGTAATAGACACTAATGGACTAGTTTTGAGGATAATGTATATATGTTGAGGAGTATACTGAGTATGGAATATGTTTAATGTATAATGCATGATCAAGTATTTTTAGTAGGGTTTGTATCATACAACGCGAAGACTTGACTTTTCAAGTGTAGTTCATGTACGCATAAATCAAAATCTAAAATGTAAAATACTTATTAAATATTTTATACAAAAAAAGTTTTATCGAATGTGTGATTTGATTTGAATTTCAATTAACGTTGAGCTTTAAACCAGCATTAGGTACAGTGGGGAGAGACGACATGATTTTATATCTCTGGTAAATGTCGAGACCCAATGAGTTTGCAACCTAACTCTCTAAGCGCACACACCAGAAGAACTTGAAGAATTTGAACCATGGCAAATTTAACGTTCATCAATACCTCTACACGGCGGATCTTCAAGGGAATATAGGCTTAACAAGTAATATAAAAAAATTTAAGTCAATTCCTACTTAGAGCAACAAAGAAAAACTTTAATTTTAGTTATTTTTTATTAAACAGTTACAATTAATATACATATGTATATACATATGACATAATCACGACATTAAGTGGTAATTGATTTTTATTAATTATTATTAAAGTATCCTATTTTTATCCAAAACAATCCTGTATATAAAATTTTAGTTCAACTGAATGCTTTAAAACGTGAGGAAACAAATATTTGAAGTTTTGACACAAATCGACAAAAGGGTCGATTAGTCGCCAAAAAAAGATGCCAATGTGGCTGCTTTTGCAATTCTTTGAAAAATTAGTTTTAATCAATTAATTTTTATTAATTAGAATTAATTTACTGTATTGTCATCCAAAATAATCATGTATATAAAATTTCAGCTGAATTGAACGCTTTAAAATGTATTTTATTAACGATTAAAAATTCCACCAAGATGAATAAATAAATAAATATTTAGAGAGTGTGAGCTAATAGTAGGAATTGAAAAACGTAATATGAAAACACCGCCGACTATTTTTGGCCAGAGACGATTCCATTACATAATCCACAATCATAGAAAAAGTCAAAATCACGATAACTTTTTTGTATAAAAAAATTCTGCTAATATCTAGAGAAAATTAAATTACGCGAACGATGGAAATACTGTATGTATTGAAATGCTTAATTCGAATTAAATTGTTTTTCTTCGATTTCCAACATATTTTACTTATTAACGGAAATATAATCCAGTGACTAAAATCCTTGAAAACTATTAATGGTCTGATTTTAAATGTTCTTTCTCCAAGATAGAAATCTTGTATTTTCAAAAATTGAAGGCTAAAATATGAGAATAAAGTATTTAAAATACTTTATTTAATTTAATAGTGTTTTTTATTTGAAAAAAAAGTACTTTATTTTTATTTTCAAATAATGGAATTTAAGTCCCGCATTAAATTTGAATTTAATGAAGCAGAAAGAAAGAAATAGAGATTTAGTTTGTTTTGTGTTAACGTTTTTTTAAATATAATAACAACTAGAATGAATCATAAACTTAAGCGATAGTCCCATGACGAAGTCAAAAAGAAAAAATAACATTCAATATATGTGCTAACCCAGTGCTTCTCAAACTTTCATTACTCGCGAGCCAATATTCAATCATCATGCCCCCCTCCATACAATAACATGGTATTGAATTCAATAATGCTATACTTTTACACTAAAGCTACAGTGTGTATGGCTTTAATCTTTTATGTGCCACCTAAGTATATAAACGTCTCGCTCAGCCAAAGCATTAATTTCTAGACGTATATATGCGTCTTTCCGAAATACGAACTTTTCTGTGCACTGATATCCATAAAATTATTCCTAAGGCTTTGGAACACAATAAAAGGACCTTAACAGTCTTTGCAAAGGATTTACTTATTTCAGAGGATTTTGCTTATTTATTCCTTTTCTTCCTTTCCCCTCCAAAAATCCCATCAAAATACGGCGTCTAAATTGAAAACCGTGGCATTGGGAACCAAACCACGTAACCTTTAATCGGCAGTTAAGGAATTAATTATAAATCGTACAAATCGTCAAGATAAGGTTTAATAAAGAGTGTTTTTTTTCCAGGTATAGAAGTTTAAGTTGGCAGTGCTTTCCAAAATGGCGACCGATTTAACAGCTGTCAAGTGATTTATTCTCAGTTTGGTTTGGCAATTCCTCAAAACGATCATCAAGCAAGGCGTAGATTCGTCGAATGGGCCCAAAACGAGATTGCCGTTGTTCCCGATTTTCATAAGCGAATTTTGTTTAGCGATGAAGCGCACTTCTGGTTGAATGGCTACGTCAACAAACTAAACTGCCGCATTTGGAGTGAAGCTAATCCACAAGTGTATGTCGAAACACCGTTACATCCAGAAAAACTAACTGTTTGGTGCGCTTTATGGAGTGGTGGAATCATTGGTCCGTACTTCTTCAAAAACGATTAAGGCCACAACGTTACAGTCAATGGTGATTAGTATGGAGCCATGATTACTATTTTTTTCATTCCTGAATTGAACAATCATGATGTCCAGGAGCTGTGGTTCCAACAAGACGGCGCAACATGTCACACAGCTCGTGCCACAATCGATTTATTGAAAGACACGTTTGGTGACTGCCTAATTTCACGTTTTGGACCTGTGAATTGGCCTCCAAGATCTTGTGATTTAACACCGCTAGACTATTTTCTGTGGAGCTATGTAAAGTCATTGGTCTATGCGGATAAGCCACAAACGCTGAACCATTTGGAAGACGACATTCGCCGTGTTATTGCCTATATACGGCCACAAATGTCGGAAAAAGTAATCGAAAATGGGACTTCCAGATTGGACTACAACCGAGCCAGCCATGGCAGTCCTATGCCAGAAATCATATTTAAAATGTAATGCCACAAGAGTATCTTTCGAATAAAAAAACTTCATGTCAATCGAATAATACATCGTTGTTTTATTGCAATTTAAAGTTCTATACCTCTAAAAAACACCCTTTATAAGCCCATGGAGTCACTGGAATTTATCAATTTTGTTCTTAACTTTGTATTGTTAAATTAATAATAAAATACATTGTACATTACGGATACTTTTGTAAGTGTATTATATCAACGTAAATGTGTGTTTTATGTTTTATTATGTTAGAAAGTATTTTGTTTGCTTACTGTCAGTAAATTAATAACGTTTTGAATAATCTTTAGTTTTCAACTTTTCAATATGCTCGTGCCCCTCTTGTAGAGTTATTACACCCCTCAAATGGGCGCGTCCCACAGTTTGAGAAACGCCGTGCTAACCCAATGAAAAAGGTTTGAGTCCGAAATATCTTTCGCCACATAAACTCTATCCAATTGACGATATTTGTTGAAATTAACCCTTTACTTCTCACCCATTGATTATGAATTTGATACTATACCACGTAAAGATTGAATACCACAACACTTGATTTCTTTCTTGAAATGTTATAATTCCATTTTCACAAATTCATTCAATTTTAAGTTAAGGTCAATTCCAGGATTTTGCATTCCCATCATATACCAACTTGAAAATATTTATAAAACATGTAAACCCTCATTTATCTTATTATGCACACTGTAAGCCAATTGCAATTTGCAAATTTTATTCTGCCAACCACGATACCTAAAATTTAAAAAAAAATAATTACTTGCACGAAATTAATTTGTATAATTCTTTAAATTCCTATTCAATATGCTTTGTTTGATTTTTTCCTTACTCCCTAAAAAAACTTTTTCGTTACTAGGTGTGTTATTCACACTGCCTCTTAGAAAAAATATTTTATCTATGCAAGCTTATTCAGTTATGTTTGCCATTAATTTTAAATACAAGTATTGGAATATCTTTTAACACAAGTGTTTTATTCAACAATAGCAATGAAATTATTAAAGCAATTGTTGAAAAATAAATTCAGCAATTTTTATAACTATGTTAAAGTTTATAAGTGTGTGTGTGTGTGTGTGTGTGTGTATTTATAATTTCCTTAATAAATCAAATAACATCACTCTTCTAGTTTAGCTTTCTTTCAGTTTTATGGTTAGACTTGCAGGAATTTTATTCAAATTGTAAGAAGTAAACAAATAAAAAAAAGTTACATAAATGCACTGAAAAGAATTTAGTATAGGGAATTTATTTGAAAAACAAACAAACAATAAAACGTTACATTTTGTATACTTACGTATTGTTGCATAAAATCAATATGAATACTTAAAGAAGATCTGTAAATTTTTTCATTGAAAAAGAAGTTTTACAGTAAACAGAAGATTGACTTTAAACAAGTTTTCTAAGCTAAGTTATATTCAAACCATTTTTGTTAAATACTGCAGCAAATAGGCAATATTTAAAATAAATACCAACAAAACAAGTACATTTATAATGCTAATATATAATATAATTAAAATATTTATAAAATAAATACAAAAGATTTATGAAAAATTATTTTGGTTTGATAAAAGCTAAAAGATGAAACTTAGGTTTCAAATATGTTTTCTAACTTCAACAACTATACAGTATTACCTCGACGTACGTGACCCCCAGAGTTACACGTTGATGACATCATGGAAATTCATGAGCAAGACATTGAGTTTCAATCAGAAGGTCAAATAACAGTTGGGAATTTCACAGAAGGCCTCAGATTAATTAAAAAGAGTTACAAATTTTAGAATATATATATATATATATATATATATATATATATATATATATATATATATATATATATATATATTATATATATATATATATATATATATATATATATATTATATATATATATATATATATATATATATATATTATATATATATATATATATATATATTATATATGTATATATATATATATATATATATATATATATATATATATATATATATATATATATATATATATATATATATATATATTCAAGCGATGAACGTATTTTTTTCAATAAAGCCAGGAATACAAATCTATTAGCATGCTACGAGGAAATTTTGCGAGAAAAAAAAAAATAGTGTTACGAATTTTAAGTAAAATAATGTAAATAGTTTGTATTTGAATAAGTAATGACTTTTTATCTTACTCTAAATTAGATTAAATGTACGTTAAAGTTCTAATATTCACAAGCTACTCCGTCCCCCTTACGTTATAATGATGATTCAATGGGAACTTGGAGATGGAGCCAAGTTGACAAATTGGTGACAAATTTTGTGACTTTGGCGACCATTTTAGCGACTTGGCAATCATGTTGGCGACCATTTTTTGGCGAGTTCGAGACCCTCTGAATTATTTTAGAAATTAGTAGAGAAATACACTAATTTCAAGACCTTTGACCCAAGCGGATCCTTCTCGAATGATCTGCGAGGGATATAAATAGAGAGATGCTAGCCGAAAGTCGGGAAGTCGGATTTTGACTAACGATCAGTTAGTATTGCTTTAGCTGTTGAAGCAATTAGTGATTACTTCAACATTTGAAAGAGGGATTGCTTGGGAATAATATTTTATATATGTATATTTTAGACACCGATAATTGTGTCTGAGTGCGGTTGAAGGTAAAAAGACATTCCGATATTTATTTTGTGAATAATGCTGCTGAATCACGTATTCAAAAGATTGGATTTTCTACAATAAATTCTCATCGCTCTTAAAAATTTGTCTTGTTCTTTGCGACTGATCTGCATAAAATCCTTGAGCCCTAATCAACGTAACACTTACCATCTTTCAGCCGGCTGACTAAATTGTTAGATTTTATGATTCTTGCGTCGTCAAAATGACTTCGTTTTTCGCTTTTGCATTTGTAATATCTGTAAGTTTATTAAACATTTTTTTTGTAAATTATTATGGTTCGTCTCCGGGTCTAACGAAAAATAATTTACATGCATTTACATCAGATATCATACTCCAACTTACACGATCATCACTTAAGGTATCAGAACACGTTGCAAATGACCAAATTTAGTGAAGATAGATATTTTTTTTATTTTACTGAATAGAGCTATCATTTGGCTTTACAAACCATGCTATACTTTGTTCTACGCTACCTAGAGACCAAGCTATAATTAATTTAATAAAGTTAGATAAACCGGAAGTGGGTCTTTGATCTACCAGAAGTGGACATTTAAATTGTTCAAAATCTATCATGGCGAGTGTGATAACTCAAAACATTACAAATGTATTAATATAAATTTTCTTGAAACTGATATTTATGTTATTTTCTAGAGAATGTACTAAAATATTTCTTTTTCTATTAATACTTTTTGAGTTAGGGCTTGTTACTTAAATAATGGTCTCTTAAAGAATGTGACTTTTCTTATAATGTTTACTCAATCGGCTCTAAAACTTTCAAATTTTAATAAAACATTAAAATTTTAGAACATTCTCTTGATAAATGCATCTAATTTGTTTTTGGTGATATTTTTACTAATATAAGCTTATTACTTTTTTTCTCTAATTGCTTGGAAGTTCTAAAAAATATTGCTAAAAATTCACTTATAATTGTGATTTTTGTGAAATTTAGGCAAGTTATTTTATTTATTGTTGGTTAAGTATTAGTATTTATTGCTATTGAGTCCTAAACAAGCATTTATAATGTTTAAATATGTTATTTTGTCAAAAAGTATTCCGAACGTGTTCGGATACCTTAATCCCATCTTTCGCGTATGTTTGGGGTGCTACTCTACTGATACCAATTTCAAAGAAATACCTCAATACTTGATATTATTTTGTTGAGTGAATTATTTATATCAAAAAATGTTTGCTTATTTTAATTAAAATATTTTTAGCTTCTATTTAGTGTTTTTCTCTAATTATTTTAGTTTTCGTTTGTTATAATTTTTTTTCAACAAAAACGTAATTATAATAAACGCAATAAAATCACTTTGATATAACAGACATTATACTTATATATCTATTAAATATACTTCATTACTTATGAAAAACTGGACAAATTTATTCTATTATTCGAGGCGAGTGAGATATTCAAACTAAACAAAGGTTGTGTTTTTTTTCTTTTACTCATAAGAGAAAGTTATAATGCTACTTCTTTTTGAAGTCTCGATAAAAGTAATTTCGGCTGTTAATAATTATATAGAGGGGGCTATTTAAAGTGTTTTGCAATTAGGTAAGTATTAATTATTCTGGTCCAAGATTTAATCCTTTTTTTCCTAATTTTTTTAATGGGGCTGAATCTAAACAATTACTACAAGTTATAGATCAAGATACAAAATTGTAATTAAATTGCAATTGATATTAATTAGAACTTTCTAAGTTCTCTTAGTTTGAAAACAATCTAAATACATTAACTATCAACTGCAGGGAATCTCACAGGTTTTAACGATTATAAATTCTTATTATTCATGAAAAAAAAACATTTTTATTCAACATAAATACCGATATCTTTTAAATAAAGATAAAAAGAATATTAACACTCTACGTATTATTTCTTGATAAACAACATTAGGAAGGATATTTCAAAACTAATTAACGGTAATTATATAATAATTAAATTCGTTGACTAAATGAATTAAATATAAATGGGCTAATCATTTTCTTTACAACAATAACTAGTCTGTGTTTTTCTTTAAAAAATTGCAATTTTGATAAAAATTAAAACAAAAAATTAAATTAATTTCCTCGTTATTATATTTAGTGAATATAAAATAAGAGCATCATTAGCTTCACAAGTAATAATGATATAAACATCAAATGTTTTTCGAAACATATATTTTAGATTAAAAATTCGATTTAAATACATTAAATTTTAGTTAATGTGTGAAATTTTTTAAGTTTCATGAATTAAGGTAAGTTTGCCAGAATCATTACATGGGTTTCCTCTGAAAAGGGGATTTTTTTCTTTTTTCATTTCTTTTTGTCCTCCCTTGTTATTTTTAAAACACATTTTTTATATGCATAAAATGAATGAGCGCTTGTAAATTAATGCTGCGATATTAAATTCCATTGCTTTTTAATTTTTTTCGAAGTTTCTTAACAGCATAGGAAAAATTAGAGTTTATAGTTATCCAAAAAAATATTAAGGCACAACAAATGTTAGCTTCAATAAATAATAAATTGTTAAATTTGTATTAAATGTTTTTCTTACGTGGTATATCAGACGAAACAAACAAAGAAAAAAAGATTTCAAGAAATGATTCTGGAGAAAATTTTAAGAAAGCTGAAATTTGAGTTAAAAAAACAGTAAAATAATTAAAACTCCATACTAATTGAAAGTATTGAGCACAATGTATTGGGTTATTAAGAAAAAGATTGCTGTAAATAACTATACCTTGCATATTAGCAGAATAACAGTATTTGTTACCTTATTTCAAGTTTTATTTAGAGTAACTAAGTACAGCAGTGTTTCTCAAACTGTGGGGCGCGCCCCCTGGTGGGAGGCTCGAGCATATTGAAAACAAAAGATTTAAAAAAAATAATTTTTTGGAATGAAGAAAAGCAAAATGCTTTCTGACTTAATAAAAAATGCACATTTACACTGATATAATTTATATATATCATCTGGTGATCATCAAAAATAAAACATTCCACTTGAAACGTTCATTGGCTATTTTTGATCCTATAACCAAATAAAAAAAGACATTTTGTTTGCTTTACTGTAATCACACGATGAGAGATTTTTTTTTATTACGTTTTTTTAACCCCTAAAATGCTACTTTTGAATCATTTATTTGACCTTCAAACTTACTGGTATGTTTCACTCCATCTGTTTTTCTTTTAGGAAAGTTGTAAATAACATTTTTCTGTTGCTTTTTTTCCATGTGAACGAGTTATATGATATATGGATAAGCGTATTGAGTACTATGAAGGATTATTTGGCATACATACAAAGCATAACGGAGAACATTTTACGCATTTCTTTTTTAGAACTAATATCCATATGTTTTATTGAATAACTCTTTTAACACGGGATCGGTCTCGTGGTATAGTTTATCGGTACAGTTTAAAAACAAAATTAAAAAACACGCTTTTATAGTGACTCGAACTAAAAAGTAAAAAAAAAATAAAAATATATATTACTTAAAAGTAACATATACAAAACTTAATACTTATCTTGTTAATTGGTACGGTTTATAATTATAATCATATTGTAGCTTTAGCACCCCCTGCCCCCAAATGCATTATTATTGCATTCAATACATTATTATTTAGGGGGGGGTGCGATAAAAATTATGATTGAAAATTGTGTCTCCAGTAGTTAAAGTTTGAGAACCCCTGAGTAGAGTATTAAAAAAACTTGTAATATATATATATATATATATATATATATATATATATATATATATATATATATATATATATATATATATATATATATGTATATTTATATATATATATATATATATATATATATATATATATATATATATATATAATAACATATATTTATATATATATATATATATAAAATAAATATATTAAAATAAATTAAGTGTAAAAAATATTTGCATAAAATAGAGAAAAAACTCAAATAATAACAGTAATAAAATAAACTTGAATTGAATAAGGAGGGTAGGCGGAGCTTAGTCTAGCCAATCTGGATGCAGCAAGGAAACGCGAGTTAAAAATTTGGAAGATTTTTGTGAGACAAGCTTGAGCCGAAAGCGAATTTTCATGGGTGAAAAGCTAGACAGAAACCAATTCTTCAGTGTAAAAAATCGAAAGGATCGACTGTAGTTCACCAAAGTCTACGTTCAAGAGCCTGTTTAGATTTTGGAAAGTCTGCTATATTTGTATATGAGAGCAAGGTGGAAAGTATAAAGAGATATAATCTTTTTGGAAGAGTTGGAAATTAATCACACTGCGTAGTAAAAATCTCATACCTAACTTGAAAATAGAATTTTGCACCTTATGTTACACAGGCCACGATAGCCTAATGGTTATGGTTACAGACTCATAACCGTTATGTACCGGGGTAAGAGTGCGTGGTATATTGGAGGGGACAGAGGAGAAAGAAAAGGAATTGTTTCTCTGAAATAAGTAAATCCAACGCAAGCACTGACAAGGTCATTTTATTGTGTTTCATAGCCCTCGGAATATTTTTACTGATAAAAGGCAAATAAAATGAGAGTGTATTTTAAATGGACGTACATATATATATATATATATATATATATATATATATATATATATATATATATATATATATCCGTCAGTGGCACTTGACACACAGTTTGATCGAAACGTATATACACGCCGGAGGCAGGTAAAGGTTAAAATGTAAAATAGATCTAACACTTTTAATGGTAAAATGTATTATAATTTTTTAAGAGTTATCCCAATACATTTTTAATAATATTTGTAATTAATACACAATAATTTATAGTTTTACAGTTGTTAAAAATATTTTAAGTTAATGTTTAAATTTAAATTTTACTTATTCATAAGATATTGTTTGAAGAAAAACATTTTATTAAAATTAAACTTTTGTGTTCTTCTCCCGAACTGTATGGAAGTTTATTTTGCCCCAATCCTTTTTCGAGCCAATCTATTAGGATATTATTATATCAATAATAAATTGTGGTTAGGTTCACTTTATTTTTTGAAACGAATAATGTATATTGCTTTAATGTATGTATTATTTAAAATTAGTTTATAAAACTAATTAAGTTATTTGAATTCTTATTGAGGCATATTTATTATAAAATCACTTAATGGTTTAAATAGGTAGATTAAAATTTAAAATTTATGGGAAAAATAAATTTGATTAAAACCTTTTTGAGGTTTTTTTGCATATCACTAGCTGATTGTCGCAAATATTTGAATATGATTATAAAAAAAATTAGCATTAGTTTTCAGGCTCAAATCAAAATTATCACGGATGTATGAATACATCCATGAGTATTCTATTTTGACTCGTGAAAATTAGTGAACTTAAAAGTGCACTACAATCTCTAAGCTGTATGAAAATATAGTGTCGTATCAATATTTACATACTGAGAAGCTAATGAAATATTTAAAGTTTTTGTAAGACTTTGAAATGTGTTTTTTTTTTTTTGTCCTTTTCCCATCCAAATGGTTTATTTCTTTTAAACAAACGAATTTTTTAAATATTTTGAGGCATGTGATTGTAATTAATTGGAGATACTGTATAAAATATTTGCATCTCGATAATTGTAGCTAATAAAAAATTGTGTATACATCTAATTTAAAATAGTAATTTCTTTATTAAAAGCTGAGTTTCAAAATATTCAAATAACCTTTTCGTCACAGTTATAGATGTAAAACATAAATGAAATTTGCTGTTTCTAATTGTTTATATGTTGTTTAATTTTTTTTGGTGAAAATTAGATGGTTAACAACATTTTTAAATGTCATTATTTTTCACTTATCAGTTTTTTCATTAGAAAAAAAAAGTTCCCTCTGAATTATTATTTTGAAAATGTTCTTAGTATTTTTAGCATCTTATAAAGATTCCTTTACTTTAGATTCGAAGAGGTTTGAGTACCGTTTAATCTATGAGAGAAATTTAAGTTTTCAATGAAAAGTCTATATTGATTACTAATAGCATGACTTCTTTTTTCTTCATGGTAATTGTTTTGTAACTTAAATGCAGAGCGTCATTCTGTCTTCAAGTTTAAATATTATTCAATAAATGTTATTTAAATGTTATTCAATAAAATATAATATTTCTCAAAAAAAAAAATCCTATGATTACTTAAAAGCGAAACCCAACATTAATATTAGTATATTTTTTTCTTTATCACTTCCTTTTCAGTTTTAATCCCCAACATTAATAATGTTAAAGCAATATGAACCCCAACACATTTACTTTGTGTTCGAAGGTGGAAACTGCAGTCATTTGCAATCAGCGAAATCTGTAAATGTAGCTTTTCCGTTTGAAGAGTTAAAGCACGGGAAAGCATTTTACTGCGATGGTGCAAAGTTCAATTATAATCAGTATGTGTTTTAAAATAGCGCTAGTACAAAAATCTACAGTGTCAGTGAAGTCTTGCCGGCATCTAAATTATTTCAGGGATACAATTCATTATAAAATTTTACATTATCTAAATATAATGCGTTTCACTTATGATTATATTTTAAATTTAAGATAAAAAGTCTTAATAATAGGTTCTAATATTAACATTTTTACTAATATGTATGAAAAAGAACAACACACACAAAGGCAGAAAAATTTAGAAATGAATTTACAATGTAGAAAAGCAAAAGGGTTTTTTCAATAATTTTAAAGCGCGAAAAAATTAGCTTAGATAATAAAATTTGTGTTTGGTTATTTTTGAAAATTAAGTGAATATTTATTCCTTATATATAGATAGATGTAAATGAATTTACGCTAAGTTAAAGCTAAATTTAAATAACATTAAGTATGTTTAACGCGAGTATTTTTTAGCATGTTTTTCTCTAAATAATAGATAAATATGAACATTGCAATTCCTCGTTTGCCTTAGTATGGAAATTGTTTTGAAAGTAAATTAATGTATTTTATTATTAACAAAATGAAAAGCCTGTTTCCCATTTTAGAAATGAGTAAATATAATTTAAGGTGCAGCAAGTTGTGTAATTTATTAAATTATTCATCGCAGAATATCTGAATTAATATCATGAAGTTTTCGAAATAGAAATTTAAGATATTTTGCTTAAAACAGTTGGAATCACGAAAAATAATGCTATGAAAATTAACAAATGGTATTCTAAAGGAAAATAAATTGAAATTTAAGTATAGATTTTTCGAAAAAATATCGTCATTGATTACTTTCAATAAAATAACTGTAAAATATTATAAGAATAGGAAATACGAATTTGTCTTTAAAAATACTAGGGTAACATAACTACAAAAACTTAAAAGTAAAAGATAGTAAATGGTATCACGAATTACAAAATAAAAAAATTGCACAAGCTTTTATATAATATAAAGGATTCAATTATAATCAAAACTATGATATACATTAAACAGAATAATCTTTCAATTAAGTTAAAAGTTTCAATAACTTTAGAGGTAGATTTTTATTTATTTATAAATATTAAAAAATATTTTTTATGAAGCTTTAATATTAAAAACTTTTAAAAAAAAGCAGGAAACTTTTTGCGCAAGTTATGTTCAAGAGCTTAAAAGGTATAAATAAACAAAATATAAATAAAGACTTAATAAACAAAACCTCGAACAATTTTTTTTTTGCCAAATCATTCTTTTATTTTAATTTATCTTTCATATTTAGGTAATTAAAATTATTGTTCATCTTTAAAAGGCCTTCAATTATTTTTCTTTTGTTTTGATTTTTTTATGTGTCTAGACAAAGTCTGAACGAATTATAAATTTATTTCGATCATATCAGAACGAAAATATTTTTCATAAAACAATTTTCTTTACTAAAAATACGATCACTTATTATAAGAAATATTCAATAAATACGACTCAACTGAAGAGGAAAGAAAAAAATAAAATAAAAAAAAAACCTAGAGAAGCAGAAAACTTTATGAATTACTCTAATTTATAATTCCATAAAATTCATATTAGAGCACTTCAATTTCTAAGTGGTTATTTTTCCTTCTATAGCTTTCGCGTAAAATAGAAGAAAATTAGTTCATTAATTTCAGAGTTTGTGCAAGTTCTTAATCGATCTCGTGTTTTTTTCCCAAAAATTTTTAATAATAATCTTTTAAAGAATAATTACTTATGGCTTTTAAGATCTTAGGTTTATGGAAAGGGCTTTGATCATTTAATCAGCTGCAAAATTAATTATTCTTTCGGAGTTGAGTTTATCAATTATTTTTAACCATTCTTTTAGTAATCGAATTTTACAATGATTACTTATTAAAATAGGGAACTAAGATATAAAGGGCAATATTTAAGATTTATATAACTGTGCGAAATGGCTATTTTTAACAAAAGTTAATTTTTAAAAATTCATGACATGGTCTCTTAAACGGAACATTAAATGGATAATAAGGAATTATTTTAAATATTCCTTATAATGTTCACAGCCCAGTAAAAATAAAATATTAAATAAAACCATTTAAACTCTGTTCTATTTAGAAATAATATAAAGAAACGCAATATTATATAAAATACAATAAACTTTTTTTATTAATTGCATCCTTTTGACTTTAACTATTTGAAAATAATCAACACTTACTTCCTTTATAATAATTTTTCTATTAAATATTTTTAACTAAGAAAATAATTCAATAAAATGAAGTAGTTTATAAAAAATAATATAATGGGTTTAATAAATATCGTTCAAATGCTACGTTTGAAGGTAGCTGAATAAATTTAAATCATTGACATATCTTGCAGTGCTAAATTTTTGTAATCCCTGAAAATTTCACTAAATAAACCAAATGCTTTAAAATAACTTATTTGCAAATCTTGTTACTCTTTATGTTTTTCAGCAAAGCTTAAAACTTTTTAAAGTTTTTCCTTACGTTATTGCATTATTTTTTATACTAGGTAAGATTTTTTGAAAAAAAATTATTGAATCTTTTAATTTCTTTTCAATTTATACAAAAATGTCAATATTGAAACTAAATTATTATTATATATTATAATCCTCAAGCGTTTTACTTAAATTTTTATATAAAATTATTTTTATGTGTACAATAAAAAAGTTAGGATGGTTTTACTCGTTTTCAAATAGTTTATAAATTATTATTGGAAAAGAAACAAAATCACTTTTTATTTCTTGCACGATAGAACATATTTTAAATATTCAGTCTAATAATATTAAGTATTATAATTATTAATAGTTATAGACAATATAGTTGTTAACAATAGTAAAGTTTTGAATTTGGATGAGAAAGTAGATTAGTGATTTCTACTCTCAAAAAC
This sequence comes from Trichonephila clavipes, assembly GCA_019973935.1. Taxonomy (NCBI): domain Eukaryota; kingdom Metazoa; phylum Arthropoda; class Arachnida; order Araneae; family Nephilidae; genus Trichonephila; species Trichonephila clavipes. Next base: position 73,051 of record BMAU01008215.1, on the reverse strand, counting down.
AATTGTCTAAAAATACTTATTATTGTTAATAAAATAAACCACACAGTCAATTTTTGGTAATTTCTTTTTTTTTCTATTTAAAACGCATTAGATATAATTACTTTCATTATTTCAGATAGAAGACAGCAAATGGATAAATTGTATTATTATTTCGCTAATTTTCCCATTTATTATTTAAATTTCCAAACTTTATTCTTCAATTTCTATATATAATCTACAATCATGTAACACATTCCGTACATTATTTCACTCCTTAGATTTCATTACAATTTTTTTTCTAGAAATAAGAGTACGTAATTCAATTTACAAGTTTTCAGTTTTTTTTAAGTTAGTTATATAAGTTATAAATAAGTTAAGTCTCTTAATTTAATATTATAGCTTTATAATACGAAATATATATTGTGAAAACCTTAAGAGACAATCAATGTTTTCAGACTGATTGTTGAAAAAAGAGATGAACAAATTTTAAAATAAATTACAATTTATCTCAAAAATTAAAAAAAATAATAATTAAAACACACAATTTAAGAGTTTTGTTGCTTTTTCTATTTCAACAAAACCTTTTTAAATCCAATAGTAAAACCGTGAATATATTGCAGACATGAATCTTGATTTTCCTAAGCTAGTTTTACTAATGAATACTACTTGTTCTTTTACCTTAAAGGAAAAATATATAAACATATTTACTTACCCAGTGAACTCACTGCCACGTCTGTGCAGACAAGCAGGAAGTACAAACAGCAGATCTTTTCAATTATCATTTTTGTTGTCTCACTCTGCACGTTTATTCTATACACAGTTAATGAATTTGGTATAGAACTTCTCTTAAAATAATTTCTTTCAAAAATATTTCACTCTATGCTACTGATTTTAGATGTGTATTATATTTTTCGACAACACTTATAAGAGCTTTTAGATATAATCCATAATTATGGCTCTTAAATAATGCTAATGAATTTTTCAAGTTCAGTTATGCAACTTGATAAAGCTTTTTTCCGGAATATTGGGTTCTTTAATGAGTTGAAAAAGTTATGATAACTTATACCAATAAGTTTTACTTAATATAATATATTTTTGAAATATTGGCTAAGAGTCAGTCCATTTGACTTTAGGTAGACAGTTTATTCGTGTAGAGTTTTAAATTCTTTGAAAAAGTGTGTTTTTGTCGTTAATAATCCCCACAGTTATTAGTTTTATTCTCAAAGATATTTCATAAATTTGCAACGAAACAAAATCCTTGGTAAATGTGTTGATGTTATTTAATGTAACACTTTCGAAAAAAGTTTTCGATGTTTTAATTGTACTCAATATATCCTGTTTACTGCTAATAGTTGTAACAGTAGTTAATGCAAACCAATTGTTTAGTTTCAGGATCTTTCAAAACTTTTCAGAATATCACTTTAAAAACACAGGTGTGAATCCATACATGTAGAACAGTTTAAATATTATAGAACGTAAACACAGTGTTATTTTAATGTATTTTATATGGATAATATTAATAAATAAAATATCCTCCCTTGTTTATATATCGACACAACAGTTCTTGTGTCAATGTATGAACTATTTTCAATAAATATCCTTTGTTAAATCCGAAAACACAAATTTTTAAAGTAATGCTCGAACCCACAAAACACCTGGTAGTCAGTTTCAGTTTAAAAAAAACACACTAAATAAATATCCTTCGTTATAATAATTCATAAGAAAACACACTGTGCATTAATACACTCGGTAAATTACCGGATTATGCCATTCCCGAAGTGTTCCGGAAAAGGGGAAAATCCGGCGGACAGCGGAGGGTTTCGCGAAGAGTCCCGCGGAACTTCTGGAAAGAACTCTGTTCAGTTCCGTAAACCGTTGAAAACTGTTAACTATCCACGCTCTCGCACGTGAATCGATTGTGGACAACGTTGAGCATCACTTTATATACGTCTTCTGAGTCCTGACGTCATCGGAAAGTGAACCAATGAATGGAGAGGATGTGGTTGATTCGATCTTGGAACGATTTTGAAGTTCTCCGGCAGTGAAACCGGAGTTTCGCTCGCCGGGTTGCGGCGGGAAAGTTTACTCCGGTGGGGATAAAGATGAAATGATGAATATTTGAGGAGAAAACTGTAGGTTTCACTTTGATATTTCACTAGAACAAATAAGATTTTCAGCTCTTCGATTGATATCAGTAAAAGAGCTATTACTTTTTTCGAGAGGGTGAAGGGTATGTCTTTATTTTTTAAAGCAATACAGGTATTGTACTATTATACTTAAAAAAAGAATTCAGAGAGAGAGAGAAATTTATGAATAATGAAGTTGACATTACAGCCGCGTTCCTCAAACTGTGGGGGGGCGTGACAACTCTACGAGGAGGAAACGAGCATATTAAAAAGTCGAAAATAAAAGAATTAAAAAAAATGTTAATTTACTGAAAGAAAAAAATTAATACATTATGACATGATAAAAAATAAAATGCTCATTTACACTGATATATTACAGGTATAAATATACCAGTGCTACACAATGTATTTGATAACTAATTTAATATTATTAAGATAAGGAAAAGTTTAATAATTACCAGTGACCCCATGGGATATTCATATATAATTATATATACAAAAATTAGCACTTATCTTGATAATTTTTAAGGTTTATAATAAATCTCTTAACTGCCGATTAAAATTTTTGTGATTTGCCTGCCAATGCCAACCGTTTTTCACGTAGGCGCACATATGTGATGTATTGGGGAGGGAGGGAGAGAAAAGGAATACATATACATTAGCTAATCCTACGAAATAAACAAATCCTTTCCAAACCCTGTAAAGCCGTTTTGTTGCATTCTAAAATCTTCGGAATACTTTTATGAATGGCCGTTCACAGAAAAGATCTTATTTCAGAAAGACGTATATATACGTCGGGGGAAACTAACAATTTGACTGAGCGAGACGTTTATATACGCCGGTTGCACTTAAGAGGTTAAAGTCGTATTGTAGCTTTAGCGTCAAACTGTATTATTGAATTAAATATATTGTTATGATTTTGAGGGAGGGCGCGATGAAAATTATGATTAAATATTGGGTCGCGAACAGTGAAACTTTTAGAAGCACTACATTAAAGCTATAATAAATTAATTCGAAAACACCATATAGCTCATTAAAATAGTAAGCAAAAATGTTAAAGAGGAACATGTCTTAATAATTTTAATGTTTTTTGCGTGAAATAACTACACGAAATCACTTCTGTTTGCCAACCCCCAAAATTGACTAGTAGTTTCAATTCGGACCGCATATAGATCCAAGCTCCACATGGTATTTTTGAATAGTCCCATTTCTAACGTAAGAAGAACTTAAAAATAAGACGCTGATGTTGTTGAACATTTATTTATTAAAGGATTTATACAAATTGAGTAAATCAGTGTTTCTCAAACTGTGGGGCGTGCCCCCTTGAGGGTCGTGAAAAAACTACGAGAGGGGGCGCAAGCATATTGAAAATTCTTAAGCAAAAGATTAGTTTAAAAAATTATTAATTTACTGAAATTATATAAACCATCAAAATACATTCTGAGAAAATAAAAATAAAATTAACATTTACACTGATATATTACACTTATAAATGTATTACTACTACACAATGTATTCTATAATTAATTTAACAGTACAAAGTTACGAACAAGCTTAATAATTGCCAGTGATCCCACGGGATAGTCCTATATAAAATTGTATACAAAAATTAACACTTATCATAATAACTTGTACGGTTTACAGTTAATCCTTTCACTGTTGATTAAAAGTTACGTGATTTGCTTTGCAATGCCAATTATTTTCCACGCAGGTGCTCGTATGTGATGTATTTGAGGGGGATGGGGGAGGAATAAAGAATAAAATAATCTGAAATAAGTAAATCCTTCGCAAACATTGTCAAGTCCTTTTATTGCATTCCAAAACCTTTGGAATAATTTTATGGCTATCAGTTCACAGAAATGATCGTTAGGGTGAAAGGAATGTGCGTTGTGACGTCACTCGGGGATGGGGAGAAAGCTACTACGGGAAATTGTGTAAAAATATAAAATTTCATCATTTAACATGTACTCCCGCCTCGAACCCTCCATGTTTCAACATAAAAGAAAATTATCATTAAATATACAGAGTACAAAAAAAATACGATACATTAAATGAAATACCAAATTCACACTCAATAATATTTAAGAAAATATATCAAGTTTTTGTAACAAAAAAAATATTTTTCAAATCCGTTCCGAATGCCGCTATTAAAATTTAACCCCCACCCCCGTGCAGGGGGTCGGTTTATTCTGCAATAGATCCACCCCTGTCAATAACTTCTTATATATTAGGTGAATAGGTTATAGCTCTTGTTGACAAGGCCAAATGAATATTTTGAAAAAAATCAAAATAAAATAAAAATCTGTGTGTAATTACATTTTATTTCCAATTTTTAGTAACACACTTTAACCTGTTCACTCGTACGCTGTTTGGTAACTATATATTCTTTATGTTCTTTCTATCCCTTATTTACTCTTAATTTTAGTTCTTGCAGTGAGATTATTATCGCTAGTGTTCTTAAGGTATCCGACTACGTTCGGAACCATGATTTTAAAAAAGCGCATAAATGTATAATTTTCATTATATTTAGTGTCACTCAGATAAGAATACACGCATAATATTGTTTTAAGGAAATTTTGACAAAAAACATTTATTTAAGTATAATATTTTGGCAAAAAATTAACTTAGAACAATCTTTTTTTTCCAAATGTTCTCCCTATCTGAAAAATGGTTCTGTTAGAATAATATTTTGCCTGTGTATATAGCTCAGACCTCTCTATAGAGGCTCAACTAGAATTTTAAAAAAATTCATATTATTTTCAGAGTTACCACCCATTGAAATAATTATTTGCTTTTTTTTTTAAATTGCTCCCCTCTGTTGACATAAGGCATGGATAAACCCACTTCTAAGTTATATATTTCAAAAATTCTAGTTGAGACTCTTTGCAGTGGTCTAAGCTATATACGGGCAAAATATTATTCTAATAGAAGCATTTTTCACAAAAGGAGAACATTTGGAATAAAGATTATTCTAAGTTAATTTTTTTGCCAAAATATTGTATTTAAATATTTTTTTTTTGTTAAAATGCCCTTAAAATAATTTTATGTGTATATTCTAATCTAAGTGACACTAAGTATCATGAAAATCAATTATCTATGTGCTTTTGAAAATCACTGTTCTGAACGTAGTTGGATACCTTAAGAGATTCTGTTTGTCCATGGTACTGAAATGCTTTTCGTCAAGGATTTTCCTTGTGGTGAAACCGTGAATTTTTCTTTGAAGACTGAACTTTAGATTCTTGAACATACCGACAAGGAACAGGAAATGGCAAGACAATGTGCTGTTAGTTGCCTGATAAGGCATCAAAATTTCGAATATAATCCGGAAAAGCTGACGTATTTTTGCTCCATTTGAGGGTTGTTCATCATCAAAAGTCTCAATGATATATCTAAGTCTGGCGTTAAAAATTAATGAATTATAAAATTTTGCACAATTATTGTTAAATATATGTATATATATATTCATTGTTTTAATGCAAGAAAAATCACCTATAAGGAACTGTAAGTTATGTAGAAAATACCCGAGATGAAAAACTTAAGCAATCACTGGAACTTAATTTATCCAGCCACACATATGTTTAGGCCAACCCAAAAAAGATTTGAACTCTTTCCTTTATTTTAGTATAGGGGAGGAGACGTACATATATCTAAAAAAAAAAGGAAGTAAGGGGTGGACCCCAGAATGATCGAGATTTAACGAAGCGTACACGGGACCTTAATTGGTCGTTGCGAGGGTCTTTCGAACGGGATGGACGATTAGGTGGGACGTCAGTCCTAAATTATCCCCAAGATTGTCGTTTGGCTGGAAAAACCTTCTGCAGCACCGTGACAAGCGGTTAAAGAACCGAATGATTTGGAGCCGTCATTCGGTGAAAAGTTAAAAGCGCTTTCGGCTCTCTCTTATCGTTTGGCGACGTGATTGCGATTTTTTTTCTTTTTGATAAGCAGGAGAGATGTCAGTTAGAATGTGATGTGTTGGGAAGTTTGCAATGGTGAGTGAGTCGTTATTAAATTTTTTAAATGCACGTAACTACTGAGTTATTTTTAAAATGGAATGATGTTTTGGTTTTTAAAAGAATGAGATGTTTTTAAGAGCAATTTTGGAATCAAACTTTTATACAGAGTCATGGAATATGAGAACATTCCCCAAAGTTGCTTCTATGGGGGAATTGTAAACTACAAAAACGGATCCAGTAAAAGCATTTTTTTTTCTTATCAGTTGAAATAAAAATAAGAACTAGTTTAAAAAAATGAAAAAGAATAAAATAATTGTGAGATTGTTTTGGTGAATAAATGTGTCATTTTTATTGCGATTAAGGCATCCGTCTACGTTCAAAACTCTTTTATTTATTTCTAATGGCAGATTATGAACAGAGTTCATCAATCTACTTAGCACATTCACCGAAGCTGGTATCTCTTTTTAGTGAGGCCCACTATAGGTGGATACCATAATCACAGGTATGTTTAACGTCCAGTTTCCACCCTAGAGGGAGCATTTGAGCTCTGACGATGCGAACCTGTACTAGGATTTAATTTTGCCGCCTAGAGCAGTGATTCCCAAAAGTGGTCTATATAGACCTCCAGGTGTCTATGACGACATGTAAGGGGTCCACGACAGCAAAAAAAATAATTTGGGGGTCCATGAAGTGTAAGAGGGATCTATGATATTGCCTCTTATTAAACTAGATCGTGACTTTAATTTTCAAGAAATTTTAAACAAGTGGAAACGAAATTTTACCTATTGAACACATTTATTTACTAAATTTAATAAGATTTAATAATTTGCATTTTTACAAGGTGACAGTAAGAATCATTTTAAAACAAGAACCCTTTTAGCTTTTCTTTCCTGAGTCAAGCTAAAGAAGTATAATACTTGATGTTCCGAATTTTCACAATTTGTCACAGACAATCTGTCAGGACATTTTAACCTACGTTCAACATTTAAATGTCTTTTATTCAGATTTAGAAACCAGGTATGAAAATGCTTTGACTAAGGTAATATCCCGATACATAATAAATTCATAGGGTCACATATATATATTGAAAAAAAAATGTCACATTATAATAGCAACGATCGTAATAAGCACTAACGAATATCTTAAAGTTTAGAAACGAATGTCAGCAGTTTTGGCTTTAAAAAGTCAAAACTGTTATTTGTTCCGACTTATAGAATATCGTGAGGAAGTTTTTAATTGTGCTTTTCTTAGCGTAAAGGCGTTTCAACGTAGTTGCCAATCTCGAAAAAAAAAACTGGACAGTACTCACAGGGGATATTTAAAGTTAAACCTGACAAGATTGATATCAAATGTTGAAAATTTGATATTGTAGCACCAAATTCCTCCCCCATTAAAATTTGTTTATTGTTTAGGTATTTTATTTAACAGTTTTATTTATTAATTAACTTTTAACTTAATTAATATGTGATCTTTAAATTTTAAACACTAAAGTTCATTACAGTTAGAAATTTAATTCTTTTAAAGTAGGAGAACGTGTCACCTGGCAAAAAGACATTTAAAATCATAAATTTGCAAAAATTCAATATTAATTAAGCAGGGGTCTATCCCAAAACGAAAAGTATGGCAAGGTTCTATGAGACAAAAAAGTTTGGGAGCTGCTGGCCTAGATGATCTTTTAGATGTCGTATAATCATACGACAGGGCCACTGTCGATTTTCTGCATCATGAAAATCCACCGACTTGGTCCGGGCTCGAACCCACAACATTGGGTACAGAAGGCTAGTGACAAACCAACTACGCCACCCAGCTGGCAAAATCAGAATTCTATACACTCCATATCTACTCCGAATACTTTTCATTATAGAAAGATTTAAGAAATAACACTCTCTCACATAAAAACATTTTAGCTAATGAAAAAAAAATACAAATATAAGTTGACTTCTTGAGCGAATGGATAAAGTTCTTTAAGAAAGTGTTATATTTATTCGACCGTCCTTTATAAAATTGGGTCGGGGTCAAACCCGCAATCTTGAGTACTAAAGGCCAGCGACAAACATCGGAACTTGGTTTTGATAAAGCGTGTAACCGAATATTTTTTCCATATTTAGTATCACTTCAATTAGAATAAACATATAAAATTGTTTTAAAAATATTTTATTACAAGAAAAAATTATTTAAATGGAACTTTTTGGCAGAAAATGATCGCATATTTTCAAAACATTCTTCTTTTACGGAAAATACTTCTATAATAATAACATATTGCCTACATACAGCTCAAACTTCTATACAGAGACTGAACTAGGATTTTTGAAATATATTATTTTAAAGTTGTTTTCTTACTAGCTTAATTAATCGGAATAGATAATTTTTAACAAAAACAATTTTATCGGTTATTACCTCAAATCAACACAACTGAAAATGTGATTTTTTTTAAAAATCCTAGTTCAGGCACTGTAGAGAAGCTTTATCTATATATAAGCAAAATATTGTTATTATAGAAGCATTTTACATTAAAGGTGAATGTTTTGAAAATGTGTTACTCTTTCTTCCTTTTTTGCCGAAACATTGCATTTTTTTTATGGTTGTAATATTCTTACGGCGGTCCTTCTCAAACTTTCACTATACGCGACCCACTCTTCAATCTTCATTTTCATTGCGCCCTCTCCATACGACAACAATGTATTGAATTCAATAATACTATACTTTGACACTAAAGCTACATTACGACTTTAACCTCTTAAGTGCCACCGACGTATATAAACGTCTCACTCAGTCAAAACACTAATTTTCTGGACGTATATATACGTCTTTCTGAAGTACGATCTTCTCTGTGCAATGCTATCCATAAAATTTTTCCGAAGGCTTTGGAATGCAATAAAAGGACCCTGACAGTCTTTACGAAGGATTTACTTATTTCAGAGGATTTTCTTATTTATTTCTTTTCTCCCCCCCTAAAAACATCAAAATACGCTCACTTACTTGGAAAACGATGGCATTGGGGAGCAAATCGCGTAACTTTTAATCAGCAGTTAAGGAATTAACTATAAATCATACAAATTATCAAGATAAGTGTTATTACAAACCCATGGGGTCACTGATAATTATCAAATTTGTTCTTATCATATTATTGTTAAATTAATAATAAAATACATTGTACAGTACTGATACATTTATAACTGTATTATATAAGTGTAAATGTGTATTTTATGTTTTATTGTATCAGAAAATATTTTGTTTGTTTACTTTCAGTAAATTAATAATCTTTTAAATAACTTTTTGTTTTCGACTTTTCAATATGCCCGTGCCTCCCTCGTGGAGTTATCATGCCCCCCCAAGAGGGCACGCCCAACAGTTTGAGAAACGCTGTTTTGAAGGGGGGGGGGAAAGCTAAAATTTTATTTTTTTGACAATTTGAGATTTTTACATTTTCAAATTGTATAGATTTTAACCTTTCTAAAAATACCTTACCTTTAACCTCTACGGTATTTAGAAGCCCTTAATACGTATTTTTAAATAATCGTTGAGTTTGGGTCACGCTCAATTTAATGGCGAAAATTTTAAACAAATTATTTTGTTTTTGCTTAAAAGTGTAACGACTGATATAAAGCAAAACATGTATCTTTTATTTTAAATTGAGTCCTTTATTTTTTATTTCCTAGTCGATTAGAAATCTCACTGTATACATTAAAATCAATTTATCTCAAAATGTAAATTTTAATGTGCGATGTACCTTTTCTGAGAAACTACTGTTCACAGGTACGTAAATTTTTTATGAACTATTTATAATGATGTCTAATGTATACTAAAATGAGATTTTTGTAAAAAACTCAAAAATTTAATTTTTACAAATTTTTTAAGTAAGAAATGGGTCAAATTTCGCAATGTTTCATAAAATTTCATAATTTATTAAAAAATTCAAAATTAGCTAAAAGCTTATTTTAGTTTAATGAGAGGTGTACTTTAATAGTATGAAAAATTTCAAGCATATACATAAAACAGATTTTGAGAAAAGGTACATCGAAAACATTCAATTTAACATTGTCAGTATAGAGAGAGGTTTCCAACTCCCCTTAAGACAATGTTTTATGTTTATTCTAAATCACATGACACTAAATATCAAAAATTGTATTCATTTATGCACATTTTCTATGAGTATTTTCCTTAATGATTTTAAATATATGGTATTCTGATATTTCTAAATATCTTATTGTAAGCTACTCGTAAGTATAATTTTAAACATGATGTTTCTGAATGTACTCTGTACAAAGTTGTATATGATTGATTCTTAAGATCCAAAGAGGAAAAAAAGAGAGAAAAAAAAAGTCATCATGCAAGAGAACAATTATCATAAAAATTATAATATGTTGCCTATAAACAGAGTACCTTTTAGTTCCATCATATGTTTTTATTTTACAAATGCAAACCATCTTTTCTCGAAATATTTACTTTCACTTTTTAAGGTCTCACAGGACACTTAAATTGCAAATTTATAAACTTTGAAAAAAAATATATGTTACAGCCCGAATATTTTTGAGCATTTTGGTACCAAAATTGTGTTGATACTGTGAAAACTTCCGAAGTCATTGAGAAATAAGTTGTGAAACGTAAACGAAAACCCCTATCTCTTATCTTTAGCTTCATTTTTCGCAAAAATAAAGATTTTAGCTTGCGTGCAGGATTTCTCAGAAACTATTTATGATACCAATTTAAAATTTAATACACGTGTTTAAAATAAGGCTCTTCATAACTTATGCATCAATTTTCAAAAAGAAATATAACAGAATTTTTTATTTGAATTTGAATTTATTTTTTTTAAAAAAAAAATTAAAGTTTTCGTTACAATTTTTATCGCGAATTGAAAAATTCAACAATACAGATTGAAGGATAAAGAAGTTTTTCCTGAGTTAAATTTACTTGAACTGCAATTTAAACAACAACAAAACAAGTAATATAAAAAAGTTTTTTTAAGTCAATTCCTACTTTGAATGGATGAATAGGAAGTTTTTTTATTAACGATTGAAAATTTGACTAAGATATGTTCCAGAACTTCTTCACTTTTATTTTATTATACTATGTATTTTCAGGCATTAATTTAGGCTGCGTTGTGCCAATTAATGATAGATTATTAAGATATTATATGTTGGTATATTATATTCTGATAAAATCATTATAACTATTGTTGTAATAATTGATGTTACTATATATATGGTTATTTTTTCAATACTTTCTCTACGTTGAGTTAAGTTCCAATTTTTCTTATTCTTATGTGTATTTTGATTTTATAGGGAGAGAGTGAACTAATAGTAGGAATTGAAAAAATAGTATGATTTGTCTGCATTGTTGTAACAATGCAAGCCCGGTTTGTATAGTTTGGCTGAAAAACAGGTTTTTGACACCCACTTTTGTCTTTGTTTTAATAGTTACATTGTTACAATAGAGACGAATGTAAGATGGCGTCAGAAACTGGTAAAAATAGAATCAACACGGCTGTATCTGTAATTCTTTGAATAATTAGTTTCAATCAATAAGTTTTAATTAAGTAGAGTTCAATTATCGTATTTTTATCAGAAAAATTTTACTTTCAGCTCAAATAAGCACTTAAAAAGTGTGAAAAAAAAACATTTTCCAGAGTTTTGACAGTAGTTGCCAAAATGGTAGCTAAGTTGCCAAAAATGATGCCAACGTGGCTGTATTTGTAATTCTTTGAATAATTAGTTTTAATTAATTTTTTTATTAACTATAAATAAATTATTGTATTATCATTAAAAATAATCACGTATTTAAAGTTTCGGCTCAATTGAGCGCTTTAAAGTGTATTTTATTAACGATTGAATATTCCACCAAGATAAATAAATAAATGAATAAATAAATATATAGAGAGTGTGAGTTGATAGTAGGACTTGAAATAGAACGCTTTTTAAGGACAATAAATTAGAACTTAATAAAAAAAGTTTAAAAGTTAGAAAGCATTCAATATTTTGGAATTAAAGAAATCTGATAAATTAAGGCACCTGATTTTGTTCCATTTCCACAATTAGTTCACTCTCTTCCTATTATATATCTTGCTTAAATTTTACATTGCTAATAAAATACTTTCTCTTCATCCATTCAAGTTCAAATACACTTTTTTAAACTTGTAGTGGATGATACTTGATATTAATACAGTTTTTCAAATACTAATAAGTTAATTAAATAAAGAAATGGATAAATAATAACAAACAAAACTAATAGTCCAACAAACTATGTAGAAAAGAAAATGGAAAATTGTAAGCAAAATTGCTTTCTATTTTGTCACTTAATAGTGGGATTTTGTTATATGTATATAAATATTTGTATTAATTGTAACTATTTAATAAAAAATAACTAAAATAAAATTATCTAATGCATTAAAGGCAAACTATAAAAATATTAAAAAATGAATGAAAAAAATTCTTTCTAACATTTTTTTCCTCAAAAACAAGCTTATCTACTATATTATTGAAAAACTGTTTTAATAAATTATTTATTTCATTGTTCCTTTTCATACAGCATTGTATATGTTTTGTTCCTTGGATTTTTTTACTAACCTTTATTTGACTTTATATTTAATTAAAATAAAACTTTAAAAAGTACTTAATAAATGATATAATTAACGAACTATGTTTTTATGCTTATTTCAGTTTAAAATATCGTATCACTCTTACGTATGACAATAGACACTATGAAAAAAGTTGCACATAATACTGCTGGACCCCGATTTAACAAATTCATCGGACCGAGATTTTTATTCGTTAAATCGGGGCTATTAATAACATCGAAGATTAAAAAATTACAATTATTTCCACTTATCTTTTGGAAATTCTACTAAAAGCAACTGCCCCCTAAATATCCCAAGTCAGAGATTATACACTTCTTATTCAGCAGCTAAAATGCTATTGGCGTTTTATTACACACTAATCAATTGAAAATTTCATAAACTGACTAATAGATGTTTTACAAGCTTTTTGATTTCTTACTCGAAAGATATTTTTTTTTAATTTGCTGCTTACAAGGAAACTTCTGTTCCGGACAAAGATGATATGTCATTTGAAAAGATATCCATTTTATTCTGATCGAAACTGACTAATATAAAAAAAATCGGCTGCTGAAATAATTAATTAATTCGGAGTTTGTCATTCATTAAATAGGGCTTTATACTTTCATTTTTATCGAGGGGGAAAAACCTCGTTAAATCACGAAATTCGTTATATCAGGTTTCGCTAAATTGGTATCCGACTATATTTATCTTTCATTTTACATAAATGATACCAAAATCCTGAGCTATATTCAAATGATAATGGGCACCTAAAATCATAGTCAATAAACAAACTTAAATACTTCACGGACAAAATAGAGAAATAAAACATTTCCATCCAAGATTTTAAAGTCACTTCCCCTTTTCCACTAATAGCTTAATTTATTTTACACATTCCACTTACTCCAAAACTGAACTTCCAGGCAATTTCAAATAATTTTAATAATTTCCTCTTTACATAATTCTAATTTCCCTTCAAGAAAACCCGAAAATCATGCCAAAAGTATTTAAGATAAAATTTATTAAACACTCAACTCAATCAATCAGCTTTAATAAATAACAAAACACTATTTTATTTTAAAATTTTCGTAGGATAAATATATTCCAATCGGATCCAATGATTCCATGTTTCGATCTTGTCCCCATACTTAATTTCCTAAAATAATAGGATGGAGGGAAAAAAACGCGGATACAATCGATATTTAAGCATTTATTGCTTTCCGTTTTTCTCCTCTAGGATAGGGAGAGAGTCATTATCCCTCCACCCCACAATCGACCCCCTGAAATCGATTTCTTCGTCCCGTATGCCTCACTCAGCAAGAAAAAAAGAACGTATCGAACTAATTATTACTTTTCGTCTTTTGCACCGAATTTTCGCCTCCGTCGTAGAAGGTATGTCTCTTTGTTTTGTGGATGATATATTATTAGTACAAACAAAATAGTCACGTCTTTGCAATTTTTTGTCAGGAAATAATTAGTCTGAACGTTCTTTAGATAGCAAATAAGAAATAGAACACCCTTATTGATAGAAATGACCTTATTTTTAATTCAATACTAGAGTGCCTATCTCTCTCTCTCTCTCTCTCTCTCAACCTACAATATTCTTATTATAGTCTAAATTACTAATTCTTTGTACGGTTCTTAAAAATACTTGAAGTTGTTAACAATTAAAAGAGTCTAGATCAGTGTTTCTCAAACTGTGGGGCGCGCCCCCTAGGGGGGCGCGATAAACGTTCAAGGGGGGCGCGAGCATATCGAAAATAAAAGATTAAAAAAATTTATTTACTGGAATGAAGTAAAACAAAATACTTTCTGACATAATAAAATAATACACATTTACACTGATATAATTTATATATGTGCGGTATTACGTCAAAAAAATTAAAGCTTCTACTTCTATTACGGTTTCTTTTCAAACCAAAATGAGAAAAAACGAAACCCAGACCCATAATCCAAAAAAAAATTTTAGGAAGATAAAAAATTCATCACTGTTATATTATTGTCATCAGCTGTAGGCAGCAGAATGTGTGTAGTTGTTGCGGTTTGACCTTCGAACTTACTTGTACGGTTAGTTAGTCCTGCTCTTATGTATTTGTTTTTTCATTTAGGGAAGTTGCAAATAAACTATTTCTGCTGCGATTTTTTCCTTGTAAAATATTTTTATGATTTTTGGAAAAGCACAGAGAGAAGGATTGAAGGATTACTTGTCCAAGATTTATTTCTATGAGTTATTCCCAAACATATAAAAAAAGCATAACGAAAAACGTTTTACATCATTTTTTTTAACATTCATATTGTAATAAATACACTTTTATTCCGGAGCTGTCACGCCCAGCACAGAGTGCACGAAATTGGTAATTCTGGCAAAACTGTTTAATTGTTACCAATGGCTCTGACACACACACACTATCCTCCTGTTTGACAGTCTTAACGTGTGAACTAAAATATATTTGTCACAAATCTCCCTCTTTTTTGGGAGTGACAAACGTTTTTTTACAATCTTTAGGTACTTGTTTTGACTGAGTTCCCGGTGTGATAACTTTTTTTCCGAAATATTTTCTGTGTTCTTGAAAGTAGATGAGTATATTTTCTATTAATTAAATTATTCACTGGAATTACGATTTTTATTGTGTACTATAAAAATAATTATAAAAAAAAAGATTTGGGTGGCTCAATAACCCCACTCGACCATTAGTATCCAGTGTGTGCCTGCTCCAGGTTTAAAACATGTTGATGTGTCTTTTCACTTTAAATATTCAAAATAATACAATTATTTCTCATCGGATTTTATATTATTGTTCATTATTCAACATCAATTCTAAATGCTAATTCTGTGAGGCTTAAAATTACAGTTCGCTTAAAACTAATTATAATTTGAGCAATGATTTAAAAAATCATTTTACATTTTTGTAAACATTGTCGCGCACTTGGCTTTACTCTCCTTACAATTCAGCGATTATATCAATAATGTTTTATTTTCTTATAAATGAACTCGTGCAAATAGCAGGTACTTCAGCCGGTATACTTTTAATGTATCAGTGCTGCACAGAGTATTTTATAACTAATTAATTAATGCTAAATTAAGAACAAGTTTAATAAGTACTAGCGACTTCCATGGGCTTGTCTTACAGAGCAAATTTTTCAAAGGAATGCTTATATGATTAGAAATTGACCCACTGAGTTCTTTCTAAAAAAGCTGATATCTATATTTTGTCTTCTAAGCAGACACCGCATTTTGCAATATGTTCCAATTTAAAAATTAGAGAAAGGAAAAATAACATAATATTTATCCTATCACTTAATATTTTTTTTTGCTTAAATGCAACATATACAAAATTTAATACTTATGTCATGAATTTGTACGATATATAATTAAGATTATTGTTTTAGCGTAAAAAAAAGTGCATTATTATTGCATTCAGTACATTATTAATGTATAAGGGGGGCGCGATAAAAATTATGATTGATAAGGGGGGCGCCAGTATTGAAAGTTTGAGAAGCACTGGTCTAGATGCATGGTGCGTCGTTACAAGGTCTTTGTTGAGTTTATAAATTTTCCCTTCCCTTCTCAATATCAGCACTTCCAGGGATGGGTGTGATATCTATATTAAAACGCCAGGAAAGTATTCTTTTTCGAAATGTCTTTGATTTCTTTTCTTTGTTGTGCAAGTTTCTTTCCCTTGCATTTAGCCCGGTGTTGCACGGGCTATAAACGAATGTATAATTTAATACCTATGGGAATTTCCTTTTTCTCTTATGATGCCAGTACTTCTGTGTGGGTGCGTACACGCATGATGTGAGTGATTTCTATAATGATGCCATTAAAATTTCTTTTTTTGAAAATTTGTTCAACTTATTTTCATTGCCTGGCAGGTTTCTTTTCCCTTCATAGATTATCTCTAAATGCTAATTATCTACTTCGCAGGGTGTTTCATAATGTTGTACGATTATGTATTGTTTTCATATTATCGTTATTAGCATTAACCCTTAACTTCGCAATTTTTTTAAATTTCTACGTAAAAATTATATGAGCTAGTTCTCAAGTTATAATAAAAGGGGTAAATATAAAAAAAATAAGCAGATTTAAATTGAATTTTAGTCATTTTTTTGTTTGTTGCAAAAGTGCAACATTGCGCAGTAGTGCTGTAAATTGCATTTTTTTATATGATGATTTTATTATTCATCATAAAATGTTTAATTTCTTTCCTGTAAATTTATTTCGTCAATTAACAAGAGGAAGCATAAAATATAATGGATTCCTTTAATAGCAAAAACGCAGTTCTTGAGGCATCAAAGATTTTTATAATTGTTGTGATTTCTGGGAAAAATGTATTTCCATCTACATCTAGTGACAAAATGAACATGTATTTCGATGCAGTAATCTTTTTTTTCTCAGGTAAGTGATTTGTAGGCAATTAAAAGAATATTGAGTCTGCTAAATATTAAAGTAAATCATATGTTGCAGAAATGCAACATTGTGAATCTAATAGCCTTCATCTCTTCATTTATCCCTTTAAGTGCCGATGAAACGTTACACGATTCGCTCTCACCGTTTTATACATAAGGGCACGGATACGGTGAATCAGGAGAACAGAAAAGGCCTAGATAAGTAAATTTTTCTCTGAAATAAAGAAATTCTTCGCAAAAACTGCCAAAATCTTATTGTATTCTACACCCTTCGGAAACGTTTTAATGATAGCATTGCAAAAAAAAATTGTGTTTCGAAAGGACGCATATATACGCCCAGAGCATTCAACTCATTGGTTGGGCGAGATGGATATATAGATTGGGGCAGTTAAAAGGTTAAAAAGGATAAAACTTGAATTTCTAAAAAATTAATATATTTATCATTCACGATTCCTTAGTCTTCTTCTTGGGAGTCCATTTCCACAAAAACCCCTCTGAAAGGATCTCTACTGAACAAAAGAAACATGCTTACAATATTTATAGTCTGTAGGTTTAAAATGCTAAAAATCGATTACTTTTATCTACAACTCACCTCAGCTGCCCCTCGTCTACCGGAGTAAATTTCTGTGATACATCACATCTCTACTGAACAGAACGAACATGTTTGCGAAATATCAAGTCTTTAGTTCTAATAGTTCGAGTGATTTTGGAACGAGTTAGCGAATCACAGTCGATTTAATCTTATTAAATGATTACACAATTAACAAATGAGGAGTGTTATGTTTGTTTATTTATAGACAGTGTTATTACTACAGTGCTTCTCAAACTTTCATTATTTGCGACCCAATGTCCAATCATAATTTTCATCGCCCCCTCCATACAATAACAATATACTGAATGCAATAAAACTATATTTTGACACTTAAAGCTAAATATGACTTCACCTCTTAAGTACAATCAGTGCATATAAACGACTCGCTCAGCCAAACCATTAATTGTTCAGTCTTTCTGTTTCTTTTCTGTGCACTGCTATGCAGGCTTTTTGAATGGAATAAAAAGACAATAACAGCGTTTGCGAAGGATTTATATATTTCAGAGGATTGCTTATTTATTTCTTTTCTCCCTCCTCCAATACGTCACATATGCGTAGAAAACGGTGACACTGGGGAGCAAATCGCGAATGTTTTTATCGGCAATTAATGGATTAATTAAAAACCGTACAAATTATCGAGATAAGTGTTCCTGTTGTATGTAATTGTATGCATGACAAGTCCATGGGGTCAATGACAATTGATAAACTTCTTTTTAACTTAGTTTTGCTAATTTAATTATAAAATTTATTGTACAGTACTGAAGGATTTAACGAGCGTTTTTATCAGGGTAAATATGTATTTATTTCTTATTATATCAGAATGTATATATTTTGTGTGTTTACTTTCAGTAAATCAATATTTTTTTTTAAAAAAATTATCCTTTGTTTCTGACTTTTTAATATGCTCGCGCCCCCTTCGTAGAGATATCACTCCCACAGTTTGAGGTGGCCGCGGTAGCCGAGTGGTATAGGTATCGGATCGTGGCTTGCCTGGTCACGAGTTCGAGCCCAGTACCACTAAAGACTCGCCGTGTAGGGCAGCGATGCACGTTAAATCTGTCGAGAGCTGAAACGTCCTCCCATTGGTGTGGTGTGGTAGTTGGGAGAGGGGGTGCCAGCTCAGGTGTCGTCCACGTCACTTGACCATGGTTCAAAATTACGTGGTCCGTCGCCAAAAGCCCTCGTGTAGCTGAACAGTGTGACGTTAATATTCAATCAATCAATCAATCAATCCCACAGTTTGAGAAACACCCTATTACTATAGTATCTTAGGTTCAAATCCTGATGCCAGTAAACAGCTGTTACGGTTTTGTAAAACATCTTATAAACATCATCTCTTAAACATCAATGTCCTCAAAATTTAAAAAAGAAAGTATCTTCTAGTTTAAGGAATGGAGTAGAGCTCAGGTGTCGTCCTTTTCATTGGACCATAATTTAAAATTAAGAAGTAATCGGCTTGCGTTTCAGGGAGCTGTTATTAACTAATCGGCATATATCCGAACGGTTGTGAGCTGAATTTATATTTTTCAAAATTTTTTCAGCCTTATAGGAAATAAAATTGACCGTAGTATAAAGGTTTCAACTTATGTACATACAATTATAAAAAAAATGTATAATATGTATATTTTATTACACGTTTCTGGAACTTATTTTAATCATGTCAATATAATTACTCAATTCCTATTATTAGCGCATACTCTCTATTTATTTATTTATCTTAGTAGAATTTTCAGTCGTTAATAAAATACATTTTAAAGCGCTCAATCGATCTGAAATTTTGTATACATGATTGTTTTGGATGACAATAAAATAATTTAATTATAATTAATAAAATTAGTTTTGATTAAACCTAATTATTTAATGAATTACAAATACAGTGACGTTGGCATCATTTTTGTGACTTAGCGAAACTTTTGGCGACTTGTGTCAAAACTTGAAAATGTTTTTTTCTCACGTTTTAAAGCATTCAGTTGAAATGAAATTTTATGTACACGATTGTTTTGTATAGCAATACGGTATTCTAATGATAATTAATAAAAATTAATTACCACTTAATGTTGTGATTATATCATATGTATATACATATTTATATTAATTGTAACTGTTTAATAAAAAGTAGCTAAAGTAAAATTTTTGTTTGTTGGTCTAAGTAGGAATTGACTTAATTTTTATTTATATTACTGTTTTTTTACTATTATTTATATTAATTAGTCATTTGTGGTCGCTTACCAACGGGTATCGAAATTACTTAATTAATTAATATTTTGTCTACACCAAATGATGTTCTTCAATAATTCTGAATTTTTTTTTTTGATTTCATCCCTTTAAAATTTTTTTAGGAAATATATGTGTAATGAATCTCAAAATAGATCGAACAAAAAATATAATTTGGAAAATATATTGTGGAAGAATTTTAAAGGAATATAATCAATGCATGCAGGAAACTCGGGTGCATGCAAGTTTAATAAAATGCCAATAATTACTGAAATAATCATACAATTCTTTATACAGGACGATTAAAATTGAAGACTGCGAGGATTTAAAAGATTGTAGGAAAAACAACCAAATAGTCAGCAATTTGATTTAAACTTACAACGTCAAAACGAAAAAATAAAAAGAAAGTTTAAAGTTATTTGAATCTATAAATGCCTTTATTCTCGCCATAACCTGTGAATTAAAAGATATGGTGCTTACACGATGTATAGTACTTGTTGCGTTTAATATAATATATTTATTACATTACTTTTTATAATATATATTGTATTATTCTTCATCTCAGAAGCTCATCAAGACTTTTAATTAATGCTAAATCTGTTTCCATCTTTTAAATATGGTGCCACATTATATTAATTTAAAATCACTTCAGAAATTTAGCCAAATATTTTTTCCACATAAAGATTGCATGAACATGTGAGATAAAACTAAAACCTATGAATATTATTCTGGGCGTGGTCACACGAGAACAGTCTTCCCAGGCTTGTGAAATCTTTATTTCTGGAAAAACTATTCATTTGTTACCAATGACCTTGCCAGTATCCTCCTATATAACAGTGTTCATGGGAATTAAAAACTATTTGTCACATTTCTCCCACTTTTTTGGGAGTGATGAACGTTTTTTTTTCAACCTTATGAAGTCATAGGGGTGTTAACTTTCTTTAGAGTGAAGAAAATATAAACAATATTCAAATATATATAACTCTTTGAAATTCAAATGAAATAATTCAAATCTTTTACACATTGTTTATAAGGGAATGGGGCTTCAGAAAAGAATAAAATGATTAAAATATAATCATAATTTTAAAAATTATAAACATATGAAAACAAGAAATATTTCTATAAGAAATATTAATTAAGTTTTACGTTGCACACGCTATATTCTAAAATAGTAGCTTTAATTACTAGCTATTAGTTGATTTATAAAGTTTAGTGTATCCTTGTTACACTGTAGCTACATTTTTATAAAAACAGAACATTAAATTATATCTTAAAAAAATATATAAAAAAATTACATTTTTAAATTTTTTAAAATAAATTTCAATACTTCTCAAATATTTTGAAATACAAAAGATATTTTAATCGTAAATGATGTAGGGATAAAAGAGAATAATACATTTTGTAATTCTGTAAAGTTTTATACACCAAAGGCTACTATTTTAGAAAATAGCGTGAACAAAGCAAACATTATTTAATATTTATTACATATTTTCATATGCTTATAATTTTTAAAATTATGATTATATTTCAAACATTTTGTACTTTTTTGAAGCCATAATCCTTTGTAAATAATGTGTAAAAAATTTGAATTATAACTTCTCCGCGCTTAATTTAAATTTTTTAAGCAACACTTATTTAATATGTTCGTAATCATTCGCCTGTTCCTCTGGCTCCCTAGCAATTATATTGCCACACGCATAATTTGCTACAAGTCCCGATAGCCGAGTTGGCAGAGCGTTGGACTGAACTTCCTCAGGTCTCGGGTTCGAATCCCGGCCCCGGCAGATTTATCCAAAGACTGGAATTTTGTTTCCGTTTTTAATGTATTGTTTCTCTAGGTTCTAGATGAATCCAGATCATTCTTTAGAGTGCATACTGGTTATTTCTCGAATATTCCGAAGTGTATAAAAGCAGAGTTCATCGCCAGTTGGGCATGTTCTCAGTCCAGTGTTGTATCGAGCTCCCAGCGTTAGAATAAATCTAATTGTTTGTTTAATTGAACTGTGTACTTTTTCGAACTCCGTGACAAGTTTGGTGGAGGCGCCGGGTACACTTACGTCAAACGTGGATAATAGTGACAACCTTCGCAGGAGCCTTCGGTTAAGAGGATTATCCCCCGAATTCGGACTGTTAAAAGAAAATAGTAGGAAGAGGACAAAAATGCCGACCGAGCAAGAAGCCAAGCCCGCTGTAGTAACACCTTCGTTACAGCAATGGAGGAGCCCATCGACCTTCCGAGGAGCGCCTGGGGAAGACCCTCTCAAATGGCTTAAAGAGTACGATCGAGTAGCCAACTTTAACAAGTGGGATGACATGATGGGCCTGGCTAACGTTTATTTCTTTCTTGACGGTACTGCGAGACAGTGGTATGTCAACAACGAAGACGCCAGATTCCTGGGAAGCGTTTAAAAATGGACTAAGTGGACTTTTCGGTGACCGTCAAAAATATACCAGAAGAGCAGAAGAACAACTAAAATGCCGAGCCCAGCGTTCAGGCGAGAGTACACAGTCCTACATACAAAGTGTATTAGGACTTTGCCAAGAGGTAAATCCTCTGATGAAAGAAGACGGAAAAGTGTCACACCTAATGAAAGGTGTTGCTGAGGATATTTATCAGGCCCTGTTGACGAGAGAAATCAACGACACAGCAAGTTTTATCAAATGGTGCAACTATATCGAAGATATGAAGCAGAAGAGAGTTGGTCGACCGAGATTTGAAAGGTTTCCAAACGTCGTACCGGTTGCATCCCTGACGGATGAGACTGATTTGGTCTCTCTTATTCGCACAATCGTACGAGAAGAAGTCCATCGACTAGTTAACCAGACGCAAGAATCTTTGGACTCCGATCCCCAATCCTTAGAAGAGATCGTTCAAGACGAAGTTGAAAGGGTTTTGGCCCCAGTGTCAACAAAACCTACAGAAACTAGACCACGACCAACATACGCCGCTGTAACCAGGAAATACAGAGCTCCTGTTCAGAAATTCCCACCTGAACCAAGAAAAACAGATGTGTGGAGAACGGCTGACAACAGACCTGTTTGTTTCCACTGCGGACGTCCTGGACATGTAATGCGCTACTGCCGAGAGAGAAAGGCTGTCTTTGACAACTCTCGAAACCGCCGACGGAACTTCGACGACTTTGGCACTGAAGAAGAAATACGCCGACCAAACTCTTCTCGCCGTTTTACGCCAAGTCCCACGAGAGGCCGATCCCAATACGTCGTTACAGATCCCCGTCGCCATATCGCCGATCCAGTCAGTCGCCAGGCCGTAGGAGCGAGGAAAACTAAGGAGAGCGACCTTCCAAGGAGGTGAGGCCGCGTGTACTGGAAATCCTCCGTCGACCGCCAAGATGACTGGTAACCAACTAGACGTAATAATAGACAAGAAGCCAATACGTGCTCTAGTAGATTCTGGGGCATCGTTTTCTGTCATATCCGATAAGTATCGCCGATTTTTAAAGAAAGTTCTGTTTGCTGATGCCAAGAGCGTTATGCTGAAAGTTGCGGATGGAAATTTTGTTCGGCCGATAGGGAAATGTGTTTTACGTGTCCGTATAAACAATCGAGAACTGCCTTTTGAATTTATTGTTTTTATCACATTGTAGCCATGACGTCATCCTAGGATGGGACTTTTTAGAGGCGTCTCAAGCCGTTATAGACTGTGGACAAAATGAACTTGTTCTAGAAGACATCTGTCGAGACTCCACAGCGCCTGACGCCTGGAATTTGTATGCCACCAGGGACTATACACTTAAGCCGCATTCTTTAACTAGAATAACAGTATCAGGATATCAAACCCGAGGAGACATAAATGTAGTTCTAGACGGCAGCAAACATTTGCTCTTCGAGAAAAATATTGCTACACCGTCCATGGTATCCACATATCGTAACGGAAAAAGTGATGTCTGGGTTACCAACCTGCAGTTCCGAAACCAAATCATCCCTAGAGGAATGTGCATAGGCCAAGCTGAACCACTAAATGAAGGGCATCTATGTGTTATTTCCGACACATCGGGTTGCTTGGATGACCAGCAAGAAACTTCGGAGTCACAGATGAATTGTTCGTTAATGATGTCACCCGAGTTAAGTGACGAACAGAGAAACAAGCTATCCGAACTACTCCGGAAATTTTCTGGGCTTTTCACAAAGACCGACAAGTCGACAGCCGCGAAGACGAATGTGAAACACAGGATTTTTACTGGTGATCATGCTCCAATCAACCAACGAGCCTACAGAGTCTCGCCGACTGAAAGACGCATCATTCATGAAGAGATTCAGAAAATGCTTGATGAAGGTATCGTCCGACCCTCTGAAAATCCTTGGTCATCACCCATTGTGCTCGTAAGAAAAAAGACGGTAGTTGGCGTTTTTGCGTCGATTATCGCAAGCTGAATAGCGTCACGAAAAAGACGTTTATCCTCTGCCTCGTATTGACGATACGCTCGACTGTCTGAAAGGTGCCATGTTCTTTTCTTCCATGGATCTCCGATCTGGTTATTGGCAAATAGAAATAGACGAAGCGGATCGTGAAAAGACGGCATTTATTACCCCGAAGGCTTATACGAGTTTAAAAGTCATGCCGTTTGGTCTCTGTAATGCACCTGCGACCTTCGAGAGAATGATGGACAATTTGCTACGCCATTTTAAATGGACTATGTGTCTTTGTTACCTAGATGACATAATAGTGTTCTCAGAAACTTTTGAAGACCATCTTATACGATTAAGACTTGTTCTAAAATGTCTTCAGGAAGCTGGTCTTAAATTAAATTCAAAGAAGTGTCTTTTGCTGCCCAAGAAGTAAAGATTTTGGGCCATCTTGTATCTAGTAATGGCGTTCGTCCCGATCCCGACAAAATAAAAGCCGTAAGAAATTTTCCCACTCCAAAGAATATACATGACATACGAAGTTTTCTTGGCCTTTGTTCATACTTTAGAAGATTTATTAAAGGTTTCTGTTATCTCGCCGAACCTTTGCAGTCGTTGCTGAAAAGTGGCGTGGAGTTTCATTGGGGTCCTGAAGAGGTGGAAGCATTTAACAGTCTTAAGAAAGCACTTACTTCGGATCCAGTATTGGGGATGTACGACGAAAGAGCTTCTACAGAAATCCATACTGATGCAAGCGGGTACGGTATCGGAGCTGTCCTAGTACAAATTCAGAATAATGTCGAGAAAGTTATAGCATACGCTTCTAGAACTCTGACAAAAGCCGAAAAGAAATTATTCCACCACAGAAAGGGAATGTCTTGCCATCGTATGGGCTACCAACAAATTTCGGCCGTACATATTCGGAAAACACTTTACTGTTGTAACTGACCATCATTCCTTGTGCTGGCTCATGAATTTAAAGGATCCTTCAGGAAGGCTTGCCAGATGGGCCCTCCGACTTCAAGAGCATGATTTTGACATAAAATATAAAACCGGTAAGAAGCATAGTGACGCCGACGCTCTTTCGAGAAATCCAGTGGAAGAGGAAACGGAAACACCAGACAAATTTTTAGCAGTCACGACGAGTATGAACCTTGCGATGGAACAGAAAAAGGATAAAGACCTTGCGAAATTAAAACTTTTGAGCAACTCATCCAAAAACGAAGAATTCAGATTTATCGACGGTATCCTTTGCAGGAAGAATTTTGATCCAGATGGAAAGTTGTGGTTGCCAGTCATTCCTAAACATCTACGAGCAGACATACTAAGGCACTTTCATGACGCCCCCACCGCAGGACACCTTGGTTTCGCGAAAACTTATGACAGGATTCGCAAGAGATTTTACTGGCCGGGAATGTACCGAAATGTCGTTCGGTATGTCATGCATTGTCGGGAGTGCCAAAGGAGAAAATCCGTTCCTCAACGACCACCTGGACGTTTAGTTCCCATCCCTCCAGCTATAGCTCCTTTCCATCGCATTGGAATTGATCTCCTTGGGAGATTTCCAAAGTCTGCTCATGGAAACAAATGGATAATAGTCTGCACGGATTACTCAACACGATATGCAATAACAAAAGCCTTGCCGACAGCCGAAGTCGACGAAATAGCGAATTCTTACTTGAAGAAATTGTCCTCAGGCATGGAGCTCCTCGAGTAATTATCACAGATCGTGGAGCCGTCTTTCGATCCAGACTTGTTTCCTCTCTCGTCGACTTGTGTAACATTGATCATCGTTTCACAACGGCGTATCATCCCCAAACAAATGGACTGACGGAGCGCTTCAATAAGACCTTGGCCGACATGTTGTCAATGTATGTGGATGTAGAGCAGAAAAAATTGGGATGAAATTCTACCATTTGTAACCTTCGCTTATAATACCGCTAAACAAGAGACCACAGGTTTTACGCCGTTCTATTTACTTCATGGTCGTGAAGCGGAAACGACACTAGATACAATGCTACCATTCTGTCCTAACGATTTTGATGACAATAACATCACCAAGATAGCAGCCAGAGCCGAAGAATCACGACAGCTAGCCCGAGTGCACACTCTGAGAGCTCAAGACAAAGATCGTCGACGTTACGATTCCAAACACCAAATGGTATCCTACGCTCCCGGAGATCTCGTATGGATTTATACTCCAGTGAGAAAAAGTCGGTCTCTCCGAAAAACTCTTAAGAAGGTATTTCGGACCGTATCAGGTGCTACGCCGTTTATCAGCCGTGACTTACGAAGTACAAGATTTTGATCCTGCTTCACGAAAAAGAAAACTAAGAGAAGTTGTCCATGTACTGCGTATGAAACCGTACCATGATCCCGCCGAGCAAATCGAAACCGAGGATATTCCTCCCAAAGAATCATACAAAGGACCCATCACTCGTTCCAGAATAAAGACCCTTGAACAAAATGACAGCGGGGCGATGTCTTCTTTTTCGAGGGGAGCAATGCCACACGCATAATTTGCTACAAGTCCCGATAGCCGAGTTGGCAGAGCGTTGGACTGAACTTCCTCAGGTCTCGGGTTCGAATCCCGGCCCCGGCAGATTTATCCAAAGACTGGAATTTTGTTTCCGTTTTTAATGTATTGTTTCTCTAGGTTCTAGATGAATCCAGATCATTCTTTAGAGTGCATACTGGTTATTTCTCGAATATTCCGAAGTGTATAAAAGCAGAGTTCATCGCCAGTTGGGCATGTTCTCAGTCCAGTGTTGTATCGAGCTCCCAGCGTTAGAATAAATCTAATTGTTTGTTTAATTGAACTGTGTACTTCTTTCGAACTCCCGTGACAATATTGTTTACCTCAACCGGAAGGACACCAATGAGATATGTCACCCTCTGATCCTTGGGCAATTGTAGAACTTTAGCTTTCCTCTCGAAAAGTTTTAAGAACAGACTTATATCATCACTTTTTAAAACAAATTTGGGCATTAGTTTCTGAAAATTTTGATTAAAGGCTGTTTTACCTATAGAGAGAGAGAGATTTAGTAACAACGGTGTCCCGCTTTACTCTAAGGCATTCTAACTGAAATTCTCTCTCCCGTGTCTCCTTTTCTAATTGGACTTCACACGCTAATGTTTGCCTCTCCAAGTTTTCACTCTCCATCCTTTCATGCACAACAGATTCTAGCAACTTTTTTACAAATTCCTCCTCAAAATTTTTACTACCCACGATTATTTGTTTTAATTCTATCACTTTCGTATCTTCTGAAACTGCTTCCCCCAACTCTGTCGCGACAAGGACTAAATCCTTTTTCCTTCCTTTTCCCC
This sequence comes from Trichonephila clavipes, assembly GCA_019973935.1. Classification (NCBI taxonomy): domain Eukaryota; kingdom Metazoa; phylum Arthropoda; class Arachnida; order Araneae; family Nephilidae; genus Trichonephila; species Trichonephila clavipes. Next base: position 45,529 of record BMAU01008215.1, on the reverse strand, counting down.
AAAACGCCAGATTTTTCCAGAAAAAAATTAATCTTTAAGCAATTAATAATTTAGCAGTGAAAACATAGTTAATACAGAATACACACAACGAAAATACTCAAACTAACAACAAGAATTCAATTAGTTATTAACGAATATTACAAATAAAAAAATATCAGAGAAATATAAATAACCCTCTAAGTTTTACAAAATTAAGCAGATTAAAAATAAAAATAAAACTCGTTCATTTTTAATTGACCGACAGTGAGGACACAACAAGTATAAACGCCTTTGGTAATATTGGGATATGAAATACACAAATTAAAATAATACGTTATTTTCACCTCGCACTGCGAGATAGGTAGTAGGTTTTATTTCACAAAATCATCAATTTTCGTTAATAGACGTGTTGTATCTAAATAAGCTTTTTTTTTGTTAAATGCTTTACCATTTAAAATGACATTATAAAATATAAAACTTTACATAAAAAAAACACACCCGCACACAAAAAACGAAAATCTCTCGTTATATTCAACAACACTCTGAGTGTTTAAAAATATTATGCACTGATGTGCCTATGGGAATGATTTCCCGAATTCACATAAACAATAGGTAATTAAATTATATTTTATATTTTCTGGGCTGGAAATGAATAATGTGGAGAACACATACCTTTATATCTTGTTAATTATCTCGGTGTGAAACCTCCATTCTTCTCCTTCACTTCTCGACGAGAGCGGTTGGGATCTGTGAGCTCCACCCGTGAGCATAGTGTGGATATCTGCAGTTGGCTTTTACCTCTCGACGAGAAACTGTATTTGGCTTCATCAGCGAGCATAAAGAATGACCTCTCTAAAAATGTCAACAATCGGATCGCCAATAATTTCTACAAAAGTGTTAATATTGTACAAATTTTTGTATGTCTGTGAACTGTCCTTTCAAGAAACTTTTCTTGCAGTTTTTCTTTCTTTTTTTTTTAAATGTACTATGTACAAAATAAATATATATTAATTTACAAATAAGTGTTAACAATATTTTTTTTAATATAATGTGTTTATGAATTTAAAAATTGTGTAATGTGGTTTTTAAAGAAAATGGTGTGAGATATGAAGCTCTATATAACGAATGTTACATATTTTTCGGGATTTAGCGACTTCGTTATATAGAGGTCTGACTGTTTGTATATATGTATGTATATATATATATATATATATATATATATATATATATATATATATATATATATATATAGTGCTCCTTCTTCCGGGTTAATTTGATTTTAAAAATCATTTTCAATGAAATAAAATATAATTTACCTCTTTTCAATGATGACCAATAAATACAAGTAAAACTAAAAATGAATCTGTAATTCTTATTAAGATTAATAAGCATTCAAAATAGCAAAATAATTTCTATATTTCTATTTTACACATGATTATTACATGCCTTTTGGAAATTATCTTCCTTGTACTTACAGTTAAAAATTTGAAATACACATGCATACAGTTCTGTTAGAATAGCGATAATAGTATTCCAATACCCCAGTGTTTCTCAAACTGTGGGGCGCACCCCCCTGGGGGCGCGATAATCCTACGAGGGTGGCGTGAGCATATCGGAAATAAAATATTTAAAAGTAATTAATAAAATATTTAAAAATAATTAATGTATTGGAATGAATTAAAACAAAATATATTCAGAGATAATAAAAAATGCACTTTTACTCTGATATAATTTATAGGCTCGCGCGCGCGATATTAAGTCAACAAAAATAAAAACTTCTTCAACACCTAATTAGCTATCTTTGATCCTATAACCAAATAAAAAAACTTTTATTTGATTTGCTAAAATCACATGATGAGAGATTTTTTTACTGCGCTTTTTCTGCTTAAACCTAACATATAATTCTTTCAGAGAAAAAACAGATCCCAGACGCAGAATCGAAAAACTCTTAGGTACATAAAAAATTCGTCACTGTCATTATAATTGAAATACTGCTCATTATAGCTGTAATCTGTTTAACCTTCTAAGTTATTGGTACAGTTAGTTATGACCCCTCTCTTATGTGTTTGTTTCTCATTTAGGGAAATGGTAAGTAATGTATTTGTCTGTTACGCTTTTTTCCATGCAAAAGAGTTTTATTATATTTGGAAAACCATGGAGAGCACACTTTGAAGAATTACTTGGCCAAGACTCATTTTTACGAGTACTCTATACATATAAAGCATAACGTGAATAACGTTTTTACACAATTTCATATAATCATAATGAATACACTTTTTACCCGGAAGTGGTCGCGCGGGACGCACAGATTACGAAATCGTTAATTCTGGCAAAACTGTTTAATTGTTACCAAAGAAAAATTGAAAAGTCCTTGAAAGTAAGTATGAAAACTTTCTCTTAGTTAAATTATTCACTGAAATAACGATTTGTATCGTGTACAATAAAATAATTAAAAAAAGGATTAGGGGGACTCTATAACCCCGCTCGACCGTATCCAGTGCGCACCGGCTCCCGGGTTAAAACATGTTGAAGTATTTTCGCTTTAAATATTAAAAATAATACAGTTATTCTTCATCGGAATTTTATATTATTGTTCAGTATTTAACATCAAATATAAATGCTAAATCTGTGAGGCTTAAAATTACCGTTCGCATAAAACTAATTATAATTTGAGCAACCATTTTAAAAAAAAATCATTTTACATTTTTGTAAACATTGTCGAGCATTTGGTTTGCACCTCTTACAATTCATCTATTATATCAATAATGTTTTATTTTCATATAAATGAACTCGGACAAAGAGCGGGCACTTCAGCCGGTATATTTTCAACGTATCAGTGCTGCACAGAGTATTTTATAACTAATTAATTAATACTAAATTAAGAACAAGTTTAATAAATATTAACGACTTTTCCATGGCCTTGTCTTGTAAAGCAAATTTTTATAAGGAATGCTTATGATTAAAAATTCACCCTCTGAGTTTGTTTTGTATATTTAGCAGATATCTATATTTTGTCTTCTAAGCAGCCACCGCATTTTGAAATGTGTTCAATTTAAAAATTAGATAAAGGAAAAATAACATAATAATTATCCTATTATTTTTTTTTTATTTTTTGCTTAAAAGTAGTATGCAAAATTTTAATACTTATGTTACTAATTTGTAAGGTTTATAATTAAGATCGCCTATTGTAGATTTAGCGTCAAAGTGCATTATCATTGCATTCAGTACATGATTAATGTATAAGGGGGGCACGATAAAAATTGTGATCGAAAAGGGGGGCGCCAGTATTGAAAGTTTGAGAAGCACTGCAATACCCCATCGAGACGGGCTTTCTCAACCTTTCGGCGTTCCGATCTCTAATTTTGACAATAATTAAGTTTGAACTATGCAAAATTCTTTTTAATTATAAAAATTTCAAATGTTGTTTCAGGTGATGAATGCTTACTTTTTAAACAAAATAGGAAGCTAGCATTTACGGCTTTTCCTTGCATCAATATTTCATATACGAAGGTTTTATCATATAATATCTTTAAATAAATATATAATGACTTATTATTGCTTTTGGGTTCTATAAAATAATTGTTTTTCATGTAATGTATCTTTCGAAAGGAACTCTATGAAAAAAAATCTTTAATATGTGCATCATTAAGACATTGATTGAATAAGGCAGTGCTTCTCACAACTTTCAACATTTGTGACTCAATATTCAATCATAATATTCATCTCGCCCCGCTCCTCGTAATAACAATGTACGTACTGATTGCCTTGATAATGTACTTTGACGCTAAATCTACTACATGTCTTTCATTATAAACCGCTCAAACTATCAAAATACACAAGCATTAAATTTTATATATGACAAGCACATTTGAGTCTATAGCAATTTTTAAACTTGTTCTTAATTGAGTAATGATAATTTCCTTATCAAATACATTAAGCAGTACTGATACATTTATAAGTATATTATAACAGTTAAATGTGTATTTTAATTTTTATTTTGTCAGAATGTATTTTGTTTTGCTTCCTTTCAGTAAATTAATAACATTTTTAAATCTTTTTTTTTCGACTTTTCGATAAGCTTGCGCACCTGCGCATCAGATTATCAAGCCCCCCGGGTGCTTCTCACAGTTTGAGAAACGCTAGCATAAAGAATCGTTTGTTTATTTTAGGCGATACAAACAAAGCTCATTCAAATTATGATGATCTAAAAACAATATTCCATATGCTTAGATAATCTGTTTTTAAGCATTATTTAAGTGATTTTTTTAAGATGTCCAAAAAGTACATTTTCACTGAATGTCTTTATTAAGCAATTCTGTAAATTAAAAATTACACGATTAATTTGTAAACAAATAGAACTAATGAATAAAGACAGGAAGAGTGAAAAACGAAATGATAGTACTCAAAAAATGTAGATTGAAATCTCAGAGTACGTGTTAAAATATTTTTTCTCATTGAAATATTTTACAGAAAAAAAAACATTTGAATGTTTCAAAGTATAATGGCTCGATTTTTTAAAAATATATATAATTATAAATGTTTTTTTTCGATTTCAATTAAATTGTTCGATAATATAATGTTTTTATTTTTTTAAAAAAAAAACTAATGTTATGTATTCCGGGGGACTTAGAAAAATACAAAAAAATATCTATAAGCAACACATTTAAGTCAATTATTCTATTACAAGGAGTATAAAAGTACTTCGATTTTTATTTAGGGTTTCTTAGATTAAACACAGCAAATATAATATTCAAGAATATAATTAATAAAATAAAGCATTGAAAAATGAATGCATCAATATTAATATATAAGCTTCCACATGATTGAATTATAAATTTTTGCAGACCAATAAAAGTTTATTTATAATTTTAAAAAATATAATAATGTTTATTAGCTCTAACTGGTAAAATAATTTAGTTTTGAAATTGTTACTGCAATAGTTTTATTTGCCTTTCAACATTTATTTACCCATAGATAACTCATTACAGATGAGAAAACTCTAGCATTAATATTAACTATTTCAAAAACTACCCATGCAATAGTACTCTTTGTATATGCATTATATAACACATTAAATTATTTATTTACAAATTAACCATAATTTAAAGCCCTAAAAATGTTTCTTCGAGTATCCTCTCTTTAATACTATAACGATTTCAATAAAAGCCCTTCTGAAAATTTACCTTTCTGTACATAATTCCGTATTACTTAACATGATGCATTTATTTTAATAAGTGCTGCGAACATTATTAAAAGTACCACTAATTATTATCTCCAATAATTAAATGGTAATTTATCTAATACTACTCCTTTCACAACGAAGACTGAATATTTCTGTACTATGAAATAAATATATATAAACTTAATTTATTCGACTACAAGCAATTCTTATCTTTCCCGTTATCCCTTCTGCTTGGTGCGTCGTTGTGCTTTCCTTTAGCGTAATGAAGAGGAACAATCTTTTTATAATAAAAATGATCCCCTGTTAATGGGAGAGAATATTAAATATTCAATCAATAAAAGTTTTGGTAATCTCCGGAAAAGTGTCGTTCAATCATCAATGATTTCATGAATTATGTTTTATTTTTCAATTCCTATTATTAGTTCACATTCACCCTATATATATATATATATCTTGTTCAAATTTTCATTCGCTTATAGATACTTCTTATTCATCCACTCAAGTACAAATACATTTTTTTAAAACTTGTACTGGATGACACTTGATGTTAATACAGGTTTTTTTTAAATATTAGGATGGGAAAAAATAAATCCATTATTTTTGCATGAATTTCAAGACTTTTTTAAACATATTTCGGATTGTCCGATTTGGGTCAAATTTGCACTGTTTTGTTGCATAATTTGTTGCTATTTTAAAGGTAGCTTCATAATGTATATCTTCATAATGTATTACCTGGTCCTTATTGGCGAAAAATTCTAGTAATCAATTTTCACAATTTTCTCTTGATCACTCCGGAAGTTTTGAAATTTGAGAAAACGATCGTAATGGATTGGTGTCAGGTCCGGGCTATATAGTGGTAGCATTAAAACTTCACAACTAAGCTCCCGAAGTTTCTATCGAGTCACTACATACGTGTGTGGCCTGGCGTTGTCCTGATGGCACACAGCACTTCTTCTGTTGATCAATTCTGGCCGTTTCTGGTCAATCGCTAGCTTCAAACAGTCCAGTTGTTGACAGTAGATATCTGAATTTAGTGTTTGGCCATACGGAAGCACCTCATAATAAATTATCCCTTTCCAGTCCTACCAAATACAGAGTAGAACCTTCCTGGCCGTTAGTCCTGGTTTGGTCACCTTTTGAGCTGCTTCACCCCACTTTGACCAGGATCGTTTTCGCCCAATATTGTTGTATGTGACCCTTTTCTTATCCCCAGTCACCATCCGTTTAAGAAATGGGTCGATTTCATTCCGTTTGGCCAAGGTTTAACAGATGGAAATTCGATCCATCGTATTTTTCGGTGTTAATTGTTGTGGCACCCCTACATCGACATTTTTTTTTTATATCCAACTTTGCGCAAATGGTTTAAAACTTTTTTTTATGGTCAATCTTTAGTTCTTGGGCGATGCTACGAATACTAACATGCTGATCAACTCAAATTATTTCTATGATTTTATCGACATTTTCGACGACGGGCCTGACTGTGCGAGGTGTATCTTTAACTTCATAAATACCTGAACGGAATCGACGTAACCAAAATTGCACGTAATAAGCTGTTACAGTATCGGCAATATAGGCACTATAGGCACCATTCGCAATTTCAGCCGTCTGGTTTGCATTTTCTCCTTAATCAAAGAAAAACTATAAAATTTGAAGATAAACTCTTACATCTTGTATTCAACTTTTATTGAAAAATTTAATTCAAACGTAATGTGGTTAAAAATTTTTTAATGTAAACTTAAACGGTGTTTTGCCGCTTAATATTGTGATTCGGTCTTACGTATATACATATCTATATAAATTGTAACTATTTGATAAAAAGAAACTGTCTTAAAATTTTTCTCTGTTGACCTAAGCTGGAATTGACTTATTTTTTTAAATATTACTTAATTTAACAATATAGTTAGTGGCGTAAACCACATCCCCGCATTACAGGAGACCCTGGATTCTAGGAGGCCGAAGCACAATTGATGCCAAGTGCGTATTTAGCTCATTTATAAATTTCTGAAAGCAAAACTTAACATTGTAAAGGAGCTCAAATGTTCTCTGTTAATCAACTGAACATAATAGTAATTTTCTTTTTGGAATAGTTTGAAATTTCACAATGAATAGAACGGGTTTAATTAAGATGCACGGACCCCTCAAAAAGGGGAATAAAGTGATGCCCATAGTGTAGACTCTAGAATTTATGGTCGCGAACAGTGTGCGTGGTATTTTTCCTCTAGATACTTCGGTCTGAAACCCGCTATTGCTAAAGACTTGCCGGTTAGAGGGACTACTGCTTTCAACATAGTTCTATTAAGGTATCCCACTACCCTAAAATTGAGAATTTCGCAAAAATTGACAACTTTTTTGTTTTTATTTTATAAGCCATCTTATAAGCTTATAAAAGTACCAAGTGTATTATTTTTCGTTCACGAGAACAAAATCTACAAGTGTTTTAGTAAAAGCAGATACCTTTAATTTAAGTAAGATATCATACTTTAACCCTTTATCTCTCCCGACGGTACTTATAAGTACCACTGACTTTAAAATTACATAGAATAACCTTTTTTGACGAATACTCTGACGGTACTTAGCAGGAATATTCGCTTAAACCTACTCTTCCAAGATATATGACATCACGGGTTCAATGATTAGTATTTTAGAAGGGGAAGGAGAATAGTTTTATAGCAGAAATTGCGTTTTCAGCGGATTGCGAAGATTGTCATTTTTGTTCCGAAAAATTAGTTAATGTTAAAAAGTAAGCATCTCATTTTTTTTCATGTTAATGAAGACCTTAGAAAACGATTTGACTATTTATTTTAAGTGAACAGTGCATTTAATTAATTTTACTGTTGAATATCTTTACTAATTAATTAGCTATAATTATTTATTAGTTTTAACTGATTAAATTTCCAGAAGTTGAGTATTTTGTTTATGTATATTCTTTAATTTTCAATGTAATGATTCAAATAAAAAAAGTATTGCATGAAAAAAAACTGCAGTAAATCATAATGCTGTACATAAAGTGTTAAAATGTGTTTTATTCGAAATGTGTTTCCTTGAAAATGCTCAAACGGGGACAGTGATTGCTCAAAAAGTTTTGAAAATAGTTCACTGAAATATTTTTTGTATGTTCTGTATAATAGTAGAAGGGTTTAAACCTACGGATTTATCAATGGCTGTTTTATTGCAATACTTACAGTCCCTTATGTGAATATAATCACTTTTTTAAAGCAATTTCATGTAATAACAAAGATAAAGTGCTCTAGTTTTTTGAAATAATTAAAATATCTCTTATACTAAAGGTCGTTTCAAAATGATTAATATAGCAACACATCAGAATTTAAAAATTGGAAATTTGTTCATAGACTTTAGGTACGGAAGGGGTCACGTTTATGTAATTTTTTGTAAATGTTTACCTATCTTTTCCCATTTTGTAATTCATAATTTAATTTATCTTCGAAATTTTAGCATATTTTTCTTAAAATTTACTAAGCGAATCTAAAAATCACAAAAAAAATCCCCATATCTCCATTTGTTAAAAAAAAAATTGTCGCAAGTAGTAGGATACCTTAATTATGTCAAAAGTTCTTTTTTATTTTCAGAAATTATCTGAATTATTTAATCATTCAAAGAAGAATTTGAAAACATTTTGACAGCTTGGAAGAAACTTAACAATCAGGGGAAAAAATTACATCACCAGTTTTTCAATCTACCAATGTACTTTTATTTTACTCTTAAAGACTTTAAAAAAATATTTTATTTTCTCAACTTCAGTAATTTTTGTAATATTTACCGTAAAATCCGGCGTATAACGCGTCCTCTTAACACAAGAAATAAGATCGAAATTTAAGGGTGCACGTTATACGCTGGGTATAAAAACGATAGCTTTAAAAATAACAAAAGAGATGAGCATAAACACAAATTTAGTTCTATACATACCGAAATACTGTTTATTTAAAAGAAATGACATGCCTTATAAACTAAGAGAGTTGTAAATTTCGATCCTATTTCTTGTGTTAAAAGGACGCGTTATACGCCGGATATTACGGTAAATATTAATTTTTGTAATGTTTACCGTAAAATCCGGCGTATAACGTGTCCTCTTAACACAAGAAATAAGATTGAAATTTAAGGGTGCACGTTATACGCTGGGTATAAAAACGATAGCTTTAAAAATAACAAAAGAGATGAGCATAAACACAAATTTAGTTCTATACATACCGAAATACTGTTTATTTAAAAGAAATGACATGCCTTATAAACTAAGAGAGTTGTAAATTTCGATCTTATTTCTTGTGTTAAAAGGACGCGTTATACGCCGGATTTTAAGGTAAATATTAATTTTTGTAATATTTACCGTAAAATCCGGCGTATAACGTGTCCTCTTAACACAAGAAATAAGATCGAAATTTAAGGGTGCACCTTATACGCTGGGTATAAAAACGATAGCTTTAAAAATAACAAAGAGATGAGCATAAACACAAATTTAGTTCTATACATTTCGAAATACTGTTTAATTAAAAGAAATGACATGCCTTATAAACTAAGAGAGTTGTAAGTTTCGATCTTATTTCTTGTGTTAAAAGGACGCGTTATACGCCGGATTTTACGGTAAATATTAATTTTTGTAATATTTACCGTAAAATCCGGCGTATAACGTGTCCTCTAACACAAGAAATAAGATCGAAATTTATACGTTATACGCTGAGTATAAAAACGATAGCTTTAAAAATAACAAAGAGATGAGCATAAACACAAATTTAGTTCTATACATACCGGTACTGTTTAATTAAAAGAAATGACATGCCTTAAAACTTTTTGTAATATTTACTGAATCCGGGCGTATAACGTGTCCTCTTTTCAAGAAATAAGATCGAAATTTAAGGGTGCACGTTATACGCTGGGTATAAAAACGATAGCTTTAAAAATAACAAAAGAGATGAGCATAAACACAAATTTAGTTCTATACATACCGAAATACTGTTTATTTAAAAGAAATGACATGCCTTATAAACTAAGAGAATTGTAGTTTTAGAAGTATACAATTTTTTCAACAGTCTGGAATAACACCTTGAATAAATTTATTCGTAAAAAAGGGGTGCGCATTATACGACGAATACACCTAAAAATTAAAAAAACGGATTATGGGAGCGCGTTATACGACGAATACACCTAAAAATTAAAAAAACGGATTATGGGAGCGCGTTATACGACGAATACACCTAAAAATTAAAAAAAAAACGGATTATGGGAGCGCGTTATACGACGAATACACCTAAAAATAAAAAAACGGATTATGGGAGCGCGTTATACGACGAATACACCTAAAAATTAAAAAAAACGGATTATGGGAGCGCGTTATACGACGAATACACCTAAAAATTAAAAAAAACGGATTATGGGAGCGCGTTATACGACGAATACACCTAAAAATTAAAAACGGATTATGGGAGCGCGTTACACGACGAATACACCTAAAAATTAAAAAAAAACGGATTATGGGAGCGCGTTATACGACGAATACACCTAAAAATTAAAAAAAACGGATTATGGGAGCGCGTTATTCGCCGGATTTTACGGTAATAAGATTTTACGAATTTTGACGTTTCTTTTTTGTATTTGTTCATTCATTCGATTTAATTTCCTTCAGTAATTTAAATTCCACGTTCATTTCTCTAAAGCGCCTTATTCTTAGGTTAAGAAATAAAGTCAATTAAAAAACTTCGAATTTTATACATATTATATTTCTTCTTAAAAAATGATCGAAAGGAAAGAAGAATGTAAGAGATAATAGGAATACATTTAATCTGCTCAGTCAGCTGTGGTGATATTAAAATTTAATTTATATTCTATCTGACGTAGATATAAATTGAGAAGTGATAAGTCAGAATTTGGGTTATATCACCAGCATTCTGTTCTTTTTTTAGTTACAATTCCATTTATTTCATTACCTTCTCAGTTCTGTTAATTATAGGTGGCCGCGGTAGCCGAGTGGTATAGGCATCGGATCGTGGCTGGCTTTGTCACGAGTTCGAGCCCAGTACCACTAAAGACCCGCCGTGTAGGGCAGCGATGCACGCTAAATCTGTCGAGAGCTGAAACGTTCTCCCGTTGGTGTGGTGTGGTAGTTAGGAGAGGGGGGTGCCAGATCAGGTGTCGTCCACGTCACTTGACCATGGTTCAAAATTACGTGGTCCGTCGCCAAAAAGCCCTCGTGTAGCTGAACAGTGCGACGTTAATCTTCACTCACTCACTCACTCACTCTGTTAATTATAGATTTGTTTTTCCAAGAAAAACCTTATTTTTGCTCAGTTTCTCAAGTTGAGTCTCTCTAATCGTGAAAATGCAGAATTGCTCCTATATTTCTACTTTATAATTTTAGAGTAGATAAATTAAAATAAAAAAACACACCGATTCTACACTGCTGGCCACCGTAAATGCAACACCCTGAAATGAAGCATGCAAATAACATGAAAATTACAACATGCATTAGAGGATGTGAGATATGCAAATGATTAGAATTTCAGCGCAGACACACATCACGAGCGCCTGTGGCGCCACCTCAAATCGCTATTTATAAAGATTGGAGATTTCGACGATTTCAAGTACGGCAATTGTGTTTTTCTTGTGGTTTTTTTTCAAAAAACCATCAGTTATGTCGCGTAGAAAACAGCGATCAGCTTTTAATCAAGTATCTGATTTCGACAGAGGAAGGATAGTGACGTACCGAAATTGTGGATTATCTTTTAGGCAAATCGGTAGTCGTGTTGGACGAAACGAAACAACTGTAATGCAGATGTGGGACCGTTGGATGCAGGAGGGTATGAAGGAGCGGCGTGGTAGATCACATCCACCTCAGTGCACTACTTCCGTGAAGACAGGAAAACTATGCGCATGGCAGTGACGGATCGCTCAGTCGCATCACGAACCGTAGCACAGCACATTGAGTCTGTAACGCATCAGTCAGTATCTGCGCGTAAAATTCGGTGCCATTTACAGCAGAGTGGTCTGTCCGCAAGACGTTCATTGCTAGGTCTACCCTTGACGCAGAACGACAGACGTCTCCGAAGCCAATGGTGCGATGAAAGAAAGATGTGGGTGGCAGAATAGAATGAAGTTGTCTTTACTGACGAGTCACAGATCTGTCTGCAATATCACGATGGTCAGATTCGTGTTTGGAGACACCGTGGAGAGAGGATGCTGAACAGCTGCGTTATGCACCGCCACACTGGTCCTGCACCGGGTATTATGGTATGGGGTGGCATTGGATATCACTCTTGCACTTCTCTAGTACGCATTGTCGGTACTTTAAACAGCCATCGCTACATCTCCGAGGTGTTGGAGACAGTTGTCCTTCCTTACCTTCAGGGCTTGACCACGGCCATATTTCAACAGGGTAATGCGCGATCACACGTGACACGCATTGTCCAAAGGTTCTTCGTCAATCACCACATTGAATTGATTCCCTAGCCGACTCGCTCTTTGGATCTTTCGCAGATAGAAAACATGTGGTCCATGGTTGCTCAACGATTGATCCAGACTACACCCCTCCCAGCTGCCACACTACATCAAATTTGGCAAGGTTTGGAAGCTGCTTGGTCTGCTGTACCCCAAGAAAACCTACAAAGTCTCTTTGAATCAATGACTAGGCGTGTGGCAGCGATGATTTTTTCTACAAAATAAATTTTTTTGTGCTATCTTTTGTCTTTCTTGGTGTTGCATTTACGGTGGCCAGTAGTGTATTATTTCAATAGATAGAAGCTCTAAAATTAATGTGAATTTTTGAAAGTTTAGACTCTAAAGAGAAGTTTTAGCTATAAAAAAAGATTATCATATAACTTTATTCATAACAGGATATGCTTTAAATATACGTCAATTTTTCGTCATTTTTTGCTATAAACTACTTTGCGGAAATAATTTTTTATTGTAATAATAATCTTAAAGGAAATTTATTTATATATTCTCTCTTACTCAAGTGATTCTAAATATCCAAAAAAATATATTGATTTATTCGCTTTTGCTAAATTGCAGATCATGACATAGTCGGATACCTTAAATCAGTGATTCTCAAACTTTCAATGTTTGCAACCCAATTTTCAATCATAATTTTCATCTAGACTCCTTCCGTACAATAATAATGTATTGAATTCAGTAACAATGCACTTTGACGCTAAATCTACAATAAGCCTTCAATTATAAACTTTACATTATATAGTAATCATTATATTTACATTATATTTACAAATTACCGTTAAATTTTGCTTACATATTTTGTACGTGATAAGCCCATGGGGAATGTAGTAATTATTGAACTTGATATTGTGACGGGGCTTTATGGGAACATCTTATAATAATACTCTTGGGATATCTTTGGGGCCAACGAACTCAAGAAGAGAACGTGGTTATGCAGATTAGGAATGGTATATATTGGATCGTTAGTATTCGCGAGGAGTGCTAATTAAAGCTAAGTGAAGTGAGGTAAAGTTCTAAAAGAAGAGTCTTAGTTTATTCTCTGAGTTCTATGAGTCGGTTTAATAGTGCCAGTGAAGCTGATTAATAAGAAGGCCCGAGACCAGAAGAGTGTCCATTTACCTGGATCAAGTTGGATCGAAGAATAAAATGAAGATACACTGCTGGGAAATTGCTAAGGACGGATAACACTATCATCCATAGCAACCACAAAATGAAAGGAAGCAAAATGTGGAAAATTAGAATAAGTGTGGGATATTAGTAAGAAGAAGTATGAGTATGCAAATTTTTATTCCACGTCTGTTCATCACGTGATAGCGTTCATAAGAGCTTTAAAGGTTTTGACGCGTGTGGACAGTTGTTGTTTCAAGTCAAAGTTTTACAGGAAAAATTTAATAGACGAACTTAAAATTTTTGGCATGTCTTCCCGACATCACATAGATGATTTTATGCGTGGCCGAATTATTGGAAAGATCGAAGAAGGGCGAAAAATAACAGATGTTGCCAGGGAGTTCGACATCGCTCACATCGTTGTTTCACGGCTGTGGAAGTAATTTAAAACTACTGAAATGTGTAGTAGACGGCACGGGGGAGGTTGTGTTAGAAGTACGACGCCTGCAGAAGACAGATATATCATCCTATCAGCAAAAAGGAACAGGCACACCACAGCTCAGCAGGTGGCAAATCAGTTTCTTGCTGCCTCAGGAAAGTAGATCACCGGAAACACTGTTGCCAGATGTTTGAGGGGAGGAGGACTATACGCACGCATACCTGTTGTGTGTGTCCCATTGACCAGACAGCACCGTACTTCCCGTTTGCAATGGTGTCGTGAGCATCACAATTGGACTGAACAGGACTGGGCATGCGTACTATTCTCAGATGAGAGTAGGTTCAGTCTGTTATCGGATTGTAGACGTCAACCGATCTGGCGCGAGAGTGGTACTGCTTATCGTCCAGAAAATATCCAGGAAAAGGACCGATATCCGACATGCGCAGTATCATGGTGTGGGCCGGCATCATGATCAATGGCCGCACGCGCCTACATGTGGTTGCGAATGTTACTATGACGGGCCAACGATACATTGAAGTTCTACTTCCTCATGTTCGTCTTTTCCGTGGTGCTGTCGGTGATAAATTTGTCTTTATGGACGACAACGCAACATGTCATCGAACACTCGCAGTTCAGGATTGTCTATACAGCGAGAGTATTCAACGTCTCGTATGGCCAGCGTGTTCTCCAGATCTAAACCCCATTGAAAATGTGTGGGATGCTTTGGGAGGCAAGTTGCTGGTCGAAACTATCCTGTGACAAACAAGAACACCCTCATTCGTGCACTCACAGAGGAATGGGATAAATTGCCTCAACAGCTGCTGGATAATGTTGTGCAAAGTATGGTACGACGTGTGGAATGTTGCATCACACTCCACGGTGGAAATATCCCGTACTGGTACCTTTCTTTAAGGTGCCTGCTGACTTTTAGATGCATTGATCCATTTCTCCGTACGCAGATCAAATGAAATTTTTTTTCTTTCAGATGTTTCACAGCTTTTGTACTTTCCAGAACAATAAATACTCTTTATTCTAATGTCTGAACAGTGTGGCAACTATATTTTATCCTACTAGGCCTCATGTCTCGCTTAATGTTATGCTACATAGCAATTTGTGATCCGTCCTTAGCAATTGTCCAGCAGTGTATAAGGACCGCAGCTGTTCTCCGAGGAAATAGCGGTAAGGCAGTTTGATTAAGCTTTAAGACTAGAGCGGATTCTAATTAGTTAGGAAATCGGGTATAAATATAGATACAGTGTTTGTTAATTACGGCTTACTTCGCATCACTCCTGATCATAAGCCTCCTAGACTTGTGTTGTTTTATTGAATATATATTAAGATCATAATAAAAACTAATTTTATTATGGCAGAGTTTTGTCGTCAATCCTTTAATTCCCTCAAACATAGGTCGCGTGGATGGTAACGAGATGATTCCCACAGCGCGCGGGGTATCACAATGATAACTTAGTATTGAGGAATTAATGAACAAATACATTGTGTAGTACTGATACATATTTATATTATATCATTGTAAATGTGTACTTTTTATTTTCTCAGAATGTACTTTGTTTTGAATCCGTTCAGTAAATTAATGATTTTTTGAAATCTTTTTTTACTTAACGATATGTTAGCGCCTTTCTGGTAGTATTACCTACCCCCACCCCACCCTTCAGCATTGCAGGCTCAAGTGGTCATTGGTGAAAGGTTCTGTCTGGTCTTGTTCCACCAGACTCTTGAATTCAGTTGAGCAGTGCTTTTCAAACTTTCAAAGCTTGCGACCCAAGTTTCAATCATATAATTTCCTCACGCCTCCCTTCCATACAATAAAAATACAAGCATGCAACAATAATATATAAAAATATTATGAATGTAACAATATATGCAATGTAACAATAATCTGCAGCAATGTTATGAATGCAACAATATATAGAATGTAACAATAATGTACAAGAATATTGTGTATGTAACAATAATATGCAACAATATTATGTATGTAACAATAATATACAACAATATTATGTATATAACACTAATATACAACAATATTATGTATGTAACAAATATAGAATGTATTAGTAATGTACTAAATAATGTAACAATAACGTACAACAATATTATGTATGTAACATATAGAATTAATAAAAATGTACTGTAGAATGTAACAACAATGTACAACAATATTATGTATGTAACAATAATGTACAAATATACTATGAATGTAACAATAATGTACAAATATACTATGAATGTAACAATAATGTACAAATATACTATGAATGTAACAATAATGTACAAATATACTATGAATGTAACAATAATGTACAAATATACTATGAATGTAACAATAATGTACAAATATACTATGTATGTAACAAATATAGAATGTATTAGTAATGTACTACAGAATGTAACAATATTGTACAACACTATATAGAATGTAATAGAAATGTACTGTAGAATGTAACAATAACGTACAGCAATATTATGTATATAACAATATATAGAATGTAATAAAATGTACTGTAGAATGTAACAATAATGTGCTATGTTTAATAACGCTACAATACTACTCTAATTATAAACCGCACAAATTAACAATATAGTATTAAATTCTGTATATGACAAACCCATGGAAGACACTAATATGTTTTAAACCTGTTCTTAATTTAGTATTCATAAATTAGATTTTAAATACGTTTTGCAGTACTGATACATTTATGAGTATATTATATCAGTATAAATGTGACCGAATGTATATTTTGTTTTGCTACTTTGAGGTAAATTGATAATTTTTTTAAATAATCTTCTATTTTTGACTTTTCGAAATACTTGCCCCCCATGTATTATTTTCACGTCCCCCTAGGGGGCACCTCATAGTTTGAGAAACGCTGCAGTAGATCAAATATCTTTCGTGAATTAGGGGGAAATATTGCCATATATTTAGAGGCTCAAAGTCATTACATGGATGTGGTGTGGTACAGGGTAGAGTGCTAAATAGGTGTCATAGTTGTCACTTGAACATGATAGAAAATTACGATAACCCAGAGTTACTTCTAGGTATCACATTAAAAACAATCAAAGTAATTAACAACACCTAATCTTAGTGTAATTCGTGAGGTGTGGAAGCAAATCACCATTTTTTAACCCAACTTCTCAATACCATCTTTAAAAAAAAAGATGCGGCCAATTCATTGTTTTTTAAATTTGTCGCAGTTCATTACAAAGAAATATCTTACTGTGAAATATCTGTTTTCACGATTTAATCATTTCCTTTTTTATGCCATACTTTCATTGACAACAAAAGACCGACCACTCCGGCCTTCTTTATGAACTTTGTTGCACTCATCATTGTATTGATGGACAGATTGTTCACACTTTCATCACGCATTATACGGTTTTACCATAAACCTCTAAAAGACCTCTAAAAAACACTGAGTTTCAAATGGCTTAATATTCCTTTCATTAAGAAAATGGATTATAGGCCGCACTTCACGGTCAGCGGGATCGGCAATTGACTAAATTCATGTGACGCCATAGTCACATGATAACTGAGTCAAGTGTTTTAAGCCAATTAGTTCATAAATTAATTAGACGTCATAATTATATCATAAATATAATCACGCGTTTCCAGCCAATTAGTTCATGTGCTTCACTTTTGCCAACATTTGCTTTTTGCAGGAACATTCTTTTAAAAAGTACATATTTGTCAACGATATAATAATGCACATAGTTTAACAAAGTGTATTTAATTTAAAAGTATTCGTATAATGTATTTTTTTTTAATTTTGAAAACTGTTTGAAGAATTTTAACACGTGAACTCTTTACCCAATCATCAAATATTAAATGTTATCTGGACTTTGAAAGTTCAACAAATAGTAAATCAATTTTTAATAGATGGCAAACACGTGATTGCCGTTATCATGTGACCATCATGATTTTACTCCATTGTCTTAAATACTTTGAACGTTCACTAAAAAAAGCGTGGAAATGACACAATCTGGCTGTAAGGGCATAACTGAACTGACAATCAACCAGAGGCACAAGTGCGCAAGGATTGAACTCCGATACAGCCACTGCAGTTGTAGTAGAACGAAATGGTTCTTAGTTTCCAGACAAACTTCGTTTAAAGTTTTTAGCAGATTAGCAGATTTAGCAGATTGTCTCCAGGGATGAAAATATAAACGATTTTCAATAAGATAGAATGCTTTGAACTTTAAATTCAATAATTTGAATCTCTTGCATACTATTTATAGAGGACTAAAATTTAAAAAAAAACACAAAATATTTAAAATATAATCATAATTTTTTTAAAAAAATTAAATCATATGGAAATAAGAAATATTTTTGTAATAAGTATTAAGCAATTTTTACGTTGCGCACGCTATTTTCGAATAAAGTAGTATTTGATGTATAAAACTTTATGGAATTATAAAATGTATCGCACTCTTTAAACCATTCCTAACTACTTCAGTATTATATATCTTTTTTGTCTTCCCAAATATTTAAAAAAATATTGAAATAATATATATATATATATATATATATAATTTATTTTTTATGTCTTAAAAAATATAATTTATTATTCTATTTTTATAAAAATGCAGCTACAGTTTAATAAGGATACAATTAACTTTATAAATCAACTTATTGCTAGTAAATAAAGCTACTATTTTAGAAAATATATCATGTGCAACGTAAAACTTAATTAATTTTTCTTTCACAAATGTTTCTTTTTTTAAAAAATGATTATAATTCTTAAAATTATGATTAAATTTTAAACGTTTTGTCCTTTTTGAAGCCTCATTTATTTATAAATAATGTGCAAAAGATAGAAAATAATTAATTTTAACTTCAAAGAATTATATCCATTTGATTTTTTAAAAAATTTTCAGCCCTTGAGATGAAGTTAACACTCCTGAATGATATTTGAAAAAATGAGATAAAATTATTGTTTTTATAAAAGTATATAAAAAATTTCCGTTGACTATGTTATTCTAATTACGTCATCAATGAGAATTTACTTCTAAACACACACATTTTTTTTAAAATCTGCATAAGACAGTGTTTCTTCAACTGTGGGGCATGCCCCACCAGGGGGTCATGATATCTCTACGAGGGGGGCGTGAGCATATTAAAAAGTTGAAAAGAAAAGATTATTTAAAAAATTTATTAATTTACTGAAAGTAAACAAACAAAATACATTCTGTCATAATACACTTCTTAAATGCATTAGTACTTAACAATATATTTTACAATAAATTTAACTATACTAAATTAAGAAGAACATTAAAAAAAATAATTAGCGATGACTCCATGAGATTGTGTTTTATAAAATTATATACAAAAATAAAAATTTATCTTGATACTTTGTACGGTTTATAATTAATCCCTTAACTGCCGATTAAAAGTTACGCGATTCGCTCCCCTATGCCACCGTTTTCCACGTAGACGTGCTTATGTGACGTATTGGGGTAGGGGCTCCACTTTTTTTGCATTCTAAAACCTTCGGAACAATTTTATGGATAGCAGTGAACGGGAAAGATCATACTTTAGAAAGACGTATATATACGTTCGGGGGTAATAAATAATTTGGTCAAGCAAGACGTATATATACGTCCAGGGGTAATCAATATTTTGGCTGAGAAAGACGTTTATATACGCCGATGGCAAGAGGTTAAAGTCACATTGTAGCTTTAGTGTCAAAATATAGTTTTTTAATTAAATAAATTATCATAGTAGGGGAAGGTGATGAAAATTATGATTGAATATTGGGTCGCAAATATTGAAACTTTGAGAAGCACTGAAATATGAAACTGAAAAAAATTAAAAATATTTATTTATGGTATTCACTGGTCTAATTATTAACCGAGAAACGCGACGAGGGGAAAATAACCTAACTGCACTGATCTAAACAAATAGTTAAAGTAACTATTAAAACACTTTAAAATAAATTTTTCAACTTTTCAACTTAAACCGACTACCGAAACAAATAAGCAATGAGACTTGTCTGTTAGGTGTCTCACTTCATTAAAAGGATTCTAGTTTTAAAGTAACACATGCTATACTTAAACTGCGATTTTTATCCTTATTTGCCAACAGAATCGCCTAATCACGAGAACTTAATATTAATTTGTCTAATTACTTCTGTAAAAGATTAGAAGTCGCACACAACTTATTCAAATTAAGTTACATTAGGGTAGTTCCCGAGTAAAATTATTTAATCTCTGCTATACATTTCACAGTTAAATGTGACATGTTCCGAGATAACTCGAGACATTCTTAACTGGTGGTGATACATTCAAATGTAAGTGGCTCAGCAATTTCAAGGTAAATGTGTTTTAATTACATTTTTAAACGGCTCTGACTCTCCATTTCGAAAATAGAGTTGCAGTGTCAGAGAAGGGGCTTAAAAATACTGCAGAAAGAGATAGTATACGATAGTGAAGGGTTTTAAGTGTGTGTATTTTTAAATCTTCTAATATTATATATATCTACACATATATATATACACACACAAATACATCATTTATATATTTGAATATGTACACGCACACGCATATATATATGCTAGTTTCATGATGCTGTATAAATAAATATATACTGTATATATATATATATACATAAATTATTGATATCCAAGTCCTTGCATTAAGAATTAGATTGTATTGAAATATATACTTATAACTGTAACTCTCGCATCTTGGTATAAAAATTATAGAACTTCTACTTATTAATAATAATTTCTAATAGTCTCCAAAATTGATGTAGAATTAGGTTTTCCGCTCTCGTAACCCAATACCAAAGTAGATTTCAGCAAAATCAATTTTCAATGGATCTCTACTCCTTAAAACAAACATGCGTGCCAAATTTCAAGTCTGCATCTAATAGAGTGAATATCCCGTAATCTCGTTGAGACTCGATTCCCAAAAGAACCATTCTTTTTTGGATTTTAATTCAACAAAAGAAACATGTAAACCAAATTTCGTTATTATAGTCCTAGTAACACGAAAACAGGACCCATTCGACATGTCAATACGACCCAGTAACTCCCCTCCCCCCTTCCCCCATGAGTCAATTTCCATAAAATTCATTCTTATAGGATCTCTATTAAAAAAAAACATGATTAACAAATTTCAAGTATTCAGGTCTAACAATTCAAAATCACGAATTATTTTCTATAACTCCCTTTGACCCTACACACTATTTTCGAAACAATTCTTTGTTAAAGGAACTCTATTTCAGGATAGGAACATCCTTCCAATTTTGAAACAGTGAAGTCTAATAGTTCAAAAACGGAAATAATTATCTATAACGCCCATTAATCCCTCACAACGCCACTTGGCGTCTATTTTCGTAAAAACCATTTTGCAGTGCATCTCTATACCAAGAAAGGTATTCTGCTTAACAAATTCCAAGACTGTGCGTGTAATTGTTTTAAAATGAAAATAATTACGTATAGTGAACCTTCAGCCCCTGCAAAGCCACTTAGGGGTCAATTTTCGAAAAACCCATTTTTTAGTGTATCTCCACTAAATGAAAGGAATATGCTTACAAAATTTCAAGACTGTACGTCTAATAGTTTAAAAATGGAAATAATTATTTGTAAAACCCCTCGGGTTCAATTTTCGCAAAATCCGTTCTTGGCGAATCTCTACTCCACGAAAAGAACCTGCCTGCCA
This sequence comes from Trichonephila clavipes, assembly GCA_019973935.1. NCBI lineage: Eukaryota > Metazoa > Arthropoda > Arachnida > Araneae > Nephilidae > Trichonephila > Trichonephila clavipes. The sequence goes on along the minus strand of BMAU01008215.1, from coordinate 23,684 downwards.
AATTTCAATTCTGTAAGTTTAATAGTTCCGTAGATATCGTGATGAGTGAGTGAGTCGCTTTTCTCCTTTAAATATATGCATATATATATATATATATATATATATATATATATATATGTTATATATATATATATATATTGTTATATATATATATATATATATATATATATATATATTTCTTCATCCTCCCATATAACATAACCGCATAATTTATTTCTAGCATTAATAATTTGATTGTATGGAGAAACATTCTTATAATTGTAGCCTCATGAATTAAAAAAGGCAGAACTTCTAAATAATAATTTCTAAAATTGATGTCGAATTATCTTTCCCACTCAGGTAACCTCCCTGCGCAAGTGGATTTTTGCAAAACCCCTATTGTAATGGATTTCTACTGAACAAAATAGACATGCTTGTTAAATTTAAAGTATAAGCTAATAGTTCGAAAACAGAAGTTATTTTTATCAACCGCTTTAAGAGTCGATTTCCGAAAGACCTGTTTTTTGCGATTTTAAATTTAACAAAAGAAGCATGAATATCAGTTTTCATTACGGTAGTACTAGTAGCTCGAAAACGTAAATTTTTTTTATCGATATGTTCCAATAACTCCTTGCTTTTCCCGTCATAGCGGAGCCAATTTCGGTAAAATCTATATTCAACAAAAGAAATTTGCCCAACAAACCTCCAATCTGTACATCTAACAGTTCAAAAACAGGATTTTGTTGTCTATAACACCCCTTAGCCTCTCACAACGATCCCTGTGGGTCTTATTTTCGCAAAATTGGTTCTTAGACTAACTCTACTGCATGAAGAAAAAAAAACGGATTTACCAAATTTCGAATCTGTAGGTACAATAGTTAAAAGAAACGAGAGTATTTATCTCAAACGCCCTTAATACCCTCGCAATGACCTTTTTAGTTGAATACTTACAAAATCTGTTTTCAGCTCATGTATTTTTCATGACAGGAACATGCGAATTAAATTTCAATTCTGTACGTCTAATTGTTCCGGAGATATAGTGATGTGAGTGAGTCGTTCTTCTTCTTTATATGGCCACAGTGTTATCTGAAAGGTCATAGTTTCAAACTCTTAACCTGTTTATTTTTGTCAAATTATTAATTCATGTCCTGTTACACTGAAGAAGAAAGTCTCCAAATAAAAGCTGATGCAAGGTTTAATTTTTTGATGGTCCAAGTACTCACAATGGATTTTGTGGAATCTTGAAGAGCGGGGTTCCAACTTAGGTGTAGACCTCGTCACTTGATAATCTTTCAAAATTATGAAATTCAGTCTTAGTAGCTTTGTGGTAGTCAAAATTACTGATTCGTAGCTGGCATGGCATGAGCTCGAGTCTGGTACTACTGAAGTCCCGCATTGTAGAGAATTTCGATTTACGGTAAATTTGTCGAGGCTCAATGTCCTTCCGTTAGTGTGGTAGGAGGTTAGGATAAGGTTGTGCTAACTCAGTTGTTGTCCTCGTCACTTAACCATGGTTGAAAATTAAAGACGTCGTCACCAATAGCCTCCTTGCAGATTTATAATGTGACGTACTCACCCGAAAAGGACTTCTGTAATGATGCAAGGTTACACCCTCCTCTTATTTTTTTAAAAAAAATACTAACGTATCAGTTTTTTACAAGGTAAACTTCGTATTTCCCATCAGGTGGAAAACTTAAAGTTATTTATCACGCATGAAGTGTCTTGGAGGATCCAAGACCCTTTTATAAAATTTATTCAATCAAGAGAAAATTTAAGTGAAATATTATATAGATATTGCTACAATGTGTATAAAATAGAACAACAAACTCCCAGTATCAGTTATTTTATTTGACGGCGACAGATAATTAAGAGATAATATTTATACATATATTTCTTTTATTTTGCATCATGTTTTAACAAGTATATATATATATAATATAAAAAAGAAGATTTTTAAGTCAATTCCTACTTAGATCAACAAAGAAAAATTTTAGTTTAGCTACTTTTCATTAAATAGTAACAATTAATAAAAATGTGTATATACATATGACAGAATCACAACATTAAGTGGTAATTAATTTTTATTAATTATCATTAATGTATAGCATTGTTATCCAAAACAGTCGTGATAAAATTTCAGCTCAACTGAATACTTTAACACGTGAGAAAAAAAAAACTTTTTAAGTTTTGACACACACACAAGTAAACAAAAGGGTCGCAAATTCGCCAAAAACGATACCAACGTGGTTGTATTTGTAATTCTTTAAATAAATAGTTTTAATAAAAAATTTTATTAATTATTATATTATTATATTGTCATCCAATATAAATTTCAGTTCAACTGAATAATTTAACACGAGCGAAAAAAACCTTTTCAAGTTTTGACACCAGTCGCCAAAAAGGTCGCTAAAAATGATGCCAACGTGGTTGTATTTGTAAGTCTAAATAGTTAGTTTTAATCAATTAATTTTTATTAATTATTATTATATTATTTTATTGTCATCCAAAGTAATCCTGTATATAAAATTTCAGCTCAATTGAGCGTTTTAAAATGTATTTCATTAACGATTGAAAGTTCCACCATGATAAATAAATAAATATATAAATAAATAAATATATAGAGATTGTGAGCTAATTGTAGGAATTGAATGAAAACATATTTAATGACAGCGTCATCATTTTAACAGGACTCGGTACACATAACACTTTTTTTTATTTATATAATTATATAAGGATGTTTATACATGTACCCTATTTGATCAAACATGAACTACACATTTAGGAAGAAACAACAGCGTTTTTAAACAAGCAATTATTTAAAATATTTTTAAAATGTTTCAATATGTTAAAATTCCTACTACTTTAACAAATTTTAACACATTTAACTATTTTTCTTTTCTAATACTTTTAGAAGTGTTCATCACAATTCTGGGAATGAGTTTGGTATTACTATTAATAGCTTTTTCTGCGTTGCGTTGATGCTAAATAAGTTGAAAAAAATTGCAAAATCTAAGTTTGATGATTTTTTTAAGAAATAACTATTCACATTAATCTTTATTCTATATGTTCAGAGAATCACGAAACATATACTAAACAAATAGAAAATATTTCAAAACTATATTGAATGTTAAGAAACGCCATAGCACAATGCTTATCAAATTTTCAAAGTTTGCGACCCAATTTTCAATTAGAATTTTCCTCACACCCTTCTATTCAATAACAATGTATTGATATCAATAACAATGCTTTTTGACGCTAAAGCTACAATACGACTTTATTTATAAGCTGTTTAAAAGATAAGTTTTAAATTTTGTATGCATTTGAAAATATGACTAGCCCATGGGGCGCCTGGTAATTATCCAATTTATTGTGCAGTACTGATAAATAAATAAGTTTATTATTTATCACGATAAATAAGTATTTTATTTTACATTATGTCAGAATGTATTTTTTCAGCTTCCTTTCAGTAAATTTATACTTATTTCATATTTTTTTTTTATTTTTGACTTTTCGATAGACACGCACTCTTCACGTAGGGTTATCATGCACCCTAATCACAGTTTGAGAAACGCTGGCTTACTATTTTAAATACACGATTATCAAGCAGAAAAAAAAACACACGAGGAAAACTGTTTCAAATTTTTACAGTTAGTAAAATAAATGAAAAAGAAAAATGCAAACATCACAGATATTCTAGTTTTAGTTTTATATTCAGCATAAAATTAGAAAATTATATATCTTATCCAATGCTTCTCAAGCTTTCAATGTTGGAGAACCAATATTCAATCATAATTTGCAACGTGCCCTCTCCATACAATTGCGATGTATTAAATTCAAAAATGATATAATTTGGCTCTAAGCCTACAATACGATATTAACCCCTCAAGTACCCCCAATGTATTTAAACGCCTTTCTCAGACAGTTTAATTGCCCTAGACGTATATATACGTTTATCCGAAGTACTATCTTTTCTGAGAACTGCTATCCATAAAATTATCCCAACGGCTTTAGAAAGCAATAAAATGGCCTTGACAATTTTTGGAAGGATTTACTTTTATCAAGAAAATTTTTGATTATTTATTCCTTTTCTACCCTCTGCCCCCCTCAATGCACCACATACGCTTATCTGTGAGCTAAATGGTGGCATTGGGGAACAAATAATGTAATTTTTAATCGGAATTTAAAGGATTAATTATAAACCGTACAAAAATTATTAAGTGTTAATGTTGGCATTTAAGTTTATACATGCAAAATCCATGGGGTCATGGGTAATTATTAAAAAAAAACTTACCCTGAACTTAATATTGTTAAATTAATTATAAAATGAATTGTGCAGTACTGACACATTTATAAGTGCATTATAGTGTAAATGAGTATTTTATTTCTTATGTCAGAATGTATTTGTTGGTTTACATTCAGGAAAAAAATAATTTTTTTAAAAATTAACCTTTTGTTTCCGACTTTTAGTTATACTCGCGCCTCCTTCGTAGGTTTATTATGCCCCTTAGGGGGTGCGCTCCACGGTTTGAGAAACACTGATCTAAACATTATAGCTAAAATTGCGAAATATTATACAAATTTTAAACAAATTAAATTACAAATGAGTTTTTTAATATATATATATATATATATATATATTATTTCGATCATTTTTAGGGTAATGTGCTTCCTTAAGCTATTCGACTACGTTCGGAACCGTGATTTTACAAAAAGCGCGTAAATGGGTAATTTTCATAGTATTCAGTGTCACATAGATTAAAATACATGTATAAAATTGTTTTAAGGACATTTTGACAAAAAAAGAACAGTATTTCGGTAAAAATTTAACTTATAGAATAACTTTTTTACAAAATGGTCTCCTTCTGTGAAAAATGCATCTATTATAATAATATGTCGTCTGTATATAGATCAGACCTCTGTACAGTGGCTCAATTAGGATTTTTGAAAAACTCACATTATTTTCAGAGTTAAAATCCATTGAAATAATTATCGGCGGATTTTTTTTTCTTTAAATTTCTCCCCTCTGTTGTCGTAAAACATGGTTAAAAAACCCACTTATAAGTTATATTTTTAAAAAAATCTATTTGACCCTCTGTATAGAGGTCTGAGCTATAGACAGGCAAAATATTATTATAATAGAAAACATTTTCACAAATGGAGAATATTTTGAAAATGGGTCATTCTATGTTCATTTTTTGTCAAAATATTTTACATAAATATTTTCTTTTATTGTAACACTATTCTTAAGGCTACAAAGGTACCATTTTCAAAAGAAATTTTTAGAGACAGTTAAAGTAAAAATAATTGATGTTTTATTTTTAGGTTATATTATTAAGCTGATTCTGTAAACAAAAAGTCAGTTTGACCACCCATTATTTTACAATTTTAAAAAATTAGGAATTTTTGAAGTTTTTTCAAACTCTTGTAAAATAATCAATTTTTAAAAAAATTTAGTAATTTTAAGTTATTTATGATTCTTAGATTATTACAAACAATATTTAGTATGGATTTGAAAATCCATTCTCTTGTTGATTTTTAATAATTATTTTTCTAGAAAAACCTGGAAAAAACTCGAAAAGTTTTAAAATATCAAATTTAGCATTTTTTAGAAAAATAAGTAGAGTTCTCAGCCCTAAATCCATACTAACTTTTATAGAACATACATTTGGGAGTATATACAAAAAAATTCAAGGCTCTATCTTGAACAGGAAAAAAGCCTTAGGGATTAGAAAACACTTAAATTAAAAGTCTTCAAAATTAAAAGTCTGAGAAAAAAGCATTTAAGGTTTATAAAGTCATAAAAAAAACTTATAATGCCCGTAAAACTCTAATTTTCTAATGTGTTACTCTCCAATGTATGTTCTACATTAAAACACTATTTTTATTAAATATGCCTGAAAATTATGTTTTTAATTCAAAATTTATTTTTGCATAATATTGATAGCATTTGTTAAGACGTCAGTTTATTCAGCTTTATCTTAACCTAATATTTCACAAAAGTTTTGAGACACGAAGTATTTATGTACAAAATAATAATGATACTAACGTAAGCTAAAAATAGTCAGGTTTGCTCATAAAATTTAATTTTTTGCAGTTTTAAATTGGGGCAGTTTAGGAAGTTTTAGCTCTCTTCGTACGACTTTAAAATACTAAAATATAGTACTACAATATGTTTAGTATAATGTAGTTTGGTATACATCAAGGAAATATTCAGTTATATCTGCAGCATTTGAATTCAGAATACTTGTATTCGGAAGTCTAATTGCAGAATCAGCTGAGGACTGATTTTTAGATACATCATTTTCAGTAGTATTCCATCTCTTCGAAATATTGTTTCTCACAGAAACCCAGAACATATTTGCCATGGCATGGCAGGAAAAAATTAATGATAAAGATTTTAAGTTAGATAAACTATTTTTAGAGCAAAAATTGGCCATGGAATTAATCTTTATTAATTAATTATGAGAACTCAAAAAACTCAAACCATAATCAAGCAGAAATGATTTTAGTAATGAAAAATGGAATTAATAACCATTTCAAACTAAAAGCGCAAAAATATTTTTAATTAATTCAACTTAAGTGTGAAAAAATGCTTTAAAAGGAAACCGAAACCAAGACCATAGCTCATAAAACTTCAAATATCTTTAAAACTAATTTACTAACAGATCTGAAGTTTTGTGGCAAGCATCTCAATGATATGGGCCATCAAAACATGCAAAAAAAAATTTTTGGTAAAAATGAAATTTTTAGGGTATTGCGTAGTCTTAAAACACTTTTATATACATTTTCTAATGTAAGTGACACTAAATATCATAAATACCATCCATTTATACGCGTTTGCAAAATCATGGTTCCGAACGTAGTCGGATACCTTAACATCGAACGTTTACTTTTTAAAGTCTGTGAATGAGTGAAAAGCTAATTAAAGGTTTCATCTTTTTTCTCATTTGAATCTGAATATTATCCATTTGAAATTAATTAAAATATATTTGCTATTTCAAACCACACAATGTAAGATTAAATTTTAACTTCACATTATGGACAATGAATTGGGCGTAATTTTCTGAAGAGGATCACGTAACTGTGTTTACATAGAAGATTATTAAATAACTTATATTACAGTATTTCATACACAACATATTAGCTCAGAGTCACCCTAGACCTGCCAAAGGGTCTTAATCCAGAGTCAGTTGAGTGTTAAGTGACGAGAATGGCAGCAGATCTGGAAATGCTTCGTCACATAAGGAATCTGAGCCACTTAAACTAAATTTAGAATACTATGAATTGAATAAATCCGCATTATATATCAGTCTCAAATTAAATCTGTTCTAAAATTAAGCCCCAAATCTAACAATTGAATATCAGACGCTTTGACTACTGTATAGGAACCTTTGTCTCGTATCAAAATAACACCTCTATGCTCCGGGATGGGAATGGTAATTATGAAAGTCGATGCCTTGTGTTGTGAAATGAAATATTTCCAACCGCCTTCATTACCTTTGCAATGTTTACAGTATTTTACGCTGAAATGTATTCTGAATTATAGGAACTGAATTATAGTCCTTAATTATTTATAGTGTCCTTTAATATTTCATGCACTTTAAATTAGAGATGCGTTTTCAGAATGTTTTACTCCAACGAAGGCATGACGAAAATAATCGTGGATGTGACAGCCCAGTGCCTATGGTCACGAACTCGTAATGTGCCCTGTTTTTTACGAGTCATGACTGCCAGTAGTTATTCAAAAACCATCTTATCCAAACTGTTTTATGACTCTATGGTTCGTCTTACAAAGCAATGTACTGTTCTGAAGGATTTTATATTTCTTAGCTTTAATTCTTCTCAGTTTTGAATGTTTTATTAAAAAAATTAACTCAAATTAAGAATAGTCGGTACCCCGTGTACCGACAATGTTGAACTTCTCTTTATGTGTTTTTTTCTCAGAAACAGCTAAATATAAAAACTTCAAATTTTGTCTGCATATTAATATATTGCTTATATATATTATTAATATATTTTTATATATATTGCTTAGTTTTTTTTCAAAAACATGCAACGTAAAAGTATCACTATGAACCTTTTGTTATTATATATATATATATATATTACAATAACTGCTCTTCAGCAAAATATTTGGGAAATCCCCCAAAGCTTACTTCATTATATATAGTTACGTACCAGTTATATGCAGTAAAAATTACATGTGCATTTATTCAGTAGATTCTGAGGAAATGGTACACGCAGTTTCAAAACAATCATTTTGAGAAAACTGCCTTTTTAATGTAAGAAGTAACTTCCCAAAAATAATGAATTACAACATGTATTTGTCTTATTTTATCAAACATTAGTATCTTAATTTATTTTGCATAAAATAGGAAACAAAAAAATTTGAATTCGTCCAGAAAATATAAAAATATATTAATTAAAAAAAAGTTTGTTATAAGATAATTAGGAATTTAATAAAAATTGTAATTTTTTGTTATGGCATGTTTTTTAGCTAAATGCTTTAGAAATATTTCAAAAATTTCTCTTCAGAATACCCAAGTATATATCCATGTATGCAATAGATTTAGGTACTACAAACAATTTTAAAAATAAAATTTTTATAAATAATTTTTATAAAAAAATCTTATTTTGTCATAGTAAGTATTCTGTACTGCTTACTAATATTTTATATAGTCTTTAGTTATCATTTAGATCATAATTAAATCATAATAAAATTTCAAATCACTCAAATCATAAAACTGTAAATTTCGCTCCAAAATCTAACAGTTAAACTTGCAGTTATTATACTAATATAAGTTAATTGCGTATGTATAAATAAAAACCCACAGGCTTTGCAACTGCTTAAATGGTCAATATCGTCCATTTTATCCGTCAAAGTGGGTGTAGCCACCAGTTGAGGATTATTTAAAAGTCATTTTGATATACTTCTAATCCATAAAATGGCAAAAATGTTATATCACTCGAAAAGACAGGAATTAGAAATTTTACAAATATCAGAATCCATAATCTGAAGATTTCCGACCTACTAACTGCTCTTAAGGTTATAAAGAATTTATTTTTTTTACAGGTGGGAATCATACACGTGTCATTGTATGGTGCAACTGGAGATTACTGCCCGTCAAAATATATCCCGTCTCTAACACATCTCAGGTAAATTCTCCTCAACGATAAATTTATAATTAAGATAATTTCCCAATTTTGCATTTATTGGTGTATATCGTATGTAATTATCATAATTATTATTTATTACATTCTGTTTACCGCATACAAGATATATGTTTCTAAAGCAATATTTACCACACTTTATAAGATACTTATTTATAATAAGTCCTTTTTAATAATATTAAAGCAAAATAGTAGATCAAAAATGAATTTGGGAAAATATTCTAATGGAAATTTTTAAATATAATGAAAATAAAATGAAACGTACTGACTTAGATTTTGAAATTACTAATCCTGATACAGAGGATAAAATTAAAGAGCGATAACGTAGCATAGCAGATGGCGTAATGCGATATGCTAAAGTCTATCACAAATTAGGTTAAGAAGTGAATTACATAATCCCACTGCTCTAAGAATGCTTATTTCATCTTCTGGAGGGTTCTGGGATAGGAAGCTGAATAGCACAATTGACTTTATAAGAAAGTTCAAACCATTTTCGGTAGCATTTACACAATTGGAGATATGGTTGCACACTTCTGTCTGGTGAATATCCTCACCAGATGAGTTCCATGTAGATAAATATTATCACACCATTTGAAATGAAAAAAAAACCCCACACACAATTGCATTTTCCAAATACAAGCATAAGACGATGTTTTTAATGAGTGCGTTCTACGTTACACAACAGTCATACTTCCTCTGTCAAAAACACTAATATCAAGGCGTTAATCGAACACGATGCCTGCTCATCCATCAAATTTTTGCAGTGATAAATATTTTTTCTCAAATCCAGGCTACACATGAATATAGCAGGTCCTGGCGATACACGATATAGATGGCAACACAACCTATCTCTACCTCAACAATTTAGGCATGAAACGGGATTGGAGGGAGATATTTTCCAGTCCCTTGCACCCGTGGTTTATGCTGAGACCACCCACAAGACTTTCGGACTCACCGATTTAAAGAGCACGTACTCCGTGTGTACTCGGAGGGTATTTGGTGGCTTTGGGCATCCAACCCAGATCCCCCGGCCTGGAGTCCAATGCTCTAATCACTAGGCTACCCACAGCCTGCGTATAATAAGTAATCAGGCTAAATATGAACTCATTCATGGATATAACTGTATCCCACTAATCCGTATTTCAGTATCGATGCCATCTACATTGTGCTAAGCGAACTCATCTGTACGTAACAGTGAGCTCCTGCAAAGAGTAGGTCTTGCAAATTGACCTTTCTGGAAGTAGTAATCCTGAAATTTATTACAATTGCATGAATTCAAAAAATACTCTGAGAAAGGGTTTTGCACTCCTGTTACACTTTAGTCAAAGGGGGCCGGAGTTAAAAACTCCGGTGGTCATAATGGCTTTGGATCATGGCTTATGGCTTATCTCAAGACATTTTTTTCACTTATACCTCCAGTTTTTTGTTTAACATTCCTGAATTCCAATAGAAACTTCATGAAAATTTTCGAATTTCGAAAACAAAACCAGTTTTGGTCTTGGTGGGGTACTAACAAAACACTTTCCCCTGAATGCGCAAGCCTCTCGCAAAAAATATGCCTCCTTCATCATCACTAAAATTTGCATTTACATTTCAGTTTATTTTTATTATACTTTTGTTCATTAATTTAATTATTTTTTTTTGCTCAATTGTTTTGTGAAATTCGACTAAAAATTCAAATTAACTTTGAAAGGATCTCGGATCCTTGCCTAGAAGGAAGACTACCCATGTTCAAAAGTCAATTTATTTGTAACACAATCAACAACACAAGTTCAAGCAATCAAAACTAAGAGATGCACACAATTAAAGCTATATGGAGTCAATTAACAAGGTACGCGAAGGCTTTAAATACCAGTATATAAATAGTTAAATACATAAATAGTCAAATACCAGTACACTTACGCAAGGTTCTAATAATCAGCCTACTTAGCTATCTAATCTCTATTCAATCTCTAGTGACAAATCGTCACCTTAGTTATTACAATTGTCAAATAGCAAGTACACTGGCCTCAAAAAGTTAAGGTACAACATGTTTTTCGAAGCTCACCATAAAAAAAATGGCAGTAACAATAAAATGCATAGTTTACATGAATGATAATAACGAACTTTAAAAATATTAATGCAAAAACGATTGCTACCACTTTTATTTTATAGAAAAGAACGTATATTTATGAGTGAGAGAAAAATATGCAAATATCAAGCTTTCGTACTTTTGTGTGTAAGTTGTGTTGATTTTCAACAGTTGTTGGCAGTTTCGGTGACAATAGTCAATAGAGTTTAGAAAATGTCTCAGAGACGTCGTTTACCCAATTCGTTTAGGTGGCGGGCTGTTGGATGGATGGAAATGGGATTGTCGCAGGCTGATGCTGCTAGACGTCTCAATGTGTCTCGTAGTGTTGTTCAGAGACTTTGGGATCAATACCAATCCGAAGATTCTGTGTCCAGAAGACCTGTTCCAGGCCGACCACGAGCTACACCTGAAGAAGACCGTTTTCTAGCTCTTTCGGCACGAAGGAGAAGAACCGCTACTGTGCCGCAGCTCGTTGCAGACCACTTTCAAGCATCAGGAAGAAGAATCTCCGCTACTACGGTGCGAAATCGTCTTCACAATGCAGGTCTGTATGCAAGAAGACCAGTTGTGTGCGTTCCCCTCAACGGACGACAGCGAAGGAACCGCTTATGCTGGGCAAGAGAACATGTTTCTTGGACGCAGCAACAATGGGCTTCTGTGCTGTTCACAGACGAGTCCAGATTTACAATGGAGAGTGATTCAGGGCGTCTACTGATCTGGAGGGAACAGCGCACTAGATACCATCAATCCAACACTGTTGAAAGACACAGTTATAGAGGTGGTGGAATCCTGGTTTGGGCAGGGATCTCGCTCGGTGGCCACACTGACCTGCATGTGTTCCATGGAGGAACCGTAACTGGTCTTAGATATCGGGATGAGATCCTTGATCCATATGTCCGCCCATATGCTGCTGCTATTGGTAACGACTTCATTCTGATGGATGATAATGCACGACCTCACCGAGCTCGGATTGTTAAGGAGTATCTGGAGGATCACGGTTTGGAACGAATGAAATGGCCAGCTCGATCTCTAGACTTGAATCCGATAGAACATCTTTGGGACTATCTTGGCAGAGAGGTTGCTGCTTTAAATCCTCCTCCAAGGTCGTTACATGAGCTGAAACAAGGCTTACTCTGTGTCTGGTCTTCGCTTCCTATTCCGGTGTCCGACAACTTAATAAACAGCATGGGAAATCGATGCCGCCAATGCATTCAAGTTAGGGGTGGACACATTCCTTATTAGAATCCATTTTTGTATTGTTTTTATGCCATTTTACCACATAACACTGTGATGTGCTGTTTTCTCCAAGAATGGACTTTTCCGCAGAGATTGCTTTTTTTGTTATAAATCGTTTTTGCAATACACTTATACAAATTTCTATGACGCATTCAATAAAAAACTATTTAATGCACATATCCTCCAAATTTTTTGTTTCTACATTCATTCATTTGCAAATTAGATACAAAAACCCGGTTGTACCTTAACTGTTTGAGGCCAGTGTATCTATAAACACGCTATAAATTTTCACTACACTCTAAAAATTTGATTAATCACTTTTCCGCTAGCAAAACTATCCTATCACTCTCTCTCCCTCGTCCTTCAGCTTGAAAACTTAGACTATATATAGTAGACCTAATTTACATAATCACGTTCTCTTCTTCAGAGGGTTAGTTGAAAATAAAATATTTTTTATAGACTAAAGATTTCCGAAGAGGATTCGCAAATCAAAAGGACGTGGAGAAAGCCGTCACAAATTATCTGAACATCAGAGCGTCTTACACATTATTTAGAATTTTTTTCTTAAATTTGACTTACGTGTAAAGAAAGAATTTAAATGCGTACTATAGTCCTGTTCTTAGATACGGGATATGTGCATCATATATACTGCTCAAAATAATTAAAGGATATTGCGGTTTTAGGTGGATCTTGTGGCTGGGAAACATTTCAGCTGATTGATACATGGTCGACAGACGTAGTAGGTTATATAAGAATAAATTGCACATGTTTGGCAGAAAAAAAATGCATTTTATTGCGCATTTGTGTACAAAAGGCAAAACACACAAAAAAAGAATAAGAAAGGGGGTTTCCTTCAAAGGAAATCATTTTCAGTAGGGGGTATGGTTTCCACGGACGGCCAGCAACGTTGATCATCCTTGAGGCATGGAGTCAATGAGGCTATTAATCACGAGTTGGGGTATTCTGACCCACTCTTCCAGAAGAGCTCTTTCCAGTTCTTGAAGAGTTTGTGGGGATTGTTGGCGGCCAGCAACTCGTCTTCCTAGAGCGTCCCAAACGTGCTCTATTGGATTCATGTCTAGAGAACACGTTGGCCATTCCATTCGTACGATTCCTTCCTCGAAAAGGGAATCCTCCACGAGGTTAGCACGATGTGGCCTGATGTTACCGTCGATTAAAATGAAGTCATCTCCGATTGCTGCAGCGTAAGGGACTACAATAGGTCTGACGATCTCATCCCTATATCGGCGAGCAGTCAGAGGTCCATCTCGAATGATGTAGAGGTCTGTGCGCCCGTCAATGGAGATGCCACCTTACACCAACACTCCCCCACCGCCAAATCTGACACTTTCATGCACAAACGCAGGATTATTCCTACTACCGCGGTCCCTCCAGATGAAAATACGCCTATTATCCGGATGAACAGAAAAACGGGACTCGTCAGAAAAAAGAACATTGCTCCATTCATTTCTCCTCCAGTTCACATGCTCTGTTGCTGACTCCCTGCAGTCGCGACGATGACTTGATGTTAGTCTAACACATACCAGCGGTCGAAGAGCATACAGACCTACACCATGGAGCCAGTTTTGGACAGTCTGAGTTGGAACCGTGGTGCCAGTAGCCGAGCGAAGGTGTTGTTGGAGAAGAGTAGCGTTCATATTTCGGTGTCTCCGAGCCGTTAACACTAAATAACGGTCTTCATTGGGCGTTGTTAAACGTCTACGACCTTTTCCTGGTCTTCGGCCTGCACTTTCAGTCTCCAAAAAACGATCCCAGATCCTGGAAATCACACTTTGTGACACTCCAATGGCTTGCGCTACTTCGGCTTGAGTTTGGCCCCCTTCTAACCTATCAACAACTGTCCAAGCTTCTGAATCGGTTAAATGACTTCGCTGAGACATCGTACTAATGGAAACAAAGCAGTCACTGAATGCCGATCATCCTTGTCTTCATTTCAGTTGCAAGTCAAATTTCATTCGCAGCCGCTGAAGCGACGTGTTTGAAGTCGAACTGAAAATTAGCATACTCCACAGTTTGAAAATCAGAAAAATTTGCATTTGTGATTCTCTTCTTCCATTTTCGGCAAAAAAAATTTTTGCTAATATCTGTATTTTATATAAAACTTACAATATCCTTTAATTGTTTTGAGCAGTGTATTTCATAAGAACTTGTAATATATTTCATTATATATTGAATGTCATGGCGGATATTGGCTTATATATATAGGACATAAGACTGTATTCATCGATAATTGGTTCACACAATAAAATCTAGGGTAAGAATGTACTGAGGTGAAAAGAAAACAAAACCACAGTGGCTTTAAATTTTCATTTCACCACTATGATTTCATCTCGGTACCTTAATTTGGAGTTTTTCTAACAACGGTAACTGATTAAATTTCATTGGTCAAAACAGACCCCGTGAACTCTATGAATTGGCTGACCTTTTGAACGTGGCGCAGGCTCCATTTCTACAAATATATCGTTTCTTTGTATTTTCCTTTATCTTCTGGATTTAGATGTGTGTTTCTATATAATCTAACTGACAATTTGTTTGCATTTTCTTAATTTTATCCATCGCAAGATCATAATTACAAAAAGCTTTGTCAACATATAGGAAAAATCGTACCCTGTGTAAGTTCGGTTAAACCCCAGCCAATTATGAGCCTGGTAAAAATTTCCTAACCTTCACCGGGGCTACAGAATGAATCTGTGACGTTTTGAAATTATTTCAACGGTGAAAATCCAGACTTCTTTGTTTGATTGCCGGGCCAGTTAATGAAAAGCAATTTTCTAGGGTTATTTGTAAAGACATCAAGAGGAAAAGAATCAGTTTTCTTAAGCAAAATAGTCGTAGGTATGTGCAAAAAAGGGAGTTTTTTTATGAGCATATTAATACTTTTATAAATATTTTAATTTTCTATTATCAAAATCCCATATCTTAATTTTTAGATTCGAAAATCAAACAAAAGTGATCTTCTCAAATGTTTATGCTTTGAATTATAAAGTGGCTTTTGTTCTACCAATTGAAAAATTGGAATAATAAACCTGAATTATATATAGGTCAAGTAAAAAATAGCGAATTTAAATAACATCTCCCTAAAAAATTCACATGTTTAACGTAAATTTTACTATTTACTATATTCTCTAATATTTAATGATCAACATTATAAATCTTTCATATTTAGTCCTTAGTTACAAGTTTGCTTAACTATCACCTTAGGGGAAAATTAATATTGGCATTTTTAACTAGGGATAATTGAACACGGAAGGGTTAAAAAGCTTAAAACTTTTTTCCCCTACAAATTGCTACGATACTATACCTGAGAATTAAATTACGCAACTGATTCTCAACCCCTGTTTCCGCCTGCCCCCTCTTTGTAAAAGCTCAGTGTTTTCACTAACGTTCTATGCAAATATTTGAGAGAGACTCCTTTTGTATCCGAAAGAGATGAAAGAGCGATTATTATTTTTCAGCCCCGGGCTCACACCATCCCCCTCTTCGACCACCCTGCATTCAAATCTGTAATTAGCTGCGGTGTTGGAGGAGGACTGAGTGGGGAAAAAAAGTGAAAAATACCTTTCTTTGTAAGAGAGCATTTCACTCGACGTCGAAAGTGTTAATGCAACAGAGTGCTGCCTTTCATTTTTCTTTTCTATTCCCGTGAATTTCTTAACCGCTGAGTAAATGAGGACTTTTCTTTATCTAGTCTTCATTCCTTCCCCCTCCCCTCCCCTTCTTTTCTTTCCGCATAAAACGTGACGGTGTCTCCAACGATGCGAAACGTATTGCATTCGGTCTTTTGTGAGGGCTAGTGTTTTTGGAGGATATGTATACTGCGCTTTCTTTTAATGATAATTTTTTTTAAACAAAAAAAGGTAAAAAAGAAAAGGAAAGAAGACTTTGATGTATAAAGATGCCTTATAAATATATTAACTTCGAATCAAATGCTTCCTCATCAATTGCATAGAATAAATAGTTGTTATATGTCAATAAATTAAAAACTGTAAAGGAAATGTGTAATTAAACAACAAAGCCGTAATACTAGCAATTTTCTTAAGAGGACGCCAGTCCAAGTTTATTTATGTATCATATTAATGAACAGAATGTAGAATAGCTTTTCTTTACCTAAATAATGATTAAAAAAAAGGAGTTTCTTTCAGGCAGGTAAATGACTTTTTATAAAACACTTAAGATATCCATCTGTATGTAATTAGAATTATGAAATGCCTACAACAGGGATGAATAATTGTTCTGGTATAAGGGCGACGTTGCGGAAGCGTAGAATATCAGAGAACCACATTGTTTCAAAATATTTCTGTTCATTAGTTAACTTTGCATCACAGAAAAGGCATAAAGGGCTCAAATTAAAATCAATAAATATAAGGTGAAAACAATTATGGCATTTTTGTTATTTTATTTATTGGGCTAGTTTCACATCATCTATAGCTCGACGCACATTTAATTTTGGTATATGTGTGTGTTTAAGGGGTTTCACCCATGTGATGGTTGGTTTTTTTAAGCATTCTTAGGGATTTTTTTTTGAGGACCAGTAAAAAGATAGAGCTTTAAGTTTTTTTATCATTTGTTTATATGTATTTTAAGAGTATGTATATAGCTGTTTAGCCAAAAATATCCAATAGAACGTGAGTTATAGCGCTCTGAACATACCCGACTCGAAAAAATGGACGTTCACTTTCTCCACGTTTCCAGATGATTGGCTTATCTGAAGTAAAAAAAAAGTAACGGCGTTTTAATCCATATGCTTAAATGTCCAAATTAACTACACTCAATTGAAAATATCAAAAAATTGGAATTGGGCAGATTTCTGAGGAAAAGGTTTCGATTTTCCTGGTTTTTTGTTATGTTTTTATTATAAATAATAGAAACATTTTGAACTTAGGAATGATCGTAGTTCATTTGGTGCATATATATGTTCTGAGTGTACCCTATAAAATTGAAGTCATTCGGTCAAACCGTTCTTGAGATATGCAGGAGGAAAGTTTGAAAAACACGGTTTTGAGAAAACTACGTTTAAAGTTTCAAGTCCGATTAAAGTAATGAAAATCTTAACTTAGAGCTACGAACAGCTGCTCTTCTAACACCTGTTTCTTTACAACGACTTCGAATTTTAAAAAGTTACTTTACCACCGCATTCTAGACATATTATGGAAACAATTTATGAAAAAAAAAATTCTTTTGATTTTTTGAAACCATCAAAAAGGTGAACCTTCTTAATTACTCATGCAAGTAAAACGATTTTTTTTTCAGAAGTATTTTTAGATGGTTATTTAAACTAACGTATTTAATTATATGAACGAATAAAAAATACAATAGGTGTGTACTTTCATTTCTACAAGCAAAAATTGAGTTAGAACGTTTGTCATCATTAAAATAATTAAAAGAGAAAAATATTTTTAAATC
Organism: Trichonephila clavipes; assembly: GCA_019973935.1. Classification (NCBI taxonomy): domain Eukaryota; kingdom Metazoa; phylum Arthropoda; class Arachnida; order Araneae; family Nephilidae; genus Trichonephila; species Trichonephila clavipes. The sequence goes on along the minus strand of BMAU01008215.1, from coordinate 5,803 downwards.
AATGATTCAATGTGAACGCTTCCCTTGATTTTTAATAACTATTTCTTTTATATTTCAATTATTTTGCAGTTTATTTTTCCCATTTTCGGTATAATTAAGGCAGTGCTTTTTCAAACTTTCAATATTCGCGACCCAATATATTCAATCATAATTTTCATCGCGCGCCCCCTCTATACAACGACGATGCATTGAATTCAATAATACTATACTTTGACGTTAAAAATACAATACGATTTTAATCTTTTAAGTGACACCGGTCTGTATATACGTCTCGTTCAGCCAAATCATTCATTTTCTGGACGTATATATACGTCTTTCTGAAGTACGATCTTTTCCGTGCAACGTATCCATAAAATTATTGCGAAGGCTGTGGAATGCAATAAGAGGACGTTGATAGTATTTGCGAAGAATTCACTTATTTCAGAGGATTTTCTGCCCCTCCCCATAAAAAACATCATGTTCGCGAGTCTACTTGCATTGGAAAGTGAATCGCGTAACTTTTATTCGGCAGTTAAGTGATTAATTGTAAACCATGCGAATTATCAAGAAAAGAGTTAATACAAGCCCATGGGGTCATTGGTAAATGTCAACTTAGTAGTGTTAAATTAATTATCAAGTACATTATGCAGTACTGATACATTTATAAATGTATTATATCAGTGTAAATATGCATTTTATTTTTTATTGTGTCAGAATGTATTTTGTTTATACTTTCAGTTAATAAATAATTCTTTAAAATAATCTATTGTTTTCGACTTTTTAATATGTTCGCGCCCCCCTCGTATAAATAACACGCACTCTAGTGGGTCGTGCCCAACACTTTGAGAAACACTGAGTTAAGGTATAAAAATAAGCAAGTATCTAGAATGTCCAAAATGGAACTTTTCTGTTGTGCGTATAGATATTCACAAAACTGAGAATTATTTTTTGAATAAAAGCAATCATTTTAAGCTTTTAATTGAAAAATTAAATTTAACTTATTTATTTCTGATTCCTTATGTATGGTTTTATACTTTGTGTTGGCTATTTCAAAACACTATATGAAAAATAATTGCACTTATTGAGTGAGTGAATATTAACGTCGCACTGTTCAGCTACACGAGGGCTTTTGACGACGGACCACGTAATTTTGAACCATGGTCAAGTGACATAGATGACACCTGTGTGAGCTGGCACTCCCTCTCCTAACTACCACACCAACGGGAGGTTGTTTGAGCTTTCGACAGTTTTAACGTGCATCGCTTTCCTACATTGCGGGTGTTTAGTCGTAATGGGCTCGAACTCGTGACAATGCCAACCACGATCCGACAACTTGACCACTCGGCTAACGTGGCCTCTTGCATTTATGGAAGTATTCCAATATCAAAACGAATTAGATACATTTTTAAGAGTACTTCTATCACAATTAACAGATGTGTTTCTTAAATACCTTTATATTTTTAAAATTAAATAATTGGAATAAATAAGAAAATATATTTGAGCAAATTCTTTGAATTATATATATATATGATTTTTTTGTCGAAAACCTTATGATTGATTAATATTTTTTTCTAAGATGTTAGATCATAAATAAATAAAAAAAAACATGTTATATATAATAACAATTTACAAATTTAAATCACAATGCTTAAAATTCATTTAGACATGATCTAATAATCAATGCATATTCATTACATTTAAGACCCAGTGGTCGAGTGGTAGCGTATTATGCTTACACACCACAGGTTCGGGTTCTATTCCCTGGCTGAACAAGGTCAACTCAAACTTTCATCCCAACTGCAGTGGGTCGATAAATTTGTTCCGAGCTTGCTTGGGAGCTTAAACTTTGGGAGTCTCGATTCAGACTAGCCACCTGATCGGACATCTGCTCATACACCTCAGCCTCCAAAGGTCACATGCAGTGGGATGGTCACAGTAGGCCCTGACCCTTATGGGATATTGTGCCACATAGTTTGTGAGTTTTAGTTATTGCAATTAATTACTGAAAATTTAGCGTACACAATGCCTTTTAAGATAAGACCTTTATATTTATTTTTATTAAGGCATTTAGTGTTTTCGTGATGCTGTAGTAAATTTGATACGTACCATCGCATCAATGTCAATGTTTTAGATAACTCGTCCAGTTGGCAACCCCTATTTCGCATGTGTCCTAAGAACTCAATTGGCAATCACGCGCTTCATTTAAAAAAAAATGTCAGCAATACTTTTGGGATGATGTATCATTGAAAGCTCTCGCAGAACATATAGCAACAATTGCCTTTATTAGAATCGTAAAGTGAGAAGGAAGTCTTTGCCTCACACACATACGAAAGCTTATTAACAATCAACGGAACTAAATACTCAACTTGCCATGAAGCTGCAGGTTTATGAGAACTTTATCAATGAAATGTTGACAATGAAGCAAGGGTTTCTGATTTCCCAGTTTTTTCCATTCCCGGGAATGTCCGGGAAATCCTGGGAATGAAATTGTCGTTCCCGGAAATACATCAAAATTTCAAATAAGTTATTTTTAAATAAAATCGATAATAATTATATAAAATAAGGATGCATATAAATCAGTGCTTCTCAAAGCTTCAATAATAGCGACCCAATATTCAATCATAATGTTCATCTCCCCCTCATACAATAACAATGCATTGAATTCAATAATACTATACTTTGACGGTAAAACTACGATACGACTCTAAACTCTTAAGTGCCACCGGCGTATATAAACGTCTCCTTCAAGTGTGCTAATTGCATCGGAAGTATATATACGTCTTTTCGAAGTACGATCTTTTCTGTGCACTGTCATCCATAAAATAATTCCGAAAGCTTTGGAATTGAATAAAAGGACCTTTATAGAGTGTTTGCGTTGAATTTACTCATTTCAGAGGCTCTTTTTTATTGCTTTTATTTATTCCTTTTCTCTCCATAACTTTTAATCAACAGCTAAGGGATTTGTTATGAACCGTACAAATTATCAAGAACAGTGTTAATTTTTGTACATAATTTTATATATGACAATCCCATAGGTCATTGGTAATTATTAAACTTGTTTTTAACTTAGTATAGGTAAATTAATTATAAAATACATTGTGTACCACTGATATATTTAAAGTTCAATACTCAGTGTAAATGTGTGTATTTTATTTTTTATGTTAGAATGTATTTTGTTTACTTTTAGTAAATTAATAAGTTTTTTAAAATAATGTTTTGTTTTTGACTTTTCAATAAGTTCGCGCCACCTTGTGGAGTTGTTACGCTCTCTAAGGGGCACGCCCCACACAACAATTTGAGAAACGCTGACGTGAATCCCAAAATTAACACTTATTTATATAATGAGATAAAAACTACACACACAATATTAATAATGAATTGATTGCTTAATTTTAAAATAGGATTCCACACAAGAAAGCGCATAAGCAATTTATACTTTTATCACTCAACCTAGTTCTAACATTTGTGTTGAACAATCCGACAGCAGAATGCTCTCTCTCGGTTTTCAAATCAGACGTTTGGGGAATTGTTTATAATGCCTTACATTGTTTTATAATGTTTGGTGATGGATTTGTAGTCGAATTGAACAAGTGCATCTCTTGTTTCATGATTTTGTTGGAACTGGTACTTTTTTTGGTTGAACAATATTAAAATTTCATTTTAGAGTGAAATACTTTCTCTAATTTTTCGTCCAACGTCACAGGTTTTTCTTTCAAAATCTCCTTTCTCTCTTCTTCTGAGTGCGAAGAGTTAGATATGGATTCCTCTTCTTCGCAGAAAAGCCTTGTCCCAATCTCTCTCATTTGGGCTTGTGTGTGTATAACCTTATAACTTTTACTAGGTAAATGCGAAATATCGACAGTAACTGCAGCTGCTTCGTATTTTCTCCCAAAATTCCATTATTGTATTAATCCTATTAAATTAATGTTGCGTATCTAATTAATTTTTTGGATTAGAGAATATTTCAAATTTTTCGCAAATACTGAATTTTTTTCGTTCATTTCTCCAATAATGAAAGAAAATACATCTGCACGTAGGAAAGTTGCATTTCGAATACATAATTTTTCTAAGCCAATATTCACTGGCTTTAAATCTGCTACAATTGTAGCCACATTTACAAATTCTACATTGGTCATCATTTGTTCTTTAATGTAAGTTATTGCTTTTAAAATAGCTGACTTGCTTTCTAAAAATCTTTCAAGCATTGCCAAAACGATTTATTAAAGCCGCATGCGATTCCTGGTTAATAGCGACAATGAATTATAACTCCCAGTAGTAGAAAAAGTACATAAATCTTATGATTTGCCAGTAACCCGAGAAAGAAACCTTATATGCAGAGCTTCAGTGATGAATTTAATTAAAGAGGAACTCCAAGAACGAATTTTGAGAAAAAAGAACAAATAAATAGAATTGCATAATGTGTAAAAATCATAGTTTTACATGAATAATGAATATGTGCTGTTGTACAATTTGAACAATGGGGGAGGTCACCAATTTTTATAAAATATTAAACTTTACGCTTTTTTGAAAATGTTTTACTACCTGATAGAGCACACCTGCTACGGACCCTAAAATCCATTTTTCTCAAAACTGACATTTTTACCATATCAAGAACATTTGTTCCTAAACTACCTCCTTAATAGCTTATAACTTTGCATAATTAATAATTACACTCTAATACATACTTTAGTCGAGGGAAATTTTGAAAATTTTTTTTCTGACTTAATTTATTGAATTAAACATCATGACATTTCACAGTTTTTGAAAAAAAAAACAGTTTGTGCAAAAGAATAATTTTTTTTTAAAAAATAACTATCCATCCTATCCATAAAAACTCTGATTAAAATATTTATTATGGTTGAAGTCACCCACCAAGTATAGTGGTTAGCGACAATGACTGATGTGCCGTTGGACCTGGGTTCGAATCGCTGAGAAGACATGGATGTCTACAAATGTATCGGCGGGGGTACTTTAAATAGTCGTTAAGTCGCAAGACCTCTCGTGAGGATGGTGGAAGGGGAATAGTTGTGGGATGCCCCTGACCCCCCCAGGGTGTTCTCCCTCAAAATTGGGGTGAAATCGAGCTAAATCGTTCTATCACATGTACGGTGCTCAAAAATACGGATAACGACAGGCGTCACTTAGCTCTATACCATGATGAATTTCTTAAGCCTTGATTTGACATTTGCCGATCAGGTGGCAGAAGTAACAACAAAAACATTGTAGTTCAAAGAATACTCAGTAAAAATATTAGAAATTTTATTAAATGGAATGTTTATAATGTTCTATAAAAATATCTGTTTCAATTCCTACTAAAAAACAGCTTGCACTCTCTATATATTTATTTATCTATGTGGAATTTTCAATAATTATTAAAATACATTTTAAAGCGCTCCATTGAGCTGAAATTTTATATACATGATTATTTTGGATGTCAATATAATAATTTAATTATAATTAATAAAAATTAATTGATTAAAACTAATTATTAAAAAAATTACAAATTCAGCCACGTTGGCATCATTTTTGGCGACTTGAGTCAAAACTTTAAAGTTTCCATTTTCTCACAATTTAAAGCATTCAGTTGAATTGAAGTTGTTTATACACGATTGTTTTGGATGACAATGCGATACTTTAATGATAATTAACCCTCTGACTGGATGACCCGCTAATTGAATTTCACTTCGAAAGCGATCTACTTTTTTAAAGCTAGCTACACCGAAAATGCTCCGATAAATTTCGCGAACTGCTTCAAAAACGAATGGCAGTTTAGTGCTTTTCCCTGTTAACGCCGCAGGAGGTCCCGATTGGTTTTGCAGGGAAG